>LOEQ01000259.1:563860-577064 GCA_001685075.1 Bramus lutescens | reverse complement strand
CCTCCTCCTCCTCCTCCTCCCTCCCCCCCTTTGTTTTTTGAGACAGGATTTCTCTGTATAGCTTTGGAGCCTGTCCTGGGACTTGCTCTGTTGATCAGGCTGTCCTCAAACCCACAGAGATCCACCTGTCTCTGCCTCCTGAGTGCTTGAATTAAAGGCTTGTGTCCCCACCACCCAGTCTAGCCTCTCTTCAATGCAGACTTTTCCCTATAGGATCTGAGCCCAGAGTGTTACCTTTCATTAGCTGTCTGCCTTTCCCAGCCTTCTCCAGTCTGTGACAGTCCCTCAGTCTTTCCTTGTCTTTAATGACTTTCTTGAGGTGGGATAATTGGGTCTCTTGAAATATTCCCCAATCTGTATTAGTGTATTGTTCTTTCCTGGTTAGAATGGGGTCATGAGTTTCTGGAAGGAATTTGACAGACATGACTGACTTTTACGGATGCGCTTCTAATGTCCTTCCCAGTGATAGGACAAAACACATCTTCAGAGTTCTTCACATTAGCTCCAAACTATTGGGATTAAGTTTCCAAGGGTTTTAAAAATTACACAACCTGCTCTGCTGTCTTTCAAAGTCTTAAGCAGGGGCAGGGAGCATTGGGCCATGGCTGGGTTTAGAAAACACTCGTGGACCTCTGGATTTGATCCCTAACACTGAAAAATTACCATCCTCATCATTCTCACCTTGAATTAACTTTGAAAACAACTGGGATTTCTTATAGAAGGAAACAGGGCTTCCTCCTTTTTTTGAAATCCGGAAGGCCTGGGCCCTGCTGTAGAGCTCGCCTAGAACTGATCAGTGCTCTGTTTGTTAGGTTCAGAGTTTTACTGCTCGTGGGCTCCTCCATCCCTCACAGTGTGCTCACTAGCTTGCCTGTCTGAATCCTTCTCGAGGTAACTGAAGCCATCTGGGTGGTGTGTATTAACTTACATGTAGAGTAGGTGACAGAAGGCAAATGGGCTGGAGAGCTGGGCAAATGTTTCTGGAGAGGCCCTTTAGCCTGATGTCACAAAGTGGCAGTTCCAAGAGTGTGCAGCCAGCAGCAATAGCACCAGGATTTGTTGGAAATTGGAAATGAGCACTCTTCCCCGACCCCAGACCCACTGCATCAGAACCTCCACCCTATAGAGGATTCCATAGAGTTGGTGAGGCTCTGAAGAGGCAGCTAGGATTCAAGTGTAGAGTCAGGCAGTTCAAGCAATAGGGCAGAGAAAGGAAAGGATAAGCATGGGCCATTCACAGGCCAAAGGTCACTATTCTTCTGGGATGGAGCATGAGGTCCTTATGAGTTTGTAGGCTTGAGGAGAAAGGTAATATGCAGGCAGAGTTTTTGTTCCTGGTTACCAGCCCCAAGTAAGCACACAGAGGTTTATATTAAATGTCTTGGTCAATAGCTCAGGCTTATTATAAACTAGCTCTTACATTTTAAGTTAACTCATATTCTTTATTTATGCTCTGCCATATGGTGGTACCTTTATTAACATGGCACATTCATCTGCTCCCTCTGCATCTGGCTGGCAACACCAGACTCCGCACTTTTTCTTAACATTCTCCTAGTCTGGCTCTCCCACCTAACCTTATTCTGTTCAGCTATTGGACAGTCAATTTCTTTATCAAGGCAATCATAGTGACATATATTCACACAGTGTAAAAGGGATGTTACACACCAGCAATATTTATTAGGTAAGTGTATTATTTTCTTACTCTGTTTTTAAGGATCCCAGTTGAGTTTTGCCTCTTCCCAAGGCCTTCCTCTCAGGACTCTTTCTCCTCTTCTTGTGAGATATCTGATTATGTGGATTTTCCCACTGAGGATGCCATATGTATCTCTCCCAGGCATCTGTCCTCAGCCTTCCTTGATTCTTGCACCACTGAAATCTCACCAATGTGGACTAAGGGAGACAAAAGAACTGTTGTGGTTTCTTTTGATGGGAAGCCATTTCATCTTTTGGAGCCAGTTCTTTGTCTGGGTAACAGAGCTTTTTGGGGTTGCCTTGAGTTATGGAAACAGGAGACAGACAGCTTTAAAGAACATGTACTGAACACATGTACTGGACACTGAGTACCATCTTCCCTGGGAGATTCTTTGGGACTCACACATTGCTGTGTGCCACCACCCTGAACTGACCCCCAAAGGGGTTCCAATGCACCCTCTTCTTCCTCTCCCTCCCACCCCCTGCCTGGCTCCTTCATCTTTAGACCTCTGTTAAATGTCGATGTTTCTAGAAGCTCTTGTTGACTTGCATTAGTCCGATTTTTTTTTTTTGGTAGCTGTGACACATCATTACAGGGAGAAAACATTTATTTTAGCCCATGGTTTTAGGGCTTATAGTCTGAGGGTAGCTAGATCCATCACTTTGAGTCTGAGGGGAGATAAAATATCGCAGTGGCTGGAGCAGACCGCAGATGAAGGTGCTTGCCTGGTGGCAAAAGAAAGGAATAGGAGACAGGGAGACAGGGATAAAGAGAGAGGTGAGAGGAAAGAGACCTGATATAGGGCATAGCCTCCAGGGACTGGAGAGATGGCTCAACATTGAGAGGACTTGGTTTTAGAGAATCTAGATTCCGTTCCCAGCACCCACACAGCGGTTCACAACCTCATGTAACTCCAGTCCCAGGGGCTCTGATGTCTTTTTCTGACCTCCATAGGTATGCTAGGCACACACGGTGTACACATGCAGACCAAACACTCATACTCACAAAACAAGGAAGTAAAAAGCCACAGTTTCCAAAGACATGCTTCTCAGTGACCTACTCCCACTAGGTCCCACCCATGGAAGTTTCTATTCTCTCCCAGTGTTGCCATCAAATTAGAATCCACCAGGGGACTCGCCCATGATTAAGCCAGACGGCTTTCTGTTACTAGTCCTACCTTTAATACATCTAGCTTGGGGACATGAGAGACACTTCAGATCCAAACTGGAATACCCACCCTGCAGGGAACAGAACCTTTTCTTAGATCTGTGGGAACTGCTTTACTTGTCTTAACAGGGCCTGTTTCATTTGCCTCTGTCCCTGCATCTAGTATAGGGCTCGTATCCAGGAGCAATTCATTCAGCACTTAACCGAATGATTGGGTAGCCTGCAGACTGAAGGGTGACTGAGCCTACTGCCCAAGTATCCTGGCTCAAGAACCAGCTTAGCCTAGAATCTGGCTCTACCTAAATGGTGGTGTGGACAGTGTCTATCTCTGTCCTTTGAGCTTCTCCGGGTCACATTGTCCTAGGCCACACATTCCACACATTGAACCTAGTGGTGCCCGATTTGAAGCCCAGGGGTTACAGGAGCATATATATGTTTATTTTGCCTGACAACTGCAACATGAAGTGCCATCCTGGACCACCTGTGACTCGTGGTCCACAAGGTACACACCCCTGCTGGAAGGTGTTCTGTGGTGATCAAATGAACCTACATTTTTAAAGGCAACACCTGGCAAAACCAACAGCCCCTAGTAATGAGGTACTTAGCTGGACAGGCAATGATTCTCAGGTAACCTTGGAGTATAGAAGCAGGCCCACTGTGTGCTATGAGGTAACCTTGGAGCACAGGAGCAGGCCCACTGTGTGCTATGAGGTAAACTTGGAGCACAGAAGCAGGCCCACTGTGTGCTAAAAGGTAACCTTGGTGCACAGAAGCAGGCCCACTGTGTGCTGAGAGGTAACCTCAGAGCACAGAAGCAAGCCCACTGTGTGCTAAGAGGCAACCTTGGCGCACAGAAGCAGGCCCACTGTGTGCTAAGAGGCAACCTTGGCGCACAGAAGCAGGCCCACTGTGTGCTAAGAGGCAACCTTGGTGCACAGAAGCAGGCCCACTGTGTGCTAAGAGATAACCTTGTCACACAGAAGCAGGCCTACTGTGTGCTAAGAGGTAACCTTGGAGTGCAGAAGCAGGCCCACTATGTAACATTTCTTCTAAACAGCCTCTCCGCGAAAGAAAGACACTGGGGCTTAGAGATGGCAAAGCAGAGAAGAAATCCACGGGGCAAAAGACAGGTAAAGCACATACTTTGGCGGTTGTGGTGGTGGCGGCGGGAGGAAATGAAGATGGAAATAAACGCGTATCCCACTAAGGCACAACTATTCAAGTTCGTGGTGGGGGGTTTTGTTTGTTTGTGTTGTTTTGTTTTCGCGGTGCCAGGGAATAAATGTGCGTCTTCCTGAGTCCTAGGTAAGCACGCTGCAACCAAGTCTTACCCCCAATCCAGCCCCAGACCTCTCTGAAATCTTGCTCTTTGAGCTTTGTGTGATGTCATTCATTCGTTTGTTTGTTCATTTACCCAAACTTCCTTTGCCAAGCATTCGCCAAGCAGCTATTAGGTAGCCATGCGCTATTCTACGGGTTGGGATCCTTGGAAGGCAGGCATCTGGGCTCTGGGAATTCAGTCTTCTAGAGGAAACAAACCAGTCTGGGTATCCCCAGACATTCCTTGAATTCCTGATCATCTGCTCATCTGGCTCAAGGTCCAGACCTAGGCACCTCTCCCTCACCTTTCCTAACCCTCTCTTCTCCTAAGCTTACTTTGTCTAACAGAATCTTCTTCCAAGTCCCAGAGCCCAGCAAGCATGAGGAAGAAAGAGAAGAATCCTTTCACACTCATAATTTGAATTTTTACATTGCACGTCTGCAGCCACGTTGATCATCTTCAGGAGACTCCACTTTTTCCCACACTCCTCCCCACCCCGAAACTTTTCGAGGAAGTCCTAAATTCTTATCTCCTCAGCAATCCTGGTGCCCCGAGAGTTCTTCCTGGTCTGAGCTCCCAGCCAGTGCTGCAGATGCTGTCTATCTATTGGGCAATCAGTCTTTTCTACCTTGCAGTAATGCCGCTTTCGTCGTTCTGATTGCCAGTCACTCATGACTGACCTTCTCACGTATTTCAAGCAAGCCTTCCTAATAACAAATGTCTTTTTTTAACCGAAACGTTATTGCGCAAGTAACACACAAATGTTTACAAAAGAACCAGATCAATTATAGACAATAATAATAATGAAACCCTCTTTGATGGGCCTCTCTGTTTCTTCCCATCTCCCAGAGAGTTCTGGTGAGCATCATTTAGAAAATGTGCTTTTAAAGGCTGGGAGCTGTAAAGTGGAAGTCAGTAAGTAAACTGCTAATTACACAAGCCTTGACTTTCAGAGACAAGTCAATTCCTGGAGCTCATTGGTTAGCCAGACTCCCAACATCGGAGTTCTAGGACAGTGAAAAGGTCTCAATAACCAAGGTGGATGGAACCTGGGGACGAGCACCCAAAGGCTGTCCAGTGGCCTCTATGCACATGGAACCTTACCCACATGTGTGCTCACGCATGTGCAGATATCTGCACATCCAGTAACATGGACACACACAACCACACGTACACCTGCACAAAACATATTTTACATGTGGAGGTAGTATGTATTTGCAATACACAGAGAACATTGCTTTTTTAAAATTTTTTATTACATTTTATTTATTTATTTTTAGTGTGTGTATGTGTATGTGTGCACACGCGAGCACATATATGAAAGTGTATGCACATGAATGCCAGAGTACATATGTGGAAGTAAGAGGACAACTTTCAGAGATTGGTTCTCTCCTTCTACTGTGTGGTTTCTGGGGACTGAACTTGGATCATCAGATTTAGCAATGAGTACCTATCTATACCCACTGAGCCATCCTGCCAGCCCATCCAGCACTTTCCAGTAGGTATGCTTTTGCACAAATGTTACGTCACCTCATGTCTCATCCTGTGTTTTGACTTCTTTGCTCAATACATATTTGTGCTCTGCTGGGGAGGGCACACGTCAGCTCTAGTTATTTCTTAAACTCCTGTTACTTCCCCTGGGATGACTGTGCTCCATTTTATTGGCTTTTCCTCTTGAGAGGGATACCTAAACCTTTTTCTTTTTCTCTTGTTGTAGACAATGCTTTAGGGAACACAGTGCACATATATCTCAAGACCTTCCAAACGGCGAGAGGCAGGAGTGGAGATTTCTACGAATTTTTTTAATGTCCTGTTTCCCCTAGCACAGGTCCTGCGTAAGATAGGTGATCAATCTATGCATTAATGCATACATTTTGCAACAGCTGTATGTGGAATTAATCTGCCATCATGTTTTGAAAGGATACTGGGTGTGTAAATGTATAAATTCAGAGGTAACAGCTGTCTGGGTGTTAATGTCCAGCCCATTTGGTGCTCAGAAATGGGGCCTGCTCTCTTTCTTAAGAGGGAATTAGTAAGAATTGCACTTCTGCACATGGAGGGAGGAAGCCTCTTAGAGCAGGAAGTAGACATGAAGGAACATACCCCACACTTGCTGGCTGGTACACTTGCTTTGCTGTTTCCTGTTGTTCTTTTCTTCCCTTCTTCCTCTTGTTTTTCTCCCATGAGGCCTTTGGAGCTAGTTCTGGGTTGTTTTAGGAGTGATTAGGTCCTCAAGAGCAAACAGGATGGAAGCTGGGCTCTTTGTGGTGTCGAACTCTACTCTGATCCAGGGAAGTCTCAAACAAGGGCCATCACATACCTTCCAGATTAATACTGCAGAAGAGACACCCCTGGGACCCTTTGGGGGAGGGGAATAGGAATGTTCACCGAAAGGCCTCTATAGCCCCTTATCTTATCTCTCAAGTCTTCTGAAAAAGCACACACCTGCTTCCACAGGTTCTGGATGGTCAAGAGTCATGATGTCTGGATGGCATGCCTGAGGACAAAACCCCAGCTCAGACAGTGGGGGGCCTGGAGGTTTTCAACCCCTGTACTGGGGGTGTAAGACCTACAGAAAATTCATTTTCAGGAAGCAGTTGGCAGCCATTCCTGGGGGCAGGGTGCAGATACTTCCAAGGCTGGGGTTCCCTTGAGGTCACCAGNATTCCTGGGGGCAGGGTGCAGATACTTCCAAGGCTGGGGTTCCCATGAGGTCACCAGCAGGATGTAGGTGTGTGCTGGGGGCATCTGGGGAAAAAAGGAAAAAAGATGAAGCCACTGCTGACATCATACGGTTGATGACAAACATACAAATAGGACCAGAGTTCAGTCCCTGGCCTCACACTTCACTTAGCCCCAAGCCTGGAAAACCTATCTCCCTGGCCCAGTCTTTCAGAAGCAGCCACCTGGAGACCTAGCTGTATCCATTAAATTAATCTCCAGGTGTTTTGGGTCTTGAAACAGTTCCCTCGGCTTCTTGCTTCCTTATACCACCTGGCAACTTTGCTCAGGGTTGAATCTTTAATTCTGTGCGTAAATAAAGAAGGATCCTGTTTGGAGTGGGTTTGGGGAAAGAGAACCACGTCAACAGGTATTAGGTGGGCCAGCAGGTAGGGTGGGAGTCTGGTGGCAGGGTTCATTTCCAACTGGGGAGAGAGATGATGGCAAATGATTATCAAACAAATGATTACAGCAGTATCCGGGTACTGGGAGAGCTCACGAGAGGCAGGGAGTCCTTTTCCAGGCAACTGTAGAAGAGGGCAAGGCAGGGTTGTGGCTAGGCCTCATAGGATGAATCGAAGTTTCCCCACAGAGTGCCTTCCAGGCAAACGAGACTGAATGAGGAGTAAGGCAAGAGCCCTGGAACTGGCAAGTCCAGAATGAGGCTGTGTTGGGATGGAGGTGTGGTCAGGGAAGTGGGGCTTGCAGATTTGGGATAGGACCATGGTCAGGGATTGGGATGGGACGTGGTCAGGGAAGTGAGGCTTGCCCAGGCTGGGACTTTTAGTATCTCTGGTTTGTTTCCTGGGTGTGGCTGGGCCATCTTCAGGTTGTGTATATGGGGTAGAAGAGCCACAGTGAGTGTGTGAGAGGTCTCAGGGATGAATGCCTCCCCACCTTTACTCTCTGGTCCCGTGTATTCTAGGTATCTTCAGGCAATGGCTACGTGTTGTGGGATATTTGTACGCTGTGTGAAGATGTGTTGCTGTGATCAGTGGCATACAAAGCAGAATAGCCAATAGCTAGGCAGGAAAGTATAGGCGGGACTTCCAGGCAGAGACTGAACTCTGAGGTGGAGAAGGTAAACTTGCCAGCCAGACGCGGAGGAAGTATGAAGATGGGGTAATGTCATGTGTCAGAATGTAGATTAACATAAATGGGTTAATTTAAGTGATAAGAGCTAGTTGGGAAGAAGCCTAAGCTAAGGCCAAGCTTCCATAATTAATAACAAACCTCTGAGTCATTATTTGGGAGCTGGCACTGCGCATTTTCTTATCCTAATTAAATCTCACAGGCTTCTACAATGTCAGGACCTCTTCAACTCACTAAATAGTCAGGTCTGTGACTCAGAAAAGTTAAGCAGTTTGTTCTGATTTTCAAGCCAGGCAGTGGGGACTATGGTTCAGACTCAGAACACTCAGACTCTAGAATCCTTGGTCTACACTTCCACTGAGCCCCTGCTCCCAACTCTCAAAGACCTCTACATGCACTGCTGATCAAATCACACATTTGGAGTAACAGGGCCCTCAGTGAAATCAGGAAATGAGCCAGAGAGGTAAAGGGGGGTCAGGATTCCTAGTGGACCCCTTTGCTTTCGTATTGCTCCTGGAACTTACCCACCTCCTTCGGTGGCTTAATAGGAACAATATTATTTAGGGGCCCACACAAATTGTTTGCTTTTTGTCTCTCTTTAAAAAAAATCATTTGTATTGACATAGTAAGTTCATTTATTTATGTATATTCATGTATTTCCTCTCCCCCCACCCTGCCGCCTTCCCCTTTCCCTTCTCTCCCTCCCCACCTTTCTCTCTCTCTCTCTCTCTCTCTCTCTCTCTCTCTCTCTCTCTCTCNNNNTCTCTCTCTCTCTCTCTCTCTCTCTCTCTATTACAGGGAAAACCCAGAACCTTGTACATACCACCCAGATTCTACCAGCAGGGACTGGTAATGTAACCCTGTTGGCAGAATGCTTACCCATCACATAAGAAGCCCAGGGCTCAGGCCCACTACCACATAAATTGAGGCCACACACCTATAATCCTAGCACTCTGGAAATGGATGCAGGAGGCTCAGAGGTTTAAGGTCCCCTTCAACTCTACAGTAAAGTGAGTTTAAAGCCAGCCTGGGCTACATGAGAGTCTGCCTCAAAAACTGACAAACAAGAGAAATCTGATCATCACCGTTAATGATCAAACCAAGGTAATTAGGATCTCTATCATCTGAAAATATATAGCATTTCTCTGTGTGAAGCACACTCAGAATCCTTCTAGCTATTCTGAAATGTAGACCAGTTATGGTTATCTATGACAAGGGGGAAGTGTATTATGAGAACAAGGAATGTTGGCACTCATGTGAGTGTGCGTGTGTGTGTGTGTGTGTGTGTGTGTGTGTGTGTGTGTGTATAAGAGGTTCCTGGAGCAAAGCTGTTTAGAGCCTGTAGGAGTGACCATGTGGCCCTGACCTGTGACTTCACTTCTCTGCCTGTAGAACACTTGCTTACCTTCCACCTCTTGTCTATGTAGACTCCTCCCCTCTCTCCCACCATGTCCCTATTCAGGCTGTCCTGGGACCACCAGCGTGGCCTCTCATCTGGCAACCCTGCCTCTGGTTTCTAATTCTCTGCAGCCTCTCCCAGCTGCAGCGTTCTTTGATCCGCTGTTATTTTGTATTTCTATAATGGTGTATTCATTCCCATGGATGCGTGCATGCCACACGCTGAGCTAGAGGACTGGAGTGGCCTGAGTCTTTTAGCAGTGAAGACCTTTCTAAAAACAAAACAGGAGCATTTACAAAATATACATGACTCTAAGTTTGCCATTTTAATCTCTTCTTTCTTTAATGTGTGCAATTCGATGGCGCTGAGGCTCTTTATAGCGGGGAACCATCAGCGTGTTTCCAATTCCCTTCCACCTGCCCTGGAAAACAGGAAGCAATAATCCCTCACTACCCTTTTGCCCCAACCCCAAGATTGTCTGTTCTCCTTTCAATTTCTAGCAGCTTGCCTACTCTAAGCCTCTAATATTAATGGCATCATGTAATCCTGGTCCCTTTGTACTGACTTACAAATCCTCTTCCGGCCTCTGTGGGCACCTGCACACATATACACAATACCCACACGTGTGTGCTAACACACACATATATATGTAAATGAAAACAAAATAAAAAATTTGAAAGTGTTACACCAGGATTAGGGGGAGGGCTGGGGGAAGGGAGACCCTAGTTTTACTGAATACCATGCTGTGACTTTTGCAATGACATACCTCTTCTGCCCTCCACTGCCTTCAACAACCATTTTATCTCAGCATTACAATGAATTTGGCTGTAGCAACAGGCTAGTGGGTCTCCAGGTAGCGAGAGTCACCTCTCTTACTAGCCCTGAACCTAGAAAGCGCGTGAGAGGAAAAGAGATACAGAGAGGGAAGCCCTGAGATGCTGGGGAGTCACTGTCCCAGCTCACAACACACCAGATTGCTTAGGTTCCCTTCTGTTGCAGTTATGAAGAACTCTGACAGAAATATCATAAGGGTTTATTTGGCTGACAGTTCAGGGGTGCAGCTCAGCATTGTGGGTAAGACACAATGGCAGAAACTTGAGGCAGTTTTAGAAAGTAGGTGATGGAAGTTTCTGCTCAACTTGCTTGTTCCTTCTTACACAGTCCAGTACCCTAGCCCAGGGAATGGTGCACCCGCAGTATGCAGGATATAGGACTTTAATAAACTTAATGAAGATGACCCCCACAGGTATGCCTAGAGGCTCCTCGCCTAGGCGTCCTGGCCTTTCGTCAAGTTGACAACCGAGATTAACCACCACACTGACAATTTCTTCACCTGAAGGACGGCAAGCCTAGCTCTTTTGGAGGGTAGATTCCTACATAGAGGCTTGAAGCAGAGGGAAAATACAGGAAGGAAGATAGTTTCTCAAGGAAAGAAGACGCATGTGGCCAAGGCAAAGTTCTGGTTGGGCAGATGTGGTGGAGACGGTGGAGACGTGGCAATGTGGCAGCTGCAGTGATGTGCATGTATTATGCTCCCCTTGTGTGCCTTTTGACAGCCCCCCTGCCTGAAGCTACAAGTATAAACTGAAAGAAGTCTTTAAAATTATGACATCATAGGGCCCGTGAAATGGCTCTCTGGGGAAGGGCACCTGCTACCAAGCCTGATGATCTGAGCTTGATCACCAGATCCCATACAGTGGAAGGAGAGAGCTGACTCTCACAGATTGTCCTCTGCCTGTGACATGTGTGTACTGAGACACACATACACACATGTGCATACAAGCATGTGCACATACAAACACACGCCTCTAACAATGCTCCTTCATTCCTGCTTACTTCAAACCTTTCAATGTCTGGCATGCTCTCCCCTTCCCAGGGTCATCTTAGTGCCTCGTGCTGTCTGCCTCCTGCAGCTCTGGCCACAGGGTCAATGCCGTGTTCCAACATCTCTGCGTTCTGCATTCTTCACTCTTCTGTGTTTCTAA
The DNA here is from genome assembly GCA_001685075.1 of Bramus lutescens. NCBI lineage: Eukaryota > Metazoa > Chordata > Mammalia > Rodentia > Cricetidae > Bramus > Bramus lutescens. The sequence goes on along the minus strand of LOEQ01000259.1, from coordinate 565,686 downwards.
AGCATGACACCTTCCTTCCTCCTCATCTCTGCTTTTGAAATTCCATCTTTCATACCACCTTCTGTCTGTCTGTCTGTCTGTCTCTCTGTGCCTCTCTTGTTGTTGAGACAGGTCTTGTTATGGAGCCAGGGTTGACCTGGAACTCATGGTGATCCTTCAGCATCATTAGTGCAAAGATGGCTGGTGTATGGCACCAGTTCATACATTCTTCAAGAATAAATTCTTTCCCCTTCCCTCCATCCCTCCCTCTTCCCACCCCTCCTTCCCTCCATCCCTCTCTCCCTTCATCCCTCCTTCCCTCTCTCAGGCCTGGGTATTGATCTCAGAGCCTCTACCTAATTTTCGCCATCTTCCTTGTCCTAGAATAACTTACTTCATTGCTAGTCTTTAAACTCTGAACGTGCTGTGTGTTTTGAAACCTGACACAGAATCTAGTAGCTGTGTAGTGATAAGAAAATGTTTATCCAAGTGGAGAAGCTATTTCACAAACATCGGCATCTCAGAGAGAATCGGGAGCCTCAGATGAACCACAGCAATCACATAGGTCCCGGCTGCCAAGTGTGTACGAAGGGACACTCGGAACAAGCGGGGTTCTCCCACAGATGTATTTCTTCGGTTCTGGGTTGTTTTTCCATGTGACGTAATCCACTCTGAGGGGTTCCACGGAAGCTGCCTTGCCTTCTGTTTGTTCACAGCCTCTGCAGACACGCTGGAGGTAAACACCCCTGGCAGCCAGCACAGAGTGGGAGCAGAGATGGGAAGGCAGGCATTTGCTTGCTGCTAGGCTTTCAGAGCCACGCCTTTGCTCACGCAAGGGATCTGGTTAATAAATTCACTCAAAGCGAGCAGGTGCTATGGGGGAGAGACCACATTATGTAAGATACAAGCTGAATAGTCAAAACCTCCAGCTTGTGGTCAGCTGGGCCTCAAGGCTTCTTCTCATGTGACATAGAAGATCTATTTTGTTAAGAACAGTTTTTCAGGAAAAAAAAAGTAGAATTCTTTTTAAAAGAGACTGGGGTTCCCTATGCAGCTTAGGATAGCCTCAAGCTAGACCCACGCACCCCTTGCCTCAGCCTCCAAAGTCCTGGTATTCTTTACAGGTGTCCTCCTTGGAGGTTTTATTCATCACCTGCATGTTACATCATCAGATCCTGGAAGGAGCTCAATCTTCCAGGAGGTGCTGGTAGGATGAAGAGCCGTGGAAACGGGGCTACTGGGATACAGCCGTTGGAACGCACGTGAGGAAAACGTGCTCTTTAACCACAAACCATGGGCTCTAACAGAGATCCTGAGAGGTGAGCCAATCACAAATGCTACAAGAGATCCGACTTCCTCCCCAGCTACCCTCATGCTCCCAGAACCTGAGTACCTCCAACAGACAACCTTTCACGCTGCTCTTAATGAACCCAGACTGGCCTGCCTATTCTGAACCTTGAATAAATGGATCCTGTATTTTTTTAGTTCTTTTTATTGGGGAGGGGGGCATTTTTGCTTTCTGTATTTGGTTTTGGTTTTGTTGGAAACTCATCCATTCAGCAGTGTGTCTAAGGTAGAGGGGACAAAAAACAGAAAGCATGACTGCCATGTATCTGTAGAGTCACCGAGATGCTATTGTTGGAAAGTCAGGACATAGTGGTAACTGTGCTGGCACAAGCCACCAAACCTATTACATTTTTGAGTCAGTGGCTGATTCATTTGCTCCTTCCTCACAGGCTGACAAAGCAGCATGCAGAAGTCCATTTGGGCTTAGCATGTGGATGGGAAAAAAGAAAGAAAGAAAGAAAGAAAGAAAGAAAGAAAGAAAGAAAGAAAGAAAGAAAGAA
>LOEQ01000259.1:547488-563443 GCA_001685075.1 Bramus lutescens | reverse complement strand
GCAGGGGACAGAATGGGTAGCTTGACAGAAAAGTGTGGCTTAGTAGTTATTTTGGTCTCACTGTTTTCCAAAGGCTTGAAAACCAAGGTACTGCCTGAGCTGTGCCTGCCCTGAAGGATATAGGGCAGAACCCTTCTGCAATGGTCAACTTTGATTGTCAACTTATTGGGATTTAGAACTACCTAGGCGACACACCTCTGGGGTGCCTGGGACAGTGTTTCTAGAGAGCTTTAACTGAAGAGAGAAATGTCGTAGACCGAGGTCTCCAACAGCAAAAGAGAAAGCAGGCCGAATGCCAGCATTCCTTTGTTTCATGACTGGGTGCAATGTGAACAGGCCCTTCACAGGCCGGCTGCTGTCCCTTCCCCATTATGACAGACTGAGTCTCTTACATTGGGAGCCAACAGAAACCCTTCCTCCCTTCGGTTGCTTTGCCGGGTATGTTTTTACGTCACTGTGAACAATGCCACACCTCTGTTGCCTGCTCCTTGCTTCTGGAAGTTGTCGGCCATATTCAGCACTCCTTGACTTATACTGACAACATTTCCATCATATGACATTCTTGTCTTCTCCCAGGTGTCTAGATCAACATCTGTTCTCCTCTTGCCACAAGGACACCACCAGTCAGTCATTCTGGTCTGAACTCAACTGATTGTGTGAGCGATGACCCTATTTTTGAATATGCTTACATTCCTGGTATTGTGGTAAGGACCTCAGCCAGAGGCCACACTAGACCTTTACTTCATAAAGTCTGGGGACTAGATAGACAACTGGAGAACGTTCTCCAATAAATATTTTGGGCTTACCCCTAGGCTGTGAAGCACCACTTCAGATTCTGCTGATGTGAGGCCTCACTAGTTGTGGCAGAGGCCATTGGTAAAATGGGAAGTTCAAGAGCTCTGTGGTGGCCTCCGCCTGGGGAACAGTCAGCTGTGTCATGGTTAGTCATGTCATTGTTTAATTTCTCCTCTGCAAGATAATAATATTGCTGTGAATAAGAGTTAAAAGAGACGATTTAGCTGGGTGTGGCAGTCCCAGCCATGGCTAATGGAATAGGAGGTGACTCCCTTGTGAATTCCTATATCAAACAAACAACAAAAATATGTCTTTTTTTGTCATCTGTTGAGCTCTATACCTAGGTCTGCACGTGTCTCTACCTCCCTAGTGCTGGAATTATAAGTAGGCATATCACAGCCAACTTTTATATGGGGGCTGGGAACTGAACTTAGGTCCTCATGGTTTGGCAACATTTCACTGACTGAACCATCTCTCTAGCCTCTTGGCCATAGTTTTCCAGTTTCAAACTTATCTCCAATGGATTATTCTACTTTTTTTTTTCTCTCTCTCTCCATTCCTCCCCTGCCCCCAACCGGAGACAGAGTCTCCTAGCTCAGGCTGGCCTTGCATTTGCTCAGTAGCTGAGGATGCCCTTGAACTTCTGGTCCTCCTGCCTCTACCTCCTGAGTGCACTTTTTAAACTGGCTTTATGAAGTTCTGGACTTTGTTTCAGATTGCTTTCATTTTTTAAAAGTCTCATAGTGTTGAAACTATCCTGATGGGCTATAGGTCAAGTACATGAAGCTACAGCTAACCAAGGGTGAAGATTCCTATAAACCACATCGATGAGGGTCAGAAGGGTCAGAAGAAAAGCTTCAAGCCACACTGTATGTTGATTCTGCATCATGTCTCAAGGAGACCATTTACTGCCTAGTGATTGTACACCAGACCCTACTGTAAAGACTGCATACATTTTCATTTGTTTGCTCTTTATGACATTTCACTGAGTTAGATGCCGTTACTGTCTTCACATTGTGGACGGAACCATAGAGAGGTCGCAAGGCGTTCAAATGGAGTTGCAAGTATAGCTAAGGTATGTTGACTTCCAAGTCTGTTGAATATTCCAGCATTTAACCCAAAACCCGTGAGTCTTTCAGATCTGGATCCATTTACCTGTCTGTGGTGGGACTCTCCAAGGCTAGCCATCCTCTGCAGACTCAAGTTTAGATACTGTTCCCACATTCAACCTGGTGGGACCCTTCACGTTCTTTCTTGTACCATGAGGGCCTGCTTGTTAGGGTTTCTGTCCTGCCCAGTTCCCACAGCCGGTAAGCCCCAAAGAAATTCACATAGAGGTCTATATAAGTCATAAAACTGGTTGGCCCATTAGCTCAGGCTTCTTATTAACTCTTATAACTTACATTAGCCCATTATTCTTATCTATGTTAGCCACATGGCTTGGTACCTTTTTCAGTGGGGTAGGTCACATCCTGCTTCTTTGGTGTCTGAACAGGACAGGGGAGAGAGCTTCCTTCTTCCCAGAATACTCGTGTTCTCATTGTCCCGCCTCTACTTCCTGTCTGGTTGTCCTGCCTATACTTCCTGCTACTGGCCAATCAGCATTTATTTAAAACATAATTGACAGAATACAGAATTGTCCCACACCACTTTCTCCCACACATCCCAGTTCTGTCCTGTGAGAAAATGTGTAGGGTTTGCATGACTGGGTTTATGTATATTAATTAGGGTTTATATTAGTTAGGGTTTCTATTGCTGTGAAGAGACAGCAAGACCACAGCAACACTCTTATAAAGGAAAACATTTAATTGGAGCTGGCTTACAGTTTCAGAGGCTTAGTCCATTATTATCAAGGCAGGACATGGCAGCATGTAGGCAAACATGGTGCTGGAGAAGGAGCTGGGAGTGGAAAAGGAGCTACATTTTGATTGCACAGGCAACAGGAAATGGCCTGAGACACTGGACATGGCTTGAGCATACATGAGACCTCAAAGCCTGCCTCCACAGTGACACATTTCCTCCAACAAGGCCATACCTAATCTAACAAAGCCACATCTCCTTAAAGCCCCTCCCTATGAGTTTATGGGGATCAATTACATTCAAACTACCATGATGACCTTGGAGGTCATCGGAAAGAACAAGGAGTCAGCATGGATCAGGTCAGACTCACTCTGTACAAATGAATGCAGCTCAGCTTGGCTGGGAGTCATTAGGATCAAGATTGATGAATGGGTAATTGAACACACCTCATAGACTCCTGGAAGCATCTCCTATGTGTTTGCTATTATGCTGGGCAGTAAACCATGGTGGTGGCTGAGACACAGACCCTGAAATCTAGCAGTTCAACTCAGGGTGTGGTGACCATGGAAGAAAGGGAAAGAATAAGAAGGTAACCACCTTCAAAGGCGATAAAACAGCACAAAAGTAAAGACCCGGAGATGACCTTTTCCTAAAGAAGCAGGAAAATGAAGCCTACTCTATTGCTTTCTGTGGAGGCGTCCATCAGGCTGGGGTAGAGACCTACCGGGCATGCTGCTGGAGGGAGTGCTAGGAACAGATGTGGGTTCCCAGACTCGACTCCAGGCATCCTTGGCTGTGGAGGCCACCAGTCATCACTGCAGAGCAAGCTGGAATTAGAAAATGGTGTTGTGTTAGGATGGATGGAAGCCGGGGTTTTGATAGATGCTTCTGTTGGGATTTGAGACGGCAGAGCACTGGGAAGTGAGAGAGCAAAGATGGGAAATGGCATTTCACAACACTGTAAGACACGTCCAGCCTAGGTATTTCTTTAGCAGGAATTTTTATTCTATTTATTCATTTGGGAATGTGTGCACATGTGTAGGTGAGCACAGGCCACGGTGTATGTGGAGGTCAGAGGACAGCTCGCAATTGTTTCCTGTCCTCCTTCTATCGTGTGGGTCCCAGAAATGCCACTCAGATTGCCACTGAGTCATCTTATGGGTCTGAGGCTAGGTTTTTGAAAACCCTTAAACAAAGACCTTGGGCTTGACCTTCTAAGTTGTGGGATCTGATGAAGGTGCTAAAAATAGATGGTGGGACAGGACCAAATCCTTGGTTTGGAGTGGATAGGAGGAGGAAAGCTAGGCGCTGGGGAGAGCCTGGATGGGAAATGAGAGCATGGGCAGCCAAGCAGGTGAATAGACTTCCCTCCTCACAAGGATCAGACGTACCTGCTACAGAAAACTGGAGAGATGACGCTGTCCCATGATCTCCTCTCCTGTGAGGTAGCTGCACACAGTCAATGACTGACATGTCCACGCAGGGTGAGTAATGATGCAGTCAGTGCAACTGTGTGCCAGCCTGTGCCGAGTGCTGTGCATAAGCCCTTCTCTGCACTCCTCACAACATCTTGGGTGAGATAGCCGCTGCATTTGACAGATGAGGAAAACGGAGTCGCAAAGAGATGAAGCAACTTGCCCTAAGACAGGAAGCTCCTGGCACAGTAGAGTTGCAGATGTGATGTCTGATAAGAGAGCTCATGCTCTCTTGGGAAGCTGCATCGTCTTGCCAGAGAGTGAGCTGCTTCCTCGAGAAGCCTCTTACTAATGCATACACGAGTTTTGCATCCTTATTACAATTATAAAGTTTTATGTTCTACTTGACGCGAAGCAATATGCCATACGATGTCTTCCTATGGAGTGGGGATTCCTTTGGTCACGTAGGTTCCTTCAAACCCTAACTGGCCTCTCTTCTTTATGTCTCTGACTCCAGNGTCTGCCCCAGACTTGGGAAGTCTCCCCTGGAAATGACATTAGTGGATTGTGTTCACCGAATGTCCTCATTGGTCCTGGGTTTCCAGGACTGTGAGTAAGACTACAGCAAACGTTCTCAGGAATGGAAGATTTGCTAAGCCCAGGGTTATTTCAGTGGATCGGGTCTCTGGAGGCAGACATGCTGCATCTCTGAACCTTAATTCGCTTTGCTAAATTGTACAAAATTTAGAAGAATTTTTGCCAGTTTATAGTCACAGGGTGCCACACAGCCACATCCAAAGAATGAGGTTACCAGTTTCAGTGAATCCTGACCCTTCCTGGGCGTTATTGTCTTATTAACTGCTCTTATTAATTGCTATTATTTAAAGGGTTAATGACCAACAACATTTAGCTCAGCTACGTTTGNTCAGCATTTATTTAAAACATAATTGACAGAATACAGAATTGTCCCACACCACTTTCTCCCACACATCCCAGTTCTGTCCTGTGAGAAAATGTGTAGGGTTTGCATGACTGGGTTTATGTATATTAATTAGGGTTTATATTAGTTAGGGTTTCTATTGCTGTGAAGAGACAGCAAGACCACAGCAACACTCTTATAAAGGAAAACATTTAATTGGAGCTGGCTTACAGTTTCAGAGGCTTAGTCCATTATTATCAAGGCAGGACATGGCAGCATGTAGGCAAACATGGTGCTGGAGAAGGAGCTGGGAGTGGAAAAGGAGCTACATTTTGATTGCACAGGCAACAGGAAATGGCCTGAGACACTGGACATGGCTTGAGCATACATGAGACCTCAAAGCCTGCCTCCACAGTGACACATTTCCTCCAACAAGGCCATACCTAATCTAACAAAGCCACATCTCCTTAAAGCCCCTCCCTATGAGTTTATGGGGATCAATTACATTCAAACTACCATGATGACCTTGGAGGTCATCGGAAAGAACAAGGAGTCAGCATGGATCAGGTCAGACTCACTCTGTACAAATGAATGCAGCTCAGCTTGGCTGGGAGTCATTAGGATCAAGATTGATGAATGGGTAATTGAACACACCTCATAGACTCCTGGAAGCATCTCCTATGTGTTTGCTATTATGCTGGGCAGTAAACCATGGTGGTGGCTGAGACACAGACCCTGAAATCTAGCAGTTCAACTCAGGGTGTGGTGACCATGGAAGAAAGGGAAAGAATAAGAAGGTAACCACCTTCAAAGGCGATAAAACAGCACAAAAGTAAAGACCCGGAGATGACCTTTTCCTAAAGAAGCAGGAAAATGAAGCCTACTCTATTGCTTTCTGTGGAGGCGTCCATCAGGCTGGGGTAGAGACCTACCGGGCATGCTGCTGGAGGGAGTGCTAGGAACAGATGTGGGTTCCCAGACTCGACTCCAGGCATCCTTGGCTGTGGAGGCCACCAGTCATCACTGCAGAGCAAGCTGGAATTAGAAAATGGTGTTGTGTTAGGATGGATGGAAGCCGGGGTTTTGATAGATGCTTCTGTTGGGATTTGAGACGGCAGAGCACTGGGAAGTGAGAGAGCAAAGATGGGAAATGGCATTTCACAACACTGTAAGACACGTCCAGCCTAGGTATTTCTTTAGCAGGAATTTTTATTCTATTTATTCATTTGGGAATGTGTGCACATGTGTAGGTGAGCACAGGCCACGGTGTATGTGGAGGTCAGAGGACAGCTCGCAATTGTTTCCTGTCCTCCTTCTATCGTGTGGGTCCCAGAAATGCCACTCAGATTGCCACTGAGTCATCTTATGGGTCTGAGGCTAGGTTTTTGAAAACCCTTAAACAAAGACCTTGGGCTTGACCTTCTAAGTTGTGGGATCTGATGAAGGTGCTAAAAATAGATGGTGGGACAGGACCAAATCCTTGGTTTGGAGTGGATAGGAGGAGGAAAGCTAGGCGCTGGGGAGAGCCTGGATGGGAAATGAGAGCATGGGCAGCCAAGCAGGTGAATAGACTTCCCTCCTCACAAGGATCAGACGTACCTGCTACAGAAAACTGGAGAGATGACGCTGTCCCATGATCTCCTCTCCTGTGAGGTAGCTGCACACAGTCAATGACTGACATGTCCACGCAGGGTGAGTAATGATGCAGTCAGTGCAACTGTGTGCCAGCCTGTGCCGAGTGCTGTGCATAAGCCCTTCTCTGCACTCCTCACAACATCTTGGGTGAGATAGCCGCTGCATTTGACAGATGAGGAAAACGGAGTCGCAAAGAGATGAAGCAACTTGCCCTAAGACAGGAAGCTCCTGGCACAGTAGAGTTGCAGATGTGATGTCTGATAAGAGAGCTCATGCTCTCTTGGGAAGCTGCATCGTCTTGCCAGAGAGTGAGCTGCTTCCTCGAGAAGCCTCTTACTAATGCATACACGAGTTTTGCATCCTTATTACAATTATAAAGTTTTATGTTCTACTTGACGCGAAGCAATATGCCATACGATGTCTTCCTATGGAGTGGGGATTCCTTTGGTCACGTAGGTTCCTTCAAACCCTAACTGGCCTCTCTTCTTTATGTCTCTGACTCCAGNGTCTGCCCCAGACTTGGGAAGTCTCCCCTGGAAATGACATTAGTGGATTGTGTTCACCGAATGTCCTCATTGGTCCTGGGTTTCCAGGACTGTGAGTAAGACTACAGCAAACGTTCTCAGGAATGGAAGATTTGCTAAGCCCAGGGTTATTTCAGTGGATCGGGTCTCTGGAGGCAGACATGCTGCATCTCTGAACCTTAATTCGCTTTGCTAAATTGTACAAAATTTAGAAGAATTTTTGCCAGTTTATAGTCACAGGGTGCCACACAGCCACATCCAAAGAATGAGGTTACCAGTTTCAGTGAATCCTGACCCTTCCTGGGCGTTATTGTCTTATTAACTGCTCTTATTAATTGCTATTATTTAAAGGGTTAATGACCAACAACATTTAGCTCAGCTACGTTTGTGAGGCAATGTCTTTTCCTGTATCCTTACTGAATAAATGTATAAACATTTTCACTTAGCGACTGATTGCTCTCTCACTTAATTTATCTTTCTGCAGAGCTCTATGAGTCATTTCCCAGATCTGGGGCAGACACAGGGCATGGACACATGAGGAAAGGGGGCAAATTAGGAATTGAGGCAATCTACCATAGTTACCAGTATGACCAAAATACATACCCTCTTTAGAATCCTCCTTACTGTGATATTTGGGATGACCAGAAATCATCTTCTCTTTTCTCCGATACAAATGAATATTCCACCAATTAGACAGTTGCCACACAGAAACATTTAGAGATCAAGGTAGATATTCTTCTCTAGGAGGGCACTGGGTGAAATACAGGGAAATCCCGCTGGAAGATTTACATTACAGAATCTGTGTGCTTCACCGCAGCAATCTGGAGGGGAAAAAAAAGTATAGTAACATTTCCAAGAGGAACCGGCTCACCACCGGTGGTACCTGGGTTTGTTTTAATATGCACTAGGAAAAGCACGAACCACTTCCATCTCTGTGACTTCACAGATATTACTTTAAAGAATGCCATAAAAGGGCTGGAGAGATGGCTCAGAGGTTAAAAGCATTGCCTGCTTTCCCAAAGGTCCTGAGTTCAATTTCCAGCAGCCACATGTTGGCTCACAACCATCTGTAATGAGGTCTGTTGCCCTCTTCTGGCCTGCAGGCATACATGTACACAGAATATTATATACATAATAAATAAATATTTTTAAAAAAGAATGCCATAAAAAAGTATAGATCAAATGAAAGCAACAAAATTACCTGTTCAGGTGGCTGAGAATTTGGCTAGAATGAAAAGCACAACGGTGACAGGAAAGTGTCACCTTTGGGAAACATTAACTTTACATACCTATTATCGACACTGAGGTTTTGTATATCCATCACATGTTAAATACTTAACCTTGTACCAAAGACACAGATAGAGCGCATGTGGCTTCCTCTAAGACAGCGGTTCTCAACCTATGGGTCATGAACCCTTTGGGGGTTGAATGACCCTTTCACAGGGGTCACCTGAGATCATCTAGAAGTATCAGATATTTTACTACAATTTATAGCAGTATCAAAATTACAGTTATGAAGGAGCCACAAAAAATAATTTTGTGGTTGGGAGTCACCATAACATGAGGAACTGTATTAAAAGGTCACGGCGTTGACCCACTGCTCTATGAGTTTCCGAGGGAAAAGGACAATGAACTGGTGGCAAGTGGGTATGTGTATTGATGGGACACAGGCATGTTCAGAACAGCTGGAAGATCTCGGTGAGGGCAGTAAGACTGAGGTCTCTCACAAGTGCCACAGCAGCACAGTGTAGACGTCTTCCTGTTTATGTCAGTGTCTCTGAAAAGATCAAACTGAGTTCGTCCGTCCGTCTGTCCCTTCCTCCCTCCTTTTCTTCCTTCCTGTCTTATTCTCTCATCCCATGTTTTACAAATCACCTGCCCACAGTGTGAGACGCCTCAGCTACCCAGGTGTGTGCCACAGGGCACTGGAGAGCTGAAGAATGTATATGTGTCCAGGACAACAGCCTTAACTGGTAAATCAAGTCTGCTCCTCTCAGCCTGATGATTTTTCCTCTCTAAAATTCCTCTCGGAGGAAGTTGCGCAACATTTGTTTGCTGTTCTGGCTGGGGTTACTCCGGCTCACTCGACTCTGAGTAACAAGTGGTCCTCTTGAGGACAGCAAGGCCTGCTGACCATAGGGGAGGGGAGGGGCCCGAGTGCTGTGTGATGGCTCAGCCGCTGCAGTCAACAAAGTGACCCTGGAGGGATGCTGGTGGTCCCCAGAGGACCACGGAGTTGTAGTGTTATCAACATCCTTGAAGAGAGGTGGGCATCTGCCATGAAAGGCTGTCATGTAAAGGACTCTGGGAATAAAACGGAGACACAGATGTCTCTTTTCCTTGAAACCATGGATGCGAGAACATTTGCTCTAGTGCAGCGAACAGAAGAGAAGCACACGAGAGACAGAGAAAGGGACATTTCTGACGTAGGGCACACGGGGAGAAGGAATGATTGCGCTCTCCGGGTCTGGAGCCTGATCTGATGGGTGTTTCAGTGGGCGCAGGAGACTCGAGGTCCCTTGGTGGGATTTCAGGAGTCTTGTGTGGGGGTGGGGCACAGTTAGACTGGAAAGGCAGAATAGAGTGGGGAGGCCAGTATGCGAAGAAGAGAAAGTCCATGCTTCATTTCCAAGACAAGCAGGCTTTGGGTGCCTGTGGTAGACCAAGCTGTTGTGTGGGGTGCTTTAGGGAACCAGTAGGTGACAAGCCTGGAGAGAGGATTATATGACCCAACTCACCAGGCTTAAGAAGCCATTGACATTCCAATGGGATTAGTGAGAGTGACCTCCTATATTTTCTTTGGGGGGACATTACTGTGGCAGGTGTGCGGTGCATGAGTTGGAGGAGGAAGAAACTGGAGACAGGAAACTCGTTGAGCAACTGTTGTGGGTGAGAGCTAATGAAGAACTGATCAGGGCTGTGGCCATCGGGACAGAAGAGAGAAACACGATGCGAGAGACATAGGGAGTGACATTGCTGGGGCCTGACAGCGACGATGGTAGAGAAGGTCAGAGAGAGAACTACAAGACGAAACTCATCGTGTAATGACGAATTTTGTGAAGGCTTGAGGAGGGTGGATGAGCCATCGCCAGTGTTGAATCACTAGCTTAGGGGAGGGGTTGGGGAGTTTAAGAATAACTGGATTTTTTTTTTATAGACTGTCCATCCTTAAGCATACCTTGAGGAGAGTGATGGTAACGGCAGACATGACAGAGAGTGATGTTCTGGTTTTGAAAGAAAGCCAATAGGTCTTAGGAAGAAGGGCTGTGGAGAGGGCTTTAAACGACACTGCCAATATGGAGGCTTGAGAAATGAGCACTCTTAGCACTTGTATTTCAGTGCTTGCCAAGTCCTGTGATCAGAACTCTCTGATTTCAGATGAACTCCCTAGAACTTTCACTAAGACCATCCTCAGAACTGATCAGGTCTGAGCCTCTTGTCTCAGGTCCCTGATCTCTGGGAGGTGATAGTAGCTAGGCTATTCATCCTTCCATTCCTTGATCCATCCCATCCAACTGTCTCAACCCATCTCTCCATTCAAGTCTCCCTCCCTCCCCCGTCCTTCCCCTAAAGAAGACTTACTTGCTTGCCATGGTAGGCATACTTTACTACTGATATTATAGCAGAACATAAGAAATATAAAAGCCTGACTACCTTGGACCAACCTACCAGAAGCAGAAGACAATCTCGAGTAAAACAGATGAGCAAACGCTATGGTAGACAGCGGCGTTCTAGAGAAAAGTCCAAAATGGAGGCAAAGACTGTCAGGTGAGGATGGTGCTCTTGAAACAGTGTGGGAAGGGAGGAAGAGCTGCTTCTCTGTGGGAAAGACATCTGAGATAGAAGAAAGCCATGGGCAAATCCAAGGAAGAACATTCCAGTGTTGGGGAGGGGATGCTGGGTTGGTCCCATGTCAAGAACGTTTGAACAGTAGTAAGGAAGAGCCCATGGGGAAGCCTCAGAAGAAAGGATGGGGCAGGGACAGGAAAGCATTAGATGATAGGTCCTTCCTAAACAACTCCTTCTCAGCTGTATTCTGGAGACAATTTCTGAATCCTATAGAGTAGTCCTAAAATGGAAACTTAGGCGAGGAGTTAGCTGATTTACTTTTTGGGTGGGGCTTGCTTTGCCAAGAACGGAGTTAACGTCTGGGCCCAGAAAGGCAAGGTTTCCTGCTAAGCAGCCCCGGAGCCCTTTTCCCTTTAGTAGAATCAGTCCGACGATGGAGCTTCCCCTCCCACCTGTGTGGTGGAGACTGGCAGAAGGCCTGAGTCTTCCTAGCAGCTTTCTCCAGGCTGATTCATAGCAGAATTACTCAACACGTATGGATTCTAAAATAAAAATAAGTTCTCTTAAATGACTCTAAAAATGTACCCATGTTCTTTGAATGCTTGCATCACAGATTGCATCTAGTTTATAGCTTCCTTGCTTGCTTTCTTACACCAAACTGCAAGATGGGGCTGGGAGGAAGAGCCTTACACAGGCTGAAGCCCTTCAAGTTCTATACTTAAATTCCATCTCCATGGCAGCCCGGCAGCCCCCTGACCATGTGGAACCAGTGTACGTCTTGAGAAACAGCTTTAGATCTTCAGCTCCTGCTTCTCGAAGAGTTATTTTCATTTACGTGGAGCTTATTCCATCTCCCTCACAGTTATTTACTGTCAAGGTGGGGAGGGCCGCATTTTCCTTTATTTTTTTTTTTAATTGGGTAACACCCATACTCTCTAGCTGGATTTCTGAGCCCTTGGAAAGGCAGACAAATGCGGGGTGGGGGAGGGGTGGCAAGGAGAGCCAGCCTTGCCCCTAGTAGAGTCTGTGAACTTATAGATCTAAAGATCCATCCTCACTCTAAGAGGTGATGCCACTATTCATGAACCCGGTGGTGGTGGGGTGCTGGCCCAAGAAGGAGTAGAACCGCTTGCAGCAGGCTCCCCACAACTCCTCCAAATAATGTGGCTTCCCCTATACAAAGAAGGTGGAGGCTTTAAGTCCACTCAGTCTTATTAATTGCTGACTAATTAATAAGTGACAGGCCCATAAAGTGGACCTGGCAAGATGAAGCTGACCAAGGGAGTGCTAGTACTCTACTTGGAGAGAATGACCCAGAAGCATCGTTCTCTTAATTTTCTATCATCAGCTTGGTGATGGGGAGGCCTGGTCCTGTCCCTTCATACAGATGTGAGAACTGAAGTTCTGAGACAGGTTCCAGCCTCTGAAAATTCATAAAATGCCTTGATTGCTTGTTTTCCTAATTTCACAAGGGAATCAACAGTTATGTTGGGGGAGGGAGCAAGTAGAAGCTCCTTAGTCAAAAAGATTTTGAGAAATGCTGTATTTAAACACTACGGAAAGTTTTTGCCATTCTGTAAGATTCCCCAGGACATTCAAGATTCCTAAATGGTAAAAAGATAACATACTCATGACTCCAAACTTGCTTCACCCAGGGAGATCACATGATTTGTCCCATATTGGGACTAGTAGCCAAAAGGCTTGTCTTCCTCAAGCTCTTCCCATTTGCCTGAGAAACACAGAGCACAAACAAAGCTGAAGGCCGGGGTAGTCATGAATCATTACTTCGAAGGAAAAGTAAATGTCAGATTCAAAGTGTCAGGAGGTCAGTCTTGAGTCATCCCGGAAGCCTAGGTGGAAGAGGTCCAAGACGCCATTGGCCGTCTTCAGCTACCTAGTGGCTTCAAAGCCAAGGGCTACATGAGACCCTATCTCAAAACAACAAGAACAATACAATTTTGTTAAAAAAAAAAGAGAGAGAGAGAGAGAGAGAGAGGAAAGAAAGAGTCTGAGATAAAAAAACCGATAGAGCCACACATGGAAGGAAGCCTGATCTAAAATATGTCTTATAAAGTTGTCTTGGCATTGGCTCATCAACTGACAACCTCATGCTCTCGATAGAGAGAGAAGAGCAGAGCCCATGCGAACTCTTTATGCTTATCTGCTGAACCGTCCTTAAGTCTCAACTTGTTCTAAAATTAATTGGTAACTGTCATGTAACTAAAAACCTCGGAGAACTTTTTCCGTGATGACTCAATCCATCTCCAAAGTTACCTATACATACCTATTTCTATTCTGCCTTCTTGGTTTAATCATTAGTTAGTAGCTATGGTGACCGCAACCAGTTTTCTCTGCTTTTTATGGAAAAATAAAAACAAACACCTCTGCTGGTTTAATAATCTTTTCTCAAATAACCATGATTGAGTTGCTGAGTACTAAATTTGAATACCTACAGAGTTTAAAGGTCCCATTGTAGCTGAACCAGAGGCATTTCGGGGGTTTCTGTAATTGCACCTGCTGACGTTTGTGTGTCTGTCATGGTGCACTTAGAGCAGGATGACGTCACACTGTTAAAGGAAGACTACAATCCTGACATACAAAGGACAAAACACCCCTTCAGTGTGTGCTCAGTTTTGTTTGGTTTTAATTTGGAAATACATTCTCCTTGGCCGCTAAGCTAGTAAGTTCCACTTCAACTGGGATTTAAGGACATGATGTTTACTTTAAAAAGATCAGTGCGCAAAAATGAAACAACCACAACTTTGAGAGAGGTTGTCCTTTGCGTGTGTGCGGGTGCGCAAGAACATGTGAAAGCATGCGTGTAAAGGTCAGAGGTCAACTCAAGCATCTTCCTCAATCGCTTTCCATCTCATTTTTAATGTAAAATTGCTTGCTACATTTGTTTTTAGTGTGTGTGGGGGGAGTGCACAGTGCTACATGGTAATCAGAGGACAACTTGGGATTAGTTCCTCCTTCCATCATGTGTGTCTTGGGGATCAAAATTGGTCCTCAGGGTTGGTGACAAGCTCCTTTACCTGATTAGCCATCTTTCCAGGCTCACCTTATGCTTTGAGACAGGGTCTCTCACTAAATGAGGAGCTTCCCATGTTGGCTAGACCTGCTAGACTGGCTAGACCAAGAAAACCCAGGTCCTTAACCTGCTCTCTGCTCCCAATACATTACAGGTACACGTGACTGCAATACCGAGTTTTAAATGTTTAAAAAACATTTACTTTATGTGTGTGAGTATCTTGCCTACATGTATATATATGTATACTACATGTGATCCTGGTTACTGCAGGGATCAGGAGAGGGTTATCAGAGCCTCTGAAACTGGAGTTTCAGATGGTTGTAAACTGCCATGCGGTTGCTGGGAATGGAACCCCAGTCCTCTGCAGGAGCAGCCAGGGCCCTGAAGGGCTGAGTCATCTCTCCAACTCCAGAGCCCAGCCTTTTTGTTTGTTGTTGTTTTTGTTTATTTGAGAAAGGGTCCCTCTCTGTAGCCCTGGCTGTCCTGGAACTCACTCTGTAGACCAGGCCGACTTTGAACTCACAGATCTATGTCAGCCTTGCCTTTTGAGTGTTGGGTTTAAAGTCAAGCACCACCATGCCTGGCCCCATCTATTTTGAACATAGGTGCTGGCTTTGAACTCAGACACATTTGCTTGTTCAGCAGGCTCTTTACTGGTCATAGCATCCCTCTAGCCCTTTCTGACTTTTCTTCATAACTTTTTGCCTGAATCCCCTGTCAGTGGTGGGTCCAATTTTGACTCACCTCAAGCGTAGCTGTGCAGATAAAGATCTCAATAAGAGTGGATATGTCTGTGACATTCTTTCAGCTTTCACGGTTTGAAATGAAAGTGAAAATTGTTTCTAACTCCTGCATATGGGTAGAAAAACATCCCCCCTGCTCCAGTCAGTAAGGGCATCTTGGACGATTGTGGAAGCAATTTGTCTAAGACTAGAAATAACTCAAATCAGAAGTTTCCATCTTATTTTTAAGTTTGTGAGGTATTTGAAACACTTCTTAGCTGGTTTCACAAGCAGGTGTGACAGTCAGTCGCCTTGTTTCTCATGTGATGCTGTTGACTTGCTCACCTAACTATCACGAAGGCCTGCTCATGCCAGATGCATCGAGAAATGTTAGAAGAACAGCAGCTTTCAAATGGGAAAATTTCCAGATGTGTCACTTATTGGGTGGCTAGGAACCAACTGTTGGGATTGGTCCTCATCAACTCTTTGATGGAATTAGTCATCAATTTCTTAAAAAAAAAAACCCTAAAACCAGCAAAATAAAAAAAAACCTCCTTAATATTGCCAGCTGAGATATTAATCGTTTGCCAACCTCAGAGCCGAGAAAGGAGAGCTATCAAATTGGTCACTTGTCACACCTGGCAGGACATCAAGTTCCAGAGATTCATCTGTTAGCTCAGGAACTTCATTAAAACAGCTTACTAATATAGAGGGAGCCTTTTGAAGGGTGTAGTCCATGGAATCTTTTACATCAGGGAGATATACAGGTTTTGGTCCATTTCTACTATAAATGTTTTGGGGTCCTATGGTAGCTTTCAGGAAAAGAAGACCTTTTGTTCTCATTTTGCCATCTCTTTGCCTTGAGCTAATGGAAATTACATTCAAATGCATGGAACCCAGGTCCTGCAAAGATCTGTAGCCAGGATTAGGTTCTGTGGTGTCGCACAGAATGACTGCCCCTTGTCTGAACTATTTCATCATTGAATCATGGAAACTCCAGAGCTGAACAACACTAGCTGTTTCCTTAAGTTGAAATTAAGGGAAAAAAAAGAGCAGACTCGACCCCCCCCTTATCTCCTGCAGCATCAGAATAAGAAACAAAATTCGACTTATGAACTGACAATTTGAGTATTTTTCTTGTAAACCTCCTTAAGTACCTACGGTCTTTCTGGCTGGCTTCCAATCTTGGCCATCACTTTTGAAGCTAGAATAAAATGTTTGTTTGTTTGTTTTTAATGTGAAACCCCCTTCATACCTTTCTAGTCTTGATGTAGGAGGGTCATCTGTCTATGTGTTACTTTCATTGGTTAATAAAGAAACTGCCT
>LOEQ01000259.1:526812-541454 GCA_001685075.1 Bramus lutescens | reverse complement strand
TTAACTTCTTTTTTCCTTGACAAACTTTGCCTTTAACTTTCAACAGAACTCACACCACGGAGCCCCTCTGAGCAGCCTTTCACCTGCCCCTTCCTTGAGTAG
Source organism: Bramus lutescens (assembly GCA_001685075.1). Classification (NCBI taxonomy): domain Eukaryota; kingdom Metazoa; phylum Chordata; class Mammalia; order Rodentia; family Cricetidae; genus Bramus; species Bramus lutescens. The sequence continues at coordinate 541,352 of LOEQ01000259.1, read as the reverse complement.
AATCCTTGCCCTCCTCCAGGCTTTGCAGACACTGTGCGTCTTTCTCTTGGTGACATTTGTCACCCATTGTAGAGTCATTCCTATCTGCTGGAGGGGGAGCCCCAGAAGACAGAGACCCAGTTTTGGTGCATCTCTGATTAGAATGTAGACTCCGGCAGGAGGAGGGAGAGTCTGAGGAGAGGAAGGAGGCATGTCTTGTTCGCCACAAGCTTGCAGATCGCATATGCGTATGGTGGCGATGACTGACAGATGACACAGAGAATGTGTTAGCATCTCTGGCCACAGGCAGGAATAAACTAGCTGTGGCAGAGCACTGATGAGGAGGACTCCTTTTCTGGTGCCCCCTCACCCATCCCTGCTTCCTCCATAGCTTCACTTTGGGTGTCTTGAGTTGTTCCTTGGCGGATACTGAGATTTTGGGTGAGGGGTGGAAGGAATTCCTGACACCTGCCAGAGATGGGTTATATTATTCCAAGAGAAGGTTCCAGAGGTGCAGGCCTGGGAGAATGGTTGCATCCTTGATCAGGTCTTCTCTGGGGTAGAGAGCATGGTCTAGAGACTCTGCCTTTGACTTGGGGATGACGATCTGGCCTGAGAGAATCAAAAGACACAAGATGAACTTAGCAATGGAACAGCTAGGAAAAAGAGAACGTTCTTCATAGCCTGAAGACTGTCCCCAGGTAGCTGACGGTCAGCAGTGTCCTGTCTTAGGTATTACAATGATTGGTTCATGCGATCTCTCAAGATCTCAAAATTCTCTGTAGATTCTGCTTTTCTTTTTGGTGGTTAAGGTCACCCTGTACACCCACACCTCTAACTTACTCCGCAGAATGTAGTGAACTCATAGATATACAGGCGGCATAGCTGGCTAAACTTTTCCTTGCTATGACTAAGCTGGTTGGTGGTTTGGATCATTTGGGGACAGGGCGGGGGTGAGATGGGCTGGCATGAGTGGGGTGTGTGCGGGTGGGGAGGTGTCCGCAGATAACAAACATGCATTTGCACTCTCTGTCCACTAGGGGCTTTGACAAACGTGATCTGGTTGAATCTCGGCGTGGCCATCTTCAAGCTGACAGACTTAGCACTTAACCATCTCATCTAGATTTCAACACAGGATCAAAAATTAAACCCCTGAGAAATGTTACTGGACTTTTAAAGGCTGCCGGAAAACTTAACCCTGGTTATATTCACCTAATCATAGAAAATGTAAAGACAGTTAATAACCTAATCATAAAAACATAAAAATGTAGCTCATACAAGACACCATTCAGTAGCAAGCATTAGGAAGTGTACAGTTTTGATATGGACGTGTCTCCCAAAAGCCTGGTGTGTTGAAGGCTTGGTCCAGCTGGCGACTTCATTAAGGGATTGATGTACAAGTGAGATCACGGCTGAATGGATTATTAAGAGGTAGGGCCTATCTGAGCAATGGGAAGATGGTCACTGGGTCCCTGGGGGTGTGACTTTGGGGTGTATATTTTCTTGAACACCCCACCCCGTCCCAGCTTCATGAGGTGAGGTGATCAGTTCTCCTGCAGCCTTCTGCCATGATGCTCTGACCAAGAGCGATGGACGCAGCATCCTAAAACTGAACACTCTAAGGTGATGAGCTAAAAATAAGCCTTCCTTTCTTTTAAGTTGTTTTCTTGGCTCTTCTCTCCAGGTGACAGAACACTGATTAATACAGGAAGATGGCCATGGGCATTCAGGATGGGTCAAGTTGAGATGGTGGTATCTCAGCCAAGGCATGAAGGAGGCTCTGGAGTCAGCCATGCAGATTCTGGGAGAAGGACGTTTTAGAGAAAGGAAACCACAAGTTTGAAGCTCCTTGGGTCTTGCTTGGGGGCTAAGAAGGGTGTATGTGGAGTTGGGGCTGAGGGAGCACAAGGGTGCAGTGGAAGTCAGTGGGAAGAAGACCGCAAGGGCCGTGTTAGCCTGCACTCTGAGGGATTTGAGCTGTTGCAGAGTTTTGCATAAAGTTGTGACAGTTTTGCATGGTGCTTTTTTGTGTGTAGAACGTGTGCATGTTTGCTTTGTGTATGTGTGTTTGCGTATAGATGTAAGCATGTGTGTATGGAGGCAAGATGTCGGCACTGATGCCCTCCACTGTTATTTTCCACCGTAGCATTTGAGACAGGGTCTCTCACCAATTTGGTTAGAGTAGTTGATGAGAAAGCCCTGGGGACCCAGCTGTCCCCAGCCTCCCCAAGGAAGGGTTGCAGACCCACATGCCCACTTCAGGCTTTTATGTGGGTACTGGGCCTCTGAACTCAGTTCTTCACACTTGAGCAGCGAGAGTTCTTACCCACACCAAGCCTTCTCTCCAGACTCTAAATATAAGGCTCTTACTCCACTATATCTTAGCCTACTGGGTAAAGGTAACACAGAGCATCTAGGGGAGTTTAGCTACTCTGCAGGCCTAGCCAGAGACCCGCAGGAACTAATCATTTCTGAGGTTGGTAAAATTCATTTTTAGCAAGGAAGAAAATCTGCCACGACAAAAGAGCATGGCTGGGACAGTTTATACAATCGAAACTGATTTTCTCATAATTCCGGAGGCCAGAAGAACCAAGACCAAGGTGATGGCTGTGTTGATCTCCCCCAAGCCTTTCTCCTTGACTTACAAATGGCCACCTTCCTGGTGTGCCCTCAGAAAGTCTTTCCTCTGTGTGTATGCCTTCCTGGACTCTGAGTGACAAAATTTCTTCTTCTAAGAAGGGCATTAATTATACGGAGTCAGGGCCCCACTTGTGGTTCCAGTTCATGAAGTCACTTCTAGTTCCAAAGCCAGCTACATTTGGAGCAGCCACAGCTGAGGAACTGGATATGTGGATTCAGACCTGGACAGCTAGAGCGGCCCCGTCCTGCTCCTCCAACAGTGGCAAGGCCATTTGCTTTAGAGCTGACTTTCACTGAAAAACAAACACATGTGGGCTTGTTCTTGGCAGGATGTGGGGCTGAGCCAGCCTTCCAAGAGAAAGCACATTACTACGGTGTGCTGTTTTCATGGAAGCCTCTTAGGAGCCAGCTGAGGCTTTGGAGTACAGTTTGCATGGCTGGTCATGCCAGTCATGACCTTAATGCGAATGCAAGGCAAGACTCCATGTTACTCTATAAACCAAGTAGGAACAATGTGGCTGAAGGACCGGTGGCTCCTTACTCCATCAGCATTTGTTTCTTATTTCCTATCTGCAACAGAAAGATGCCCACAGAAACCGGAAATGGAGAAGAAATTCCACTGTGAGGTGCTCTGATGGTGGCTATTTGGAGGCTGAGAGAGGTTTGACTATCACTCCACTGGGGTGGGGGTGGGACCTTGTTTTTATGCTCTTACCTCCTTAGATTTCTTTTTTTTTCCCATTTAGCTTGCTGGACAATATTATCAGGAATACTGGACAAGCACTGTGCTGTTCCCCCAATTTTCCTTTTGGTGTAAGTAGCCAATCTCGCTTAAGTCACAGAACCGCTTGTGTGAAGCTGCTTAGGACTCTTTTTAGAGACTGGAAATAGTGAAGGCGTGTCATCACAGTGCCCAGAGTAGATGAGTAATTTATCTGAAGAATGCGTATGATCCCGAGAACGCTCTCCTTAGGAGCATTGTCTTGGTGAATCTGCGAGGGCTCAGCATTTGGTCCTTAGGCTGTCAAATGTCAGGATCCATAATCTGCTGTGTAAGAGCAGAATGACTTGCAGTTGCCGAATTTATGAGACCTATGTATAGTGAAGAGTCTCCTTCACACTCCTGTCTTCCAGATAGCCTGTCTGGTTTCTGTAACATCCAAGGGAAACTATGTTCTAATCAGAAGGTTGCTTGGTGAGTCAGACATCTAAACAAAAGGAGTTACTTATGTGAGTCAAGGGTTTAGATGCAGGGATGAGAGACAGGTTTCGTTCCACGAGCTCGCTTATTGATTGTTACGGACTGCCGGGCATGCTGAGAAATAGGTCATGCTTAGTTTTTGTGGGAAATCAACAGTTGATTAGTGATGTCTGCTGGAGCACAGAATTGGACAAAGGGGCAAGTGTGCTATATGTAAGCTATCCTTAGTGTTATGACTATCTGGCCAATAAGCCTGATGAATTCAGGCTTAGTCATGAGATTATGAGAGCTGGAACAGAGGTGCCTGGGAAGCACTTGTTGGGTCATCAGTAGCATTCTTTTTCGAATTTCCATGTGAGATAGATCATTTGTCTGATAAATTCATCTTTTCCCCCATTTATTTATGCATGCATGTGTGGGTATGTGCATGCATGGGGTGCATGCATGCATGCGTGTGTGCATGCATATGTATGTGTGTGATTATGAATGAATGCTGAAGGACACCTTACAGGGGTTGGTTTGCTCCACCCACCATATTGGTTACAGGTGTTGGATTCAGGCCATTAGGCATGGTGATGGGTGCCCTTAACTATCTCTCTGGCCCTGAATCCATCTGTTTTGGTGGCTGCGTTTGGTCCAGGTAGGGTAAGTGATACTGGGTTGGCATGCCTGTAAAGAACCAATTTAGGCTGCACTTTGCTCCAAAGACAATCTTTCCTACCAGATTCGAGGGTGATCTTATCTTCATGTTGCTGACCTTGTTTTGTAAGCTAAAGCTTACCCGGAACTTCATTGTGTTAAACAAACAAAAGTGACAGGCATTTATCTGGACGTCCCAACCATCATTATGTCACAGCTGTTATTTTTCTATGTGAAACACACTCTGGCGAACCCTAGACAGGTATGGGACACTATGACCTGAAACCCATTCATCCGGTTTGGTTTGAGTCCTTCCTTCCAGATGTGAGAGAATCTGGAATTGGTGAGCAAGTCGTTTTTCGCTGGATTACACAGGACAGTTGAGGCTGTACTGGGAGAAGCATCCCCAACTCTTCCCTCATTATGTGTTGTTCTTTCCATGAGACCAGCACTGTAGATTTAATGATCATCTATCACTCCCAAAAGCCCACCCTCCTCTAAGCTGTGAGCCCACCAAAGATAACATGCTGGGGACCCCACGGAGAGATGCGTCTTTCTCCCATTTCACAAGTGAAACCTGTGCTTGGAGAAATAAGAAAAGGCCATCTCATTTGTGTTCCTTATTTATTACACATTATACAGGTATCTGGTTGCAAAACCCGAACTCCTACTCCTGTCTCTTGAGCATTTGAGGCAGAACACACTGACCTGCCTCATCAGATAACATCGGCATTCACATCACCTTCCCAGGTGACTTCCACCCTCCTTTCCCATCCCCCTTGGCTGTGCTCCCAGAAAAAAAGGAGTTGAATAGGGGGGCGCTCTGCTTAGCAGAAACACAACTCACCTTTATATAAGATGACTACTTCTAATCCCACTAGGAGGAAAACACAAGGAAACTAAGATAACACCCTTTTAAAGGTGGGGCAGGGAGGGAGGGAAGGGGGTCTGGGAACAGAGACTGGAAGAATGTGACCCAGTTAAGTCAGAGGGGATTCAGTGCCCTTCTTTCAACCAAAGGAGGACACCAAGGTTATATGGGGACACAGCTGTTCTTTATGGAGGGGGGACGACAAAGGTGGGGAGATGGGGAGCCAGACAGAAGAAGAGGAGGAAAATGCTAAGAAGAGGAACTTTTTTTTTAAAGGGTATAAAGTAATAACCACATTTATCAGTCCCAGGCTGTGTGGTCAAGTGGGCGCTCATAGGACGAGCTCTAGAAAGCTAGGTCCCAGCCGCACCTCCACCATTGACGCTGCTACACCTCCTTGAATGAATCCCTTCTCCTCTCTGAGCTGCGGTTTTCTCAATATGCCCAAAGAGTACGTGAGAGTCCAGGAACGATTCTATCCCTACCCACCTACCCCAGCAACCCCAGTCTTTGCCCTGGGGCAGCTTTGAGTCTGTGCTGAGCAGACTGGGAAAGAAGAACAGAGCCCTTTGTGGCAGGCCGGGGACGGGCAACTTGAAAGCAATGGGGGTAGAAGAATTGAAGCATTTTTTTGTTGTTGTTGTGGAGGAAAGCGTGGGCTGCAGGCAGGGAGCCAGAAGCCGCTGACATNCACCGTAATACTTGGATCAGACCTCTGAGAAGTGGGCGGGAGCCTCAGGGGAGTGGGCACAGTTACCTGGTAAAGGGACCAGAGGGCCTGCATCTGATCCAACAGTGACAGGGACACTCACAGGGTTCACTGGATCGGGGACCCGCAGTCACGGATCAAAGATATGAGGAAAGCTTGTTGAGATTTTGGGAAGGCGCTTCTCCACTCAGTTCCTTGATTCAGGTCTTGGGGGTTGGGATGGGAGTCAGGTGTGCGCCTTGAGGGTTAAGCGCGACCCCACCCCTTCTCAAAGACTTCTTTTTACAAACAATAATTTGTCATCTCTCCCTGGTGATTACTAAGACTTTGGACCATCGTGGTGCAATTTACCAGCTCTGACAACTTCTATACTTCTCAGGAGCTCTTTCCTGTTGAGCCTAGATACAATATCTGAATCCCTCTCAATTCAGGACCCTCCCCAGGCCTTACCAACTGATTGCAATCAGCTCTTGAGATTGACTCATCCACCCTTAGCTTAGGGTATCTATCACTAGACATTTGCTTTTTGGACAGGAAGGGGGAGGGCAGGAAGGCTCAGAGAGGCAGAGGCGGTGCTTATTTTTAGTGTCATTTGTTTTTCTTTGTGTTTATAATTTCCCTCCAGCTTTCCCCCAGAGCTTTCTTCATTTCTGGATCTTACCATCCTGGCCATCCTTTCCATGAATTGCCAGGATCAGTCAATTCTGAGGGGCTGGGACCGCTACTTGTGGATTGAGGGCATTCCCTTGCCTTCAGGGAGCTGGTAGTGCTCAGGAAACTCCTGGAGCAGGCTTTTCCTTCACCACAACCATGTAAGATTTCATACCCCCCTTTCCATAACCTCCTGGGGAAAGGGAACTTCCCATTTCATTGCACAATGATGCATGCGATTAGCAAAGCGGTCAGCTCATCTGGGGTTGAAATCTCTCTGCTTGACAAGTTCATCCACTAGCTCTAGTTTTCCTCTTTTTCTCACATCAGTCTTCCAAGTTGCTTGAGGATGGCTACCAGGAGCTCCCTAAAATCTATCACCTGTAGGTGAGATATCCCATTCCCCCCTATTTCATGTGACAAGGCACTGAGCTTCCTTATCCTGAGTGACATCCCCACTCCCCTACCCCCATCCCCTGCCACCCAGGGTGTTGGCAACCTTCTGTGGACTACTGTTCTCTATAGTGATATGTGTTTCCTGAACTGTATTATTTGGTCTTGTAATGTAACGATTGGCCTTCTATCCAAAGAGCTGTGCTTGCTTCTAAGATGCCATCTCGAACTAAGCTATGGCCTTTAGATTTATTTCACAGAATCTACCACCCATTCTGTGTCCAATCCACAAGAATTTAAAAACGAATTACTGATATTGCTAAACAGGAATGTGTGTTGACTGTCCTTTTGTATGGATATGTGTTGGCACTGGCCACAGTAGTTAAGCCCTTAAGAAAAGTGCAGTTAGAATCTTATTTACTCAATACACACTTATTGTTAGGTCTAGTTTTTCAGTGGACAATTGGTCAATATTAGAACTTTATACAATTTTGGCGTCTGTCCAATGGTTTACATACTAGATCACACACCTACCTAATAAATGTGAGGTTCTGTATGAGTATATTTGCTGTGGTATTAATTTAAATTTTAAGAATTTAAATTCTAAAATAAGTAAACTCCAAAGAAGATCTAGAGACCTCCAATAAGCACATGGAAAGGGTACATCACTAATCACTAGGCAAAAAAGAAAAAAAAATCAAAACCAAAAGGACACACTGTTCATACCCATTAGGATGGCTATTTTCAGAAAATCAAAAACAGCGAGTGTTATCGTGATATAAATTGGAACGTTCATATAACTCTTGGCACGGAAAACAGTACCATAAAGTCTAAGAAACTTAAACATACAATTAAGGTATCATTTCCAAGTTCAGCTTCTGGGAATATAACTCAAAGTAGGAACTCAAAGTAATATTTACAACAGTATTTACCACAGGCAAAAGGCAGGAGCAACTGTGTAGCCATTATCACGTAAAAGAGTAAACAAAGCTCCCGTGTGTGCACACGACACGGCCGTGTTCAATCTGACAGCCGAAGGAAATCCAGATCCACGTGGCATGAGCGTTAGATACTGAATGTCTGTGTTTGTGTCATCGTGGCTACCATACTTGACAGAACAACTGGAGGAAGGAAGCGTCATGCGGGCTCGTGATTTCTGAGAGTTTAACATGTGATAGCCACACTGGTGAGCGTGAGCAGAACGTGGAGATAGGGGGAGTGTGTGTGGATGGACATGGTCTTTCACAGCAGACAAGAAGTCAAAAGTGAGATACAGGAAGGGACCGGGAATAATAAACCTCCCACAGTGTGGATTACCCAACAACACTCAAGTGCACTTAAAACTGGTTAAGATTTTAGGAGTATCTCCCCAGGATGATGAACAAACAAGCAAATAGACACAACATTTTGATGCCTGGAGTGGAAAAAAATATCTCAGCTGGTTATTTGACTTTTTTTCTACACCTTACTATCACTGTACACATAGTGTGGAGATTTGAAAACCACGGCTCCCAAACATCACCCACTGTGGGAAGAAGCCAGGCGTAGTAGCAGCTCATACCTAGGGGGCCGAGAGGCAGGAGGATTATGAGTTTAAGGTCAGCCATGGCTACAGAGACAAAATGAACAAATAAAAGTATCACAGTATTAAGAAGAAACGAGTACCACTCAACTTGTGGTCTGGAGAAAACTTAACATGTTATCCTATGCAGCTTTTGGTGGACTGCCCTGCCCCAACCATCTTATCACGAGCTCACACCTCTCCTCATTCTGTCTTGCTTACACTTAGAACATCAGGAGTCTAAGCAATCGCTGCATGCGACAGTGACTTTTGGCAGATTTCTGTTCCAAGCTAGACTGCCAGCAGCAAGTTATGGCACCACCAGATCTGAGACAGCTAGAGAGACTGTCTCTCGCAAGAGGATGTGTTGAACGATCAGATCGTGGATCATCTAAATTGTAAGTTGTGCAGACTAACACACACACACACACACACACACACATAATAGGATTTAGAAGGGCTTTGCCACGCCAGGAATTAATTAGACTCCTGGTTCCCAAGGCGCCTTGGAACGTCTCTTGACTTTGTGCTCATTACTGTAATGAATGGGTGGTTGGATGCCTTCGCTTCTCACTTGAATATAATGTGGAAAGTTTATCTGCCTGCTCGCTGCTGTATCCCCATTGCTACAATATACCTGGATCATATAATATTAAGTGCTCAATACTTTTTAAATAAATAAATTAATAGATGCTCATATTTTATATTCAATTTGCAGGTGAGAGGAAGCTGTATAGAGTTGTATATATGAGAGTTACTACTGAGTCAGGCTACGTGCACTTGTTCAGTCTTTGTCATGCGGAACAAATTCGCTTCTGGAAATATTTTCTTCCTCTCTCATCTTTAAAGCATAGGTGCAAAGACTGCATATCACAAAGTTAGGGTGATGATTGAAATAATTAATTTAAAAATCAGCATCAACCCCCAAAGAGAGTAATTAGTGGAATCACTTCTCATGTTTAGATCTCAGATGTCTTTATGAACATTTCATATATAATTAAATGTTTCTTTAAAGAATGCTTTCAGTGGGTATGTATTTGTATTATGAAAATTCTAGATGCCCTCCGTTTTAAACCACCTTTGTATAAGCTGTTACAATAGAGGACTACTTACAAACTCAAGTTTTGGTAGACTTCCTAGGTTCAAATCCCAAATTTCTTCTTATACGCTGTGTGACCGTGGACACCTACCATTGCTGTGTCTTGTGTTCCTGTTGGTGGAGATGACAAGGAAGGAGAGTTGAACTGTTGGAGAGTTGTGTGGGGCTACCTGAGATGCTCAGCCAAGTGTATTGAATAAACATATTTTTCATTGTTACTGCTGCTTATTGTTTGCCCTGTTAGTTTTAAGGCAACTGAAGACTTCAATTAATTTGTAGGGCAAAAGATATTATAGTTTTTCTAGGAATATAAATAGTTTGAGATTGGGAAAACCTGGATGTCATTCATTATTACAACTCATTAATCATGGCCATTCAATATAAAACGCATTCAAATTAATATTGAAAAATATATTGAAGTCAACTCCATAATTATTTATGATTTGAAAAGGAGCTGAATGTTAACTCCTTAATATAATGTCCCAGTTATTTAACAATTACCATGTATTCTGATATGTAGATTATTTGATGCATGGATCCATGTAGATATCATTAATAAAAATGATAACCTAGATCTATTTTATACAATGGCTCTCTTTTATAAATAAACAATATATTTCTTTTGGTAACAGGCCTTACAAATATTGAAGTGTGAGGAGTCCTTAGGTAAAGAGATCAAACCTAACCCTAACCCTAACCCTAACCCTAACCCTAACCCTAACCCTATCCCTAACCCTGAGATCTGCAGGACGAGCTCAGCTCCTTTAAGATAGACTAAAAGACCCGAAAGTTTTCCTCAGTTCATCTTTGGCCTCCATCTTCAAGCTCTTGGCCCTGCACTCTCTGACCACTAGCCCCAGCAGAAACCCCGTATTTCCTTGGTCAGGCTGGAATGTCTCAAAATGTTGCACTTACACACTAGCCAGTATTCTAAATTTACTGTCTCGTCTGAAGAACTTCCAATTACAAATCATGGGCTGACCTTAGCACCCTCCTTGTGAATGTCCTGAGAGGAACTGGCGTTAATCAGAGTGCAATGATTCATTAAGATGTCAGTTTCCCCCCTCAGGGTTAAACACAGCCGTAAGAAGGACAGTTACAGTGTCTTGTTCTTTTCCTGTTGCTGTGGGGGAAAATATACCCTAACAAAGGCAACTTAATGGAGACAAGGTTTATTCTGACTCACTGGTAAAGGTGTAGGCCATGTCTTGTGCAAAGATCAAGTTGTAGCAGCCTGCAGTAGCTGGTCACATTGTATCTACTCAAGAAACAAAGAGCAACAGAGGCTATGGAGTGCTCCATTTGACAGTTCAGGATGCCTGGCCAAGGGAATAGTTCTGCTCAGAGTCAACAGGAGTCTTCCTATACCAAGTCGTCAAATCAAGGTAACCCTTCACAGGCATGCGCAGAGGCCCGTCTCTCAGGTGACTCCGGATCCTGTCAAGGTGACAGGAATCATCATAAACCGTAATAACAGAAAACTTTGCTGTAGTTTTGTAAGAGCCAATTACTATGCTGAATCTTGATGACACATTTTCCCATGGAGGAGGCACCTATCGTGTGATGAAACTTTCCCTGGGAAAAAGCAACATGCACAGCACATTTACTTACCCCAGATAGGGAACACACTACAGACCAAAGTGTGGATACCACTGGAGTCCACTTTAGTAAGCCAATGAGATTTTATTGGGGTTATTTGCAGGAGTGTGGGTGAGGGGTTACTTATAAGAGCAGAAATGACTCTAAGACAGCCGCATCACCAAAGCCAGCTCCAGCACATGAGATGGAAAGCTTAAGATGAGCACATTGCACAGCCTACAGGCAGCTCAAGAGATGTAGTGTGTCCTTTCCAGGTGCCTCAGGTGGTCTGAACCTCTTCCAGGCCCCTGAGATGGTTCTGCTTCTTCAATTTTATTTCAGCTCAGCTTCCCCAAGTCGTCTTTGTAGATCGGTCATTTAGTTGACTCTGGCAGGAAGGGGCCTAGTGAATCTGGTCCATTTCAGGGACTTCCTGAAGCTTGTTTGAATTGTTTACCTTCCTGTTTAAGGAGCTTCCCTGCTGGATGGAGGAAACTGTTACATAACACTGCTGTCTGCATTATAAAAATCAGGATTCCAAGTTCGTGAGCAATGTACCAAGTGGCAAAGTTATGGTGTCCTGCGGATGAGTTTAGCGTGTTCTTGAGATTTATAGGAACTGAACTCTGGTACGCTTGTATGTGTCTTTTCTCTGTATTTCACACTCTGTCTATGAAATTTAGCTATATTTTCCAAAAACACTTTTGTTTTCACTATGGTGTCCATTATTGCATGTATTATGTATTATAATTTATTTACTCTCTGGATGAATTTGGATAAAATGGAGTTTCTTCTTCTTCCTCTTCTTCCTCTTCTTCGTCTTCACAAAAAAATGGGGCAGCATCTGTTAGTTTAGTACCCAAGAATTAACTGTCTAGTCTTATGGTAGGCACAAGCTCACCTTTGGAAAAAATGACTAAATAGTTTTCTGAAGTGGTGGGGCAAATTCAGCCTCAAACCTGAGGTAAATGGCGTTGCTGCAGATTTTCACCAGTACTTGGTATCTGCAGTTCTTAGTCTTGTGGCTATTCTGGGAGATAGAGTTGCATCTCACCATGGTTTTAATTACTGTTTCTCTGGTGACTAATGATACTGAAATACTTTTATATGTATTGGCCATAAACATTATTTTTGTGAAGTATCTGTGAAAGCATTCTGCCAATTAAAAGTCAGTCTATCAGGATGGGAAAGATCTCAGTCCATTTGGTGCCTACCACACAAGAATTAGGACCTGAATTTAGGTCCCCAGAGTCCACATGAGAACCTGGATGGACTGGTACATCATGCCTGTAACTCCAGCACTGAGTGCGCATATACACAGGTGGATCCTGGAAGCTCATTGGTCAGCCAGTCAGGATGAGTCAACGAGACTCGGATTTTCCCAGAAAAACCTGGGAAAATTTTAGCTGGAGAGCAATCAATGAATGGCACCAATAACAACTGTGGGTTTCTTCATATCCATGCACACTCATATCTACAGTGACAAGTACGCAAATCACACAGACATACACCAGGACACAGAGGACAGAAAAGAAAATCAGTTTATCTGCTGAACCTTGATCCATTGGAGGGTCCTCCCCATCCTCCACTAGGTGCCCAGGTTGGCCTTGAACTTGCCATCTTCCTTCCTCTGCCTGAGTGCTGAGATGGCAGGTGTGAAGGGCTCCAGTAGGCCTGAGCATGGCAAACATGGCTCTGACCGACCTTACCCTCCCTTGCTCTGCCTTGCTCACCTGTTAGATTACATTCTGTCTTAGTTAGGGTTTCTATTGCTGTGAAGAGACACCATGACCATGGCAACTCTTATAAAGGAAGACCCTTATAAATGAATACCTTTAACTTGGAATGGCTTACAGTTCAGAGGTTTAGTCTATTATCATCATGGTGGGGCATGGGGACACGCAGGCAGACATGGTGCTGGTGAAGGAGCTGAGAGTTCTACATCTTGGTCCAAAGGCAAGAGGAAGTGAACTGATTCACTGGGGGTGGCTTGAACATAGGAGACCTCAAAGCCCACCTTCACAGTAACACACTTCCTCCAACAAGGCCACACCTCCTAATAGGGTCATTCCCTATGAGCTTATGGGGGCCAATTACATTCAAACTACCACACCTTCCTAAAGCTAACCACTAAGATCACTTAGTGGTTATTTGGCCACTTCCTCCTCCTAAGGCAGAGAGGTTCAGCTATCCAGGTCTAGCTGTTAAAGCATTGAAGTCCACAAATCAAAATCCCCCTTTGGTTACCCTAATTCACATGCCCAATCAAAACAAACGAACTCATCCTAATCCAGGGCTTTCCCTTTTCCCCTTTATAAACTGCCATTTGCCTATGGTTCACATCTGTCTCCTCTCTATTCAGAGGCCATCCTTTGTCTCTCCAGGGCCCTTCCCCTTCTCCCTCATCCTCTATCTACTTATTTCTCTTATTCCCTGCCCTTTGTCCCTCTGGGGCAAATAAATCTCCTTTGTGCTGAGAACTTGGACTTGGGGTAACTTGTGCCAACTCTGGTCCTTTCAAGGTGTGTGCCACTGTGCCCACCTGGTAGTTTTTACAATCATATTATGGACACAAGCCCCCCTTTTTTGATACATGTATGACAAACTCCACCTCCATGGCCTGGCTTTTTCAATTCTCTTAATGCGTCTTTTGATTTACATAAGTTTTACATTTTAATGAAGTCTTTAATAAGCGATGTTTTCCCTCCACATTTAATGTTTTCATGGGCCATGTAGATTTATGGCTGCCTCAAGATAGCACACACACACACACACACACACACACACACATCCCATTTGCTCATGTTATCTCTATTGCTTTGATGCTCACTTATACTTCTGTTGATTTTTGAATTGATTTTTGTATACGGTGTCAGGTAAGATTAAAAGGTTGGGTCTTTCTGTTTCGTTTTGTTTTGACATGTGGCTGGCTAATTATCTAGCAGCACTGATTAAGAGCCATCATTTTCCTGTAATATTTTAAACACACCTTTAGCACAATTCAAGTGATCATATAAACGAGGCTCCAGGATCCTGTTCTGTTCCTCTGGTCTGTCTGACGATCTGTGAACCAGCACCCCTTTTATTTTTATTTACATATCTGTGTGTGTTTGTGTGAGTGTCTGCCATTTGTGTGTAGCTGCCCTTGGCGACCAAAAGATGGAGCTAAAATGGGTACTGGGAATGGAACCTGAGTCCTCTGGAAGAGCAGCAAGCACC
>LOEQ01000259.1:512607-526779 GCA_001685075.1 Bramus lutescens | reverse complement strand
AGCCCCACTACACCTTTAACACAGTACAGTCTTACAATAAGTCCAGATATCCCTAAAAACGCTAGGGAGTCCTACTAATTCTGTAAAGTTTCCTTGTAGATTTTTCTCTTAGTTATGTTGATAGCGACTAGTACGTTGGCAACAACTTCATTTTGCCCATGTCTCCAGCTCTATTCCGCCTTTCATTTATACGTACCGTTTCTAAGCTGACCTTTATTTTACCAGGGCTTTAGGCTTTTCCTCCACAGCTGTCTGCCTTCTCTCTTCGCAATGGACATGAGTTCAAGACACAATCCTAGGTCACCGGTGGGCTTACTCTGCCTTTAAGAACCCTCATGATTCTTCACGCTCTACACTTTTGTTGCATCAAATCGACTTATCTCAGCTGGTCAGACTGTGTGCTCTTCTTTTTTGAGTCATGGTTTCCCATGATGACTCCTTTTATCTCTTTAAAAGAAAGCCACTGTGTGCAGCTTTGCTTAAGCACTGCTCCCCATTCGCAGGGCCTATAACAATGATGTGGGACTCTTCCATGCCAGAGGCATGTCCATTTTTCATGTTTGTTTGGGTAGTCAATAGTTTCGGCAACCGTCTCTCCGTGCAATCGGTATTGATACAGACTTACAGATGGTTTTTTGCTTTGGCTTATGATACAGAGCTATTTTGTTATTGCTTAAGTGATCTGGCTTTGGTCTTGGAAGCATCAGCTGATTTCTGCATCCTTGTGACATACTTCCATTGTGTATGTTTAGAAGCTGTGTTCCTGGTTTCTGGCCCTACAAGATACTCCGCGCTCATCTCACACATCTTCTACTCCAGTTTGGGAAGGAGCTTTTATGTGAGGATGGTCTAAGAAACCAAGATCAGGGTGTCAGCTGTGCTTGGCGACATGTTTTTGGTATTAAGGCGTCTCGCTAAAAGCCCAAGTATCGTCTCTTTCTACAATGCTTCTACAGCATCCTGTCCATTCTTTTCTTCTGGACCACATAAAAAGTTAGCTGAAGAGACTCAAGCTGCCCATCATGTCTCCTGACCGCTCCACTGGTTTATTGCTTCCTTCTCTCCCACCTCCTCCTCATCTCTTTCATCTTTCCAGTTCCTTTAGCACTGTGTTCCCATTCTGTCTCTAATATTATTCTGTCTCTAATCCAATTTTTATTTGATTATATTTGAAAAATTGTTTTCACTAGAATATCTTTTCAAGGTCCTTCCTTCCTTCTTCCCTCTCTCCCTTCCTCCCTCTCTCTCTCTCTCTCNATATATATATATATATATATGAATTGGTTTAGAACATGATATGCTATTCACACCCTAAAATCATTTCTTTAGTATTTGTAGTTGCAACTTCTATTCGCAGAACATTTTACTGTTCATAACTGTGCCCCCAGGATGTGGATTTGGACAGGTACATTGGTATGAAGAGAACTTTGACCTCTCGGATTGCTCTAGCTTGTTCCTTTGTTACTTCTTCTCTCACTGCCCAGAGCAAAATGCTGAGCAACAGCCTCTTAATGATATTTCTGCTGCGCTCTCTGCAACTCTCTCTCTCTCCCTCCCTCTCTCTCTCTCTCTCTCTCTCTCTGTCTCTCTCTCTCTCTTCCTATAGCTGTCTTACTCACAAATTGTCCTACCCCATCAGCTGATGGCTTTGTTGAGTCCCTGGCCTCCAAGCCTTGAGGCTGGGTTGGCTTATCTTCCTTGAAGTCAGAGCCTCAGATCACCAGTCAGGAACTGTTCTACTGTCTTGGTTTCCTCCACCTTATTTACTTATTCATAAGCTGGCAGTAAAGAACCTCCTTTAGCCCCAGGTAAGCAGCGGACACAGACCCCGTAGCTGACACTTCCCTGTGTTGGTTGAAAACTCCAAAATATTGTCCATTTGTATGGTTTCATTTTTTCTATTCAAATGACATGGGTTTCAGCTTTTCAGTCATGATATAGTTTTCTTTTAGAATATTTATGTTTATTCTCTCTCTCATCTGTGTGTGTGTGTGTGTGTGTGTGTGTGTGTGTGTAAGTGTGTTAAGGTTGGAGGTCTTATGCAGCCTCTCTCAACCCTATTCTTTGAGACAGGGCCTTTCACTGAAGCTAAAGCTCACCAAGTGGCTAGAACGACCAGCTAACACACCCCCAGGAATCTGCCTGCCTCTGCCACACCAGTGCTGGGCTACAGGTGCTCATTCTACTCTTTTACGTAGGTGCTGGATGTTTGAATTCAGCTCCTTATGTTTGCAAAGCAAGCACTTTACCACCTGAGCTGTTTCCTTGGCCCCTTTGTTTATTAAGACAAAAGGGTGCGACATAAACAGGAATACAAAATAAAATAATGACTCAACCTGGAAAGGCCCTTCTCTGAGCCTGGCAGAACACTGCCAAGGTTGGATCGTCCCTTAAGTCCAGTCCCTCACAGATTATATTGTGACCTCATTAACATCTGTCATTGTGTAGCAATAGGGCATAAGTTTGGGACATCACATCTCTGGTGATACTGAGGTAAGGTGAACATGGAAACTACTGGTCTGGGGGACATGATAACTGGAGACATATTGTTTTTGAGATCTATTTTGTGGGGATCACAGCAGCTCCCACTGATTGGCACAGGACAACCATCCCATGTGGTCATGACCCAGATGCTCTCTTCAAAAGCGGGGAACCCTGAACCCCTTCCTGGCATAGCGTCTGACTCTCTGAGGTCTGGGGATAAATGATTACTCCAGACGTGACTCACTGCCGTTTGGAAATTCTCAGCTGCAGCCTGCACTTTAAGAAAAATTATTATTATCATCTCTGACTAATAACTCGCAAACCCAAAGTGAAAAAATAACCCTGTGGGAGATGAAGAGAAAGTTCTTTAAGAAAAAAAAAAACTTCATAACGAGCTCAAAGCATAAGAAGACAGAAGCAGAGAAACGCAAACAGCAAGCCTTGAAATATTAATGGGTAATTATGCCAATTACCATTTAGCTGTATCTATGTCCATCACGTTTTGTCTCTAATAGCAGAACAGGTGGCGGTTATGGCTGGAGACTTTGGAAAGTTAATTAAGATTACTGAGACATAACCACTAAAAGGCACACTCTTGTTTGTTTGTTTAACTTATTGAGGACTAAATAATCTATTCTGAAATTTATTCCAAATGGAGACTGAGCCAGGAGTATGGACATGTCTTCCTCCTTCTTATGAAGTTCCTGTCACTTTATTGCGTTTCTCGCCTGGGTGTCAGGCTGAGTCATGGTCCATACAGAAAGTGGAGTAAGATATGATGTTAGGGAGGCCCATTTATCCCTGTTTCCTGATTTCTCTGGTCTCTGTTCCTAAACCAAAAAGTTGCCCTGCTGTAAGATTGGTTTTCCCTGGCTTCCAAAATTCAGTCACTGTGGTCCAAGTGTACTCTGAGGTCGCACTCCATGTAGGTGTTCTACGGAGGCACAAAATGAGGCAGCAACTAAAGGAATCTGCAATCCCTCTGGCTCATGGATGGCAGCAACCCCGAGGGGACCTGACTGCATAGTGGGAGCAGACCACAGATGGTAGTAACAATTGTGGAGGGACCAACCAGCGACCAAACCACTAGCTGGCTATCTCGTCTTCTGGAACCTGCCACATCATGGGATGTGGAAACGTTCCTTCTTCTTTCCTTCCTTCCTTCCTTCCTTCCTTCCTTCCTTCCTTCCTTCCTTCCTTCCTTCNTTCCTTCCTTCCTTCCTTCCTTCCTTCCTTCCTTCCTTCCTCCCTCCCTCTCTCCCTCCCTCCCTCCTTCCCTCCCTCTCCTTCTTCCTTCCATGCCTTTCTTCCTTCCTTCCTTCCTTGTATGGGTATTTTGTCTGTATGGATGTCTGTGCACCAAGTGAATGCCCTGTGCCTGCAGAGACCAGACGGGAACGTCAGATCCTCTGGATTTATAGACCATGGTAAGTAGCCATATAGGTGCTAGGAATTGAGTCAGGGTTCTCTGGAAGATCATCCTGTGCTTTTAACTGCTGAGACATCTCTCCAACCTCTTTACATCCAGGTCTGTGAACTTTTCAAGGCTGACCCCTTATTTACTATCCACTGACTAGATAACCCAGACAGGCGTGACTGAGGGCCCAATTCCTCCCCTCGTGGAGTCTCACAACCACCTGTTTATAAGGTGTCTGTGAAGTTATTCTCAGAATAGTCTTCGGGGAAAAGAAAGCTTAGCTGCTGCTAAATATGAACTTCTTCACTTGTGTGTGTGGTATGTGATGCAAATCTTGCTTCTCATTCCTGGGGCTGAGTTCCACAATCTTTGCCCAGAAAATAAAAGATGATAAATCCATGGAGAACTTACATGAGTCTGCATCTACAGGATCTAGAGTCTGTCGGTCTCTAAATAAATCCCCAGAGTCCAATAATGCTACCGAGATGGGTGCCCGGCATGTGTTCCCTGTTAGTAAATATCCATCAATCAATCAATGCATTGATTAATGTTTAATGATCATCTTTCACAGGCATCCCAGTGTTTTTAATATAGACAGGTACACCACTTATGAAGAGCAGGGACAATAAATGACCCTTGGGGGACTGGTTCCACACCCATGGCTGCCCCTCCTCTCCTCAAGCCTCTAGCAGTGTTTTGAGCATGTCTGATGGTACCTACCCTACCCATGTCTGATGGCGACTACCCTACCTTGTGAGCATTCTGCTTATGTGCACACTGGTTCCAAGAATCAAGGGTTCTAGATCATATTTTATTCCTTATAAACTCTTACACCAGCCTCAGCACCTTACAAGTCTCAAAAACACTGGATCGTTTTGCCATTATTACCCCTCCCCCCAGGCTTCCCAGATGATATTAGTGTAACCATCAGTGACAAGAGCCCCCTGACATTTTAGATACTTCTGGACCATGGTGATAAGGTTTCTGACTTAACTTCTTTGTCAAGCCCATTTTCTTTTTACAGCATGCATTGAATGGTATGTGTGCATGCATTTTAAATAACCAGGCTGTAATTAAGCCAACCTATTCTTGATTTTCTAAAAATTATATAAATTATAGTTTCCTTTCTATAGTCCAAATTAAAATACATCACTGAAATTAAAGCAAGCCTACAGGAGTGCTATTAGCATATTCAAAGCCAAATGCCGATAATAATGGTGTTTACTTACTGAAATTTAGCAGTATTCATTCAAAAACAACATGCAGCCCTCACTGCCATTGATGAAATAATGCTCGTTGCTTTATGGTTCTGATCTCTAATTAGTTTGGAACAAAACAATTCCTTTGCCTCCTATTAACTATTTCCTTCCTGTCATTTTCTGTGTCACTTTAAGCAGAACACCCTTCTGAAGGGTTACTGAACTCCTGGGGACTGGCCTGGAGATTGACAAAAGATAAGTCACCACTCTCTTCCATAGTGAAAAGAGGCCCAGGTAGCTACTGTTAACTCCTGCCTCCTTATTCACATTGACCTTATTTCTATCTAGATGTGGGTTTGCCTCTTTTGTGTGCAAATGCCTTGGTGTGAGCAAGACAGCAAACAGGAGTTAATCAAAATGATTTCCAGGAAAAAAAAATTTCCTCCCGAGTTCATCCAGCATCTTCCTAGGAGAAAGCACAGCCTGGATTCTTTGTTGGAGAGAGGTCTCTTCTATGGCCCCTTTTCTCTTGTGGTGTGTGTTGTCTCCCTTAGATCATCTGGTATGGGCGGGTGATGGTTGAGACCACAGACCCTTGTTCTCCCCACGAATCCCCAGGGCCGGATAATAACAGGCAGGCAGTGTTGTGCGGGGCCCAGGATATTATGTAGGCTGGTGCCCTGGTACACAGATGAGGGTGCTGGGACTCAAGAGAGCTAAAGATACCAAAATGAGGCTAGAGAGCCTAAACATGGCTGACCATGGCTCCCTCATCCACTCATTTAACAAACTCAGCCCCACTTTGTTTGTTCTCTGCCAGAACTGCCCTGGATGATGGGGGAGCTGGGTGACGGTCAGGACAAGGGAGGTCTTTACCCTCGTGGGGCTGAGATGCACTAAGCATGAACCCTTGGTGAGGAAATGAAGCCTGACAGTGGGCATGGTGACTGGGATTATGGGGAGGGCTGAGAAGAGATGGTTCAGTCTCCTGAACAAGACCTGAACACAGGGTGATGAAAACGTAAGGCCTAGACCAGTGGTTCTCAACTTTCCTAATGATGCAACCCTTTAATATAGTTCTGCATGCTGTGGTGACCCCCTAACCACAAAATCATTTTCATTGCTACTTCATGACTGTAAACTTGCTACTATTATGAATTGAAATAAAAACACCTGTTTTCTGATGGTCTTAGGTGGCTCCTGTGAAAGAGTCATCTGACCCTAAAGGGATCAGCTCACAGGTTGAGAACTGCTAGTCTCATCAGAAGGAGCAGCCAGCACATGGAGTCTAAGATAGGAAGGGGCTGGAATATTTGGTGATTGGGCAGGATGGTGACCCTCAGGGAGATTAGTCCTCTGGAGAAGCATAGGGATGGGCGAGTCATGCAGCAGATGAACAAGTTCGAATGGGGACAAACTTTAGCCAGAAATGAAAATGATACTGTGGCCTTCTCTGAGCCCAGGTTAGCTGAGTGTGGAAAAAGCAAAACCATTAAGGCTGTCTGTTAGAAAGCTGCTAGGCTTATCCCCTCCCCCTGGTCAGGCTGGTCACCCCAGTTGAGACCCAGGCACACTTAAGTCACCCCACACAGATGACAATCTCTTCTGATTGCACCACGGGAAGATAACTTAAGAGGGTGGCAATCACTGAATCAGTGCCAGCCTCATAAAAGTGGGACAAGTGAAGACTCCAGTGGATGGAACTGAGGAGCAGTGGGACCTAGACTTGTCTCCAGTGACCTATGAGGCTGAGATCTGACTGGCTAGGGGCTGTTCCTCACCTTTATGGTACTAGTTCTCGCCACGGTATGTAGCAGGATACTGGGGTAGGAACAGGGTCAGTCACCGCTGTGGAGAAGCAAACACATGACCTAAATGATAACTGGCCACTCGCCATCCTAGTGTCTCAGGCATTGCACAAGCACTCACGCATCTGGGCCTTCCCAACCAGTACTCAGACTCTCATTTCACAGACTGAAACTCAAGTTCAGCATCCGGAGCCGTGGCAGAGAATGCGGCCTCTGCTCCCTCTCTAGCTGTGTGACCCTGGGTAAGTCACCTGATCTCTTTGGGGTTCACTTGGCTTCTCAGGGCAGAGGGAAGGTGAACATGGCTTGTTAGTATCCTTATACTGTATATCTGAAAAGAAGCCATGTGGGAGAAAGGGACTTAGAATGGGTCGAGTAGCATCTAAAACATGCTATTAGGCTTTCCAATAGTGGGAAGCCTGGGCAGTCAGGAAACTCATCAAGATGTTGCTTTAGATAGGAAAAGGATCAAAAGCCCCAAATACCAAGACTGACTCTGAGAACTGAGATTCTGTCCATAGGGAACAGAAAAGGCCAACGGCGATAGTCCGGTCTATGACTGTTTCTTGCATCATTGTGAGTAAGTCCTTTCAAGTCTCCCAAGGAGAAAACAAAATAAAATTCATAATGAAAAGGGGGTGTAGTCTATCTTTGAGGAATGCCTTGTGAGAGTAGACACCGGAATGAGTTATCAAAGCAAGTCTGGTATTCTTCCTCCAATGGCCTTAGGAGAGATACCTACCCAAGTGTGGGTGGTTTAAATGGGTTGCTGGCTGAAGCCAAGGGGAAGAAGCTGCAAACTGAATCTTCCCTTTTTTGGTTCCTCGAAGAAACCCACAAGAACTTCCAAAGAGCTTTGTTCACGGATACTTCCCAAGCCCTTTATTAAGTTAAGTACACACGGAGGGTGCTTGATAAATAGCCATTGAAGAGATGGAGGGGCACAGTGTGTGTGTTTGGAGGTTTGGAAGAGCAGCAAGCCTGTGTCCCTGTAGTCACTTGTTCTGGCTCACTGGCCCACTTATTCACATCCCCTTAACACGAACCTCAGAGACAGTGAGTCAAGTGTACTGAGGCTTAAATATTGTTGTGTCACTTTTTTTGAGCATACATGAACACACACATATGTAGACACATACATACATACATACACACACATACACTCAAATACACAAACACACACATGCACATACACACACACAGCTTCCTATGGACAGGTGAACTTGTCATTATTTGCAGACACAGGGTGACAAAATCCCTGTGTAATAGAATATAGTACCATGTAAAGGCCTTAGTGCTTCTGAGTTAAGAGATGTGGGGACCAAATCAATCACTTGGGCATGTCTTCAGTGTTCTTTTGTGAGAGGCAATCAGAGAAAACGATCTAAAGTGCTCTATTTTTTTCCCCTATCAAAGCTCCCGTGGGCTGTGGCCCCCCAAAAAAATCCTGTTTATTAAAAGCAAGCTCAGGGCTGGACATCACCAGTTCCCAGGGGTAGCCACTGCCTGTGTGCTTCTAAGACCATAGATGAAGATTGTCCTGTGAGTAGGAGATGACCCCCACAAAACGACAATAGCCTATCAGGTTCAGCATCCCCAGAGCAGAAACACACAGTTTTGTCAATTGCTAGCCATCATTTGGCAGTATGACTGTGTGTCTAGCCTGATTTTAGCATCAAGAGAAGCAAGAAAGACAGAAGCTAATCCCCCTTATCTGAAGAATCCCCCCTTCTGCAGCATGAAAAGGATCTGGGCCACCCCCTTAATGTGAGGGGGGAAGATCACTTGGAAGGAACCTTGGGATTGGTAAGCAAGCAAACAGGTCCAATTCAATAAAAGACCCCTCTTTTCTATCCTAGAACCAGCTAGGCCTCCTTCCCTGCCTTCATCTATATTCGCCCCTGCAGCCAGCAACCAGACTGTCTGACAGCAGCTAGAGATCTCCCACAATGCCCTAGCCAAAAGTGGTAGAGTCAGATACACCAGTCCCAATCTTAAAAGATGAGAAAACAGAGGCTCGGAGAAGGAGGTGGCATATCTAGTTACACAGGCTAGGTGGGGTAACTACTGGGAACTATGGGGTTAGACTGGCTGGGCTCACAGCTAGACTACTACCATTGAATTAGGACAGGGAGTTGGGCTTCGGTGACTTGGTTCCTGCACCTTTAAAGTAAAAAGACTCGTGATATCTGCTTCATCAAATGGTGGGCAGAACAAATGTAATGAGGCACCATCAGTAGCAGCACGCTTAGCACTCTCCGGCGTGCAATGATACAAACACTACTATTATTATTTGTTTTATTGCAAGCCGGGCAAGGTAGCCAACAGCGCAGGTTCTAACCGACTGCTTTTCCCTTTATCCAGCTTTGCCCTGAGTGCCCAGGCTCTTGCATTTTCTCCTCACACCATCTTCTCCCTTCTACCTCTGTCCTCCACCCTGTTCTTATTCACAATAGTGAAGGCTCAAGCTCTATTTCTGAAGTCCATGGCCACCTGGGCTGCTTGCTCTTGGTGTCACAGCAGGCGAGCAGGAATGCTGTTCCTGCTTATCTTGCTTATCTTCCTGGCTCATGAGTAAGAACTATCAAGAACCACGAGAATGAAGCCTGTCTACCATGGAGTAATGCGGTGTGATGTCAGGAAGCCTGCTGGCTTCTCTGGATCAACCATCAACTCCAAATAATGCCATTAGCAAGCAACAGAAGAGGACCTGGGACAAGGTCTCTAGAGTCCTTGCTCTGTGTCCTCTGCATTCATCAGGTTCTCTGCCTCTGGGGAGAAGAATCAGGAAAGAAAGGACATAGGTCTGGTCTTAGTGGCCTTCTCTGCTGGTGGCCACGATATTCGCAGTGGTCTCTATACTGACTGCCCAGGATGGCAGCTCAGAGATGGGTGGCTTTTACTCTTTCAAAGAGGCTCCTGGGGGTCCCTGGCTTGCTCTGAAGCCTGGTATCTCTAAGGGAAACTGTTTTACATAGCAGGCAGGAAGACCAGCAGAACTAATTAGGAGCTATCTATGAGGTCTCTCTTACTGCCTAGAAGACACTCTGTTCCCACCCAGAACCCTGCTGGCTGGAACACGGACAGCAATCATACTTCTGAATTCAGGTGACTTTAATAGTTTAAGAAAATGGTAGTATAGACAATATGTGGAAAGATCACAGAGGACAAGTCTACAGGCCATACTAAGACGAAGAATGCCCCTTACAGAAGACCTAAATTCACTATACATCCCAAGCTGGCATGAAACTTGGCATCTTCCTGCCTCAGCCTCCCAAGTGCTGAGATTAGAGGCATGCACTTCTGGTCTTGTAAACTTGTGATCACTTTGCTATCTCTACTTTTCCTTGAAGAACAAAGCAGCTGTCATGCATTTTGATCCTTCAGGGGGAAATGTGTATGTTAGCTAGGTCTCTTTAAATGTGTAACTGGGCTTTCTGAGCTTAGATGTTTTTCGAAAGGTATAATATCCTTTAAACTATATTGCAAAGACTTCTACCTCTGGGCTTCCCTTTCTTCCTCACAACCCAAGCACGAGCCTTCTCAGTAATGGTGTCTTCATTATTCTTGGAAGTAGAAACTCAGAATTTGGGAGAAATACCGTGAATCCTTCCTTCCTCAATATTTGAAGAAAAGCAGTTCTGCTTTTGTCTGATGTGGGTTGTGTACCACATGGACTCAGAACACAGCTTTGGGAGCAAAGCAGCCGAGTTTGTATTCTGGTTCTGCATCTTTTGGGGATGACTGGAGTGAGTCAGGTAAGCCCCTCTCAGCCTTCATCCCCCCATCTAAGAAGTAGAGAAGAATAGCTGTGTCTTTCAAGTTGGTTATGAGGAATACAGTGATGAATTTAGAATGATAAAGTTGGGCCTAGTGCATAGCATTCGGTAACAGAAACAATTTAATAACTAGCAATTATTGGATGTTTACTATTCACCAATAGCGTGCTGCCAGTTTCAAGTTACTATGTTTAATCATCTCAACAACTCAGCGGTCATTTCATTCACTTTCTTGATGAAGAGATGAGGACAGAGCATCTATGAAAGGTGTTAAAGTGTGCACAGCAAGGGAGTGGCAACATTAAAATTGAGTGGGAGACCAGAACCGATCATCATAACCATAATAAATGGTGACATTCTTGGTAAGGTTATTCAGTTGGAATACAAGAATATTTGTATTTAAATGCTGTGGAACAATTGCCTAGTTCCACATAAACATAAACCCCAAATTTTAATAAACATAAGTTTCATGAGTCAGACATTAGTTGGAAAAGAAAAGAATGACTTCCCATAACCTGGCAATATGAGCAGGCTAGTAAAATAAAACATGAATGGGTTCCCTAGTTGTAATGGCCTTCATTTTTCATTTGCTCGTAGACAATACAATGACTATATAAGATGAAAGAATAAAACCTGCAAAAGCACACACGGAGATGATCTGGGGGGAGAGTTTGGATTTGAACTCTTAGGACCAGACGGACATACTATCATTTGTTAAGCTGGGCCCTAGGTTGAAGTGCACCTGTCTTAAACGATCGTGCACTTGGATACTTTCATTTGCCTGTTGTGTTTTTGTTGTTATTATTGTTTTTTAACCAGGGACAGTAACGTGACCTGGAGATCTGGCATGTCGTCCTTCTGCTGCACCTACACACACTTTCATTTTATACAGGACAAAACTCATACTGCCTGCGTGTCCTCGCTGACAACCGAGGAATGTATTTCATTACAACTGTCACGGAGACACAGTACTGATGCCAGTGTTTCTGTATATTCTCTGGGATGCAACCTCGTTGGCAAGTTCTTATTCTTCTGCAGAATCTGAGTGGCAAAAAAATACCCTCAAATGTAAAAACAAACAAACAAACAAAAACCTGCAATGCTACTGCCATTTTTTTCAGGGAACAAAAATGAAAGAGGAGCATTGTAGAGATTAAACCGCTCTAGAGTACTCACAAGACAGCCAGCTGTATTGGCTACCATCAGCCTCAATGCCAGGCACGTAAGATGACCTAGAATGTCTACCCACACTGGATCTTTTCTACACAAATGCACCTTGCTTTCTCCCGCCTTTCACCCGCTCTCTTCTCTGAAACATTGTTCCCACAGATCTTTCGCCCAATCCTTGCATGTTCTTCGGATCTGCGACTTGTGAAGCCCTCAGCCAAGAAACTCCATTGAAAGCAAACACATTCACTGTGATGATGGAGTTGCATGGTGTGCCATGCAAGCCCCATGGGGTTGGGAACTGGCCCCGGCTGTAGGCATCCATTATATCCCCTAGAGTTTAGGACAGTGTTGGAAACAAGGTAGATCTTCAAGAAATATTTTTGAAGATTCTGACCATCCATTTCTCGAGCCAGCACTGACACATCTACAAAATGCAGTCCTAAGGATCCTCCCCTGTCCATATTATTTATGCAGTGACACTTCTTAGCTTGGCCTTTACGGTTGCATGGGCCATGACCTGAGGTAGGTTGATAGTCCATAGGCTCCCGGCTTTGCAGTGAGATACTGGGCACACAGAAGTATTTACCAGTTTCCCCCACCCATCAGGAGATCGCTCTGATGATTGTGCAGCTAGCAATCATCTGGTTTGCAAAGGCAGCAGGCTCGGTGCCATCTGAATTGGCGATCCAGTCCGTGCTTGTGCGGACAGTTCAGAGAGATTCTAAGATGACCGTGCCTCCCCCTCCACCAGCAGTTAGAGGTGGGATGAAGATGACATCGCAGATGAAGGAGCATGTGAGGGTTTCCAAGCATGTTTCTTTGCACATCAAAATGCATGTGGTAAATTATTTGACGTGTCTCCTGCATAGCTGTCATCCCAACACCACACTGTGAATGGCAGCTGCAAGACTGGAAGAAAAGTCCAGAACCACTCTGACAGGGCATTCCTTAGGACCTGCCAGCTGTCTCCATCGTCCAGTGGCCCATAGGCCCCTCACCTCCACCCCAGGAGCAAGCCTGAGGCAGAGAAGCCTCCCTGCTTCTCTATTTTTCTCCTATAGTTTTCCTCCTCTGGACAAAGCAAATTAGAGCCTGGCAGCAAGTTGCTCCTCTTGATTTGATATGTTTTGGAGTGTCTCGTTTACATGGGCAATTTGTCAACTTTTTTTTTTAAAAAGTCATTTGTTTGTTGTATTTTTTATCTAAACCCTAAAAGTTCAAATGCTTCAAAGTAGGGACCCTTTTTTCACCTTTGTATTCCACTCCCACATCTCTGGCCTCTTCCTTGCCTCAGCCCAGACTCACACCCCTGCCTTCCTCTTAACCCTCCTTGCCTCCAGGAAGGATACTGTGGGGTTGGGTTCTCTTAAGAGAACAGCATTAATATGCTGGTTTTGTGCCAGCCTGGTCATTCCTTCCGTCACGCATGACTACAGAGTCCCTACATTTAAGTTCTCCCTCTATCTATGGGGGTCCATCTTGTAACAGCCCCTCTCTCTTGCCTTTAGCCTCCTTGACTTCCGCTTTGCTTTCCTCTGAAATGCCAAAGAAAGATGGAATCGATGAAGAGTTCTCCCCTAACGGGGTGAGCCAGGCTTTCAACACTCAACTGCGGACCTTCCGACAGCTCTGTGAGCTCCCCACACAGTGACCAGTGCAAAGAATCTTGGATTCTGAAGACCCGGAGGAGGTAGCAGGTTTGAAAGGGACCAGTCACCAGCTGTGTGACTTAGGCAAGTGCTCAAGGTTTTCTAAACTCATCTGTCTATGCGGTGATTGGTTTGAAATATGTGCTCTTGATTTTTGTTCCATTATCTAAGCTGCCCATATTTAAGGGTTTGTACTTAAAGGGACACTCTTTTAAAAGGGCTGGGAGGAGAGGAGGGGGGGGGAGAAGAAAGTAAAGGCAAGGCTATTAAGAGGCCACCACAGACGCATTCCCTATGGATGTGCTGGAAGGGCTGAGAGAGTGACTGGCTCAGGCACCCTCCGGAACCTGGCCTGCCAGGTCTTGGACATCCAGCTCTTGGTAGCTCTTGCCCCCTCCCCCATGCTGTTGCTCTCCAACAGCTGGATCCAGCGAAGCTCTTAAGGGAGGTGAGAGTTCTTGGAAGGCTCGGCTTCCATAGTGGTGCCCCGCTCCCATGCTCCCCCTTTCTAGACTCCTCGATGGTGCGAACCCCCTGTTTCACCACCACTGACCTCCTGCGCGAAGGCTGGTAGCGGCAACCAGCCAGCATCCCGCGCTCCAGCTCTACCTTTGTTGGGCGTCCTGCCCTGGGCTGGCTGCCTTCTCCCCGCTCTCTCCGCCGCCC
>LOEQ01000259.1:487939-499615 GCA_001685075.1 Bramus lutescens | reverse complement strand
TTTTTTTGTAGATTAGCATGCAACCATCCGGCCAGCTTTTGAAGTTACTTCACCGCCCAGTGATGAATTATATTCTCTGGACTTTTGACAAACATAGGTGGTGGCTGGTAAAAGGGAGACACTAGATACCACGAATTTAAACGTTTATCCTTAGTTTATGGTCTTTTTAGATTTTCAGAGCTAAACACGGGCTCCTTGTACATTCTGTAACTGCAGTGGCTTAGAAAATCCTCTCCAGTTAAACAGGCATTTTTTTTTTTTAGTGAGTTATGTAACCTAGCCAATAAGTACAAATATAGCGGGTACCTTGTTAAGTACATTAAATAACGAATGTTATCTTAGTTGACCCTCAGAGAAACTTACAAAGAACGCACTAATGTTATTCTCCTCCTGTACATGGGGCAATTCGTTGCGGCTGCCCATGCAAAAGTGCTGTAAGTGCAGCTGAACTAAACACAGTTTGAATTGGTGTAAATGGAACCAGGGGGACACAAGCCCGTGTATTCTGTTGCTTACAATCTGCGTGTCTTTCGACACATCCTACCCTTTCATGTCCTCAGTTTGTTCATTCACAGAATGCTGGTTCCGGTGTAACCAGACTTCTGAAACACTTTTTTTTTTTTTTAATTTTCTTCATCAAAAGCTCCCGATTAGCTTAAAAGGTGAGTCTAGAAGTTACACTTCAGGGCTTCTGATTCAGGAGCAATGGAGTGAAGGATAGAATTCTGGTTGGGGGAATGTTCTCTGAAATAGCTCTAGATTCAGCACCATTTGAGGGTCACTGGGAGATCTGTAAATGGTGAGCCAACTTGTAATAGTAGGTGGCCGTGAATGACATCACCTGTTTGCTATGTAAGAGGATCTTTGTGATTGTTTGGCCTTTAGAGGCTGGTGGTGTGCCGTTCTTAAGGTTCACTGTGCGAGGAAATCCCAGGCTGGTTATTTGTAAAGTAAGGCATGTTTAAAAGAAAGTCCTTTCTGCTTGTTTACAAACACAGATTTCTACTGGCTGGTTTTACACATATCAAAGAGTAATTAGGGAGAGGTTTAGACACTGCAGAACACAGGCTTGAACAGCATACAGATGTGCTTGATTTATATGTGTCCCTTCGTCATAATTGTCTGCATTTAGTTTCCCTTTAAAGACCAATAGGCTTAAATATCCAGTGAGTACTGGATTGTGTTTTGTCTTTATCAGTTTCAGAACCGAGCTTTGAAAGGTTCTTTTGTCAGTTTGAGCTGGTGATACCTCCGCTCAGGCCCTTTCTTGAGCTGAAGAGTTCACGGTTTCTAGATTAGCTGCCTAGGAAACTCTGGGGGTGTTTGTCCAACATGCAGTTCCCAAATGACATTAAAATCTGTATCGGAATCTTGTGTGTATTGAGGTTTTGGAGATCCAGTGAGGACCTGCAGGAAGTGTGGTACTTTATAGGTCACTAGCAGGCAACCTCAGAATTCCGTTTGATGCTGTTCTTTAGAGCTGCACTAATGGAGGGTACTGGGCCTGAGGGGGGTTGAGAAGTGCCTTGCTTGGCTTCTGGTCCCACTGCCGGTGTCATAGACCAGGTGGGATTCTGTAATAATAACCTTTTAAATATCCTTTATTTCTCATTTCTCCATCTTGCATAAGCAGAGTGATTACCAAAAGAAATGATAGCAAGGTCCAGGAAAATGCATGGCAGAAATATGTTTGGAGAAGTTTGGGGCACATGGGATATATTGTCAATAAATAATATCTAGTGGGTACAAATTATTGGTCTAGGCATTAGAGGTTCAGCAAGGAATGGGGAGGGACAAGGTTTTATTTCCCAAGGAATTTACTAGCAAACGCATCTCCCTCAAAGAACATATATTGATCACACGATAATACCCAAATCTATACATCCACGATAGATGGCAATGGGTCCTTTGGGAGGTAGGTAGATTAAGTGATGAGTATGTAGCCCCATGATAACATTGGTGTCTTTATGAGAAGATGACAGCTGAGTTTGCATGCTCCCTCTCTCTCACCATCTGATACCTACCTTCTGTCATGTGAGGAAGTAGCAGGAAGGGCCTTGCCAGTCGTAACCATAGACTTTCCAGCCTCCAGACCATAAGGAATAACTCCCATTTATAAATTCCTCAGCCTGGCACCAGTATAGCAGCAGGTAATAGACAAGGTAGTTTGCTCCAGAGTACAAAGACATGAATGTGAAATTTCTTACTGATGTAAACACATGAGACAATTGAAAAGGGTAATGGGATGGGATGGTGTTCGTGTGTGGTACTTTACTTCAGTTATCAGGAGTGATCAAGGGTAAGAATTGGGTTTGCTCCAAGTATCAAAAAAATCGTTACAGAAAAATATCAGAGCATGGCAGTTAAGAGTCTCAGCAGTTAAACTCCCTGACTGCTCCTCCAGAGGACCTGGGTTCAATTCCCAGTACCCACATGATGGTTCACAAACATCTGTAACTAGTCCCAGGGGATGTGACAGTCTCCTGTGGCCTTCAGTTACTGCACTGCATGCATGTATCACACAGCATACACGCAGGCAAAGCACCCCTTCAATTAAATTTTTTTAAAAATAAAATGGTGTCTGTGACTCAGATAAAAAGGTGCTTTCCAACTTAGGACAGTTCTGTGTGCAAGAAAACAGTGCGGTGTCAACTCTCCCAGAGTCCCTGAGAGTGTTCACCCAAGAACCTCTCATCTCATGCTGTGTCCGTGGTGCTTGAGAAAGTCATGTAATACAACAGTAAGTATCTCTAGTCCTGTGAGCCCACAGAGAAGTTGCTAAAAGCTATTCGTGCCACTCAGGAGCTGTAGGACCTGTGTTAAGAAACAGCCATGGCCTGACACACTATGACTGGCCGAGTCAGAAAGAACTTGAATCCTAGCAAATAGGAAAGGAAGAGAAAGGCTTCAGGGACATTGAGAGTTGGGGGTCCTGGGTAGTGATGAAGTTGGAGAGGTGGGCAAGAACCAGCTTTACAGCTATGGACGGGGTTTGGATTGTGTTATAAGTACGGCAGGAAACCTTTGAGAGCTGTGGGCTGCACAGGGGACTTGACTACCTTCATTTGCTTATTTTTTTTTTAACTAGGAGAGATTGCTGGTGGGTCAAGCGTAGAGAACCCCAACTGGATGCAGTTATGCGGGGAGACGAGAGATGTTGTGAAGACAGATTCTGCTTCGAAGGCATAGCTAGCAGGGCTGTCTGGTGAGCTGTTGCCTTAGCAGACTGTTCCAAAGTGTTAAACTCTCCACATTCTTCCTTTGAAAAGCTGACAGCTCTGTGGTGACAGGTAAGACTGAGAAGGCCACATCCCACCTTCTGCCCACAGCTAATAAGTTTAGGAAGTGGGGGAGCAAACAGAAGAAGGAATGAAACAAATGCTTTTTTCTTCAAGTTGCTTCATTCATGGGAAGCCACTGGACGAGCCCCAGCCATGTCTGTTTAGCGCCCTATCCCTACTAGGGTTCCATTCCTCTTTGGGAGTAGGCTGTCGTTTTGTTTTTCATCCTTCTTCTGTTCAGCTCACAAAGACTAATTTTCCTTTAGTCACAAGATAACTCCCAACTTTTACATGGACTTTTCCCTGCGATCCGTCTTGCCCATCTCTTGGTCACACTGCACCTCGCGGAAGAGTAGCACAGTATTAGTACTCTGAACTGCTGGAAGATGGCAAATAAACTGACATACGTATATAGTGAGACTGCTTATATTTAGTTATATTTAAATATTTGGGGTTTGCATTGTGGCTTCCTTTTTAGATTTTAAAATATGTTACTTTTCTCATCCTATATTATGAATGAATACCAAGTTGTAAGAATAATAAATAATTGTCAAATCAGAACAACTAGTTGCATGGCCTGTGAGTGTCTGGGTGTCACCTGACTTCACTAGATGTGCCGCCCCCTTCTCCAGGGGCATGTTGTGGGAGATGATGCTCACATTTGCTTCAGGTCACTTAAATGACACCCTCTTTTTTGTTGTTTTTTGTTTTGCAAGACAGGGTTTCTTTGTAGCTTTGGAGCCTGTCCTGGAACTAGCTCTTGTAGACCAGGCTGGCCTCGAACTCACAGAGGTCTACCTGCCTCTTCCTCCCAAGTGCTGGGATTAAAGGCGTGCGCCACCATTGCCTGGCTCAGTCCCCACCCTTACCAGCTTAATACTGGAGAGGATGTCCTTTTGTGCTTTAAGCAATGTGACTATTCTGAGACCCAAAATAGTCACAAACTGTAAATTAAATTCAGACACATCTTACCTCTGTTAAGTACTCACCCTCCCTCCATGCATTTTGTTTTTCTTCCCCCCAAGAAGATAACAGCTATCTCTACCTCCTCTGCTTTTCCATCTGTCCTTTTCCTCCTGGCTGAAGCTGAGATTTTTTTTTAACTTTATATTTATTTTAATTAATGGATTTTAAACACAAGTGGTGAAACAGTTGATGTTCAGCTTTGAGAGGCAGTGAAAAGGGAAATTGGCTTTCCCCACTGTCAGGAAAGATCTGTGTGTTCATTGCTGGCACCTGCTTGAGCCTTGAGTGGAAAGGGGCAGGCTTGTGAGTTCCGTGAGCTGAGCCCTGACTGGAAGGAGTGAAGGTGGGAATAATGCCATTCTTTCTTGGGTGGCGTCCTTCCTCCAAGGATGCTTCTAAATATTTCTGTATGGTCATGGAGTGTGCGTTTAGGATCAGATTTCCTAGGAATAAAATAGCAAGGTGCAGCCTAATTCTTTCTAAGCATTCTGATTTGGAAAATCCATAGTTCCTCTTTAGATAAGATTTGTAGGGAGGATGTCTGCCTCCACCCCCCACTCTGTGTGTGTTTGTAATCTGCAGCCTTTGTAGTTAATCTTAAAATGCATTCAGTGCACTTGGAAAACTTACAATAAATAGTTATGTTATTACATGCATTACTTTTGAGATGGCCTTGTTGGTATTTTGAAAAAGCCACCATTTTCAGCTTTTGATGAGTTTAACTCTGAAAGCTAGGGTATCAGACAGTCATTAGTCATCAAAGCCACCCTGAGCAGTGGCTTCCAGATTCATTGACTCATTTCCAAGCAAAATAAAATTTGGAAAAGGCAGGAGCAGAGTAAATGTAGATTTATTAAGGAAAAACAAGAAAGTGGTCCTGAGAGTGGGAGGGGCTCCGAGAGAGGGGGACTGTTATGTTGCCTGCCCAGAGTCATGTTTGGCCAGAACTGGCAGGAATTTGGTGGACATTCAGGTACTTTTTATTGAGCTTAGTCACTTTTTTTTATTCTTAGCTCATCATGGGTCCAACCAGTAGGGTATCCACATGCACTGTTAGTGGGTGGTCCCACACAATCAGAGGAGTGGCCATGTGTGCTCATGCTCCACCATAGCTTTGCAAGGGGGTTTGCTCCAAGCTCCAAGTGAAGTACATTCCACACCTTCTTTTGGAAAAACAACCTTGTCAGTAGTGGCCCCGCTCTATCATAGAGCCAAGCCCAGTTTAGAAGTGCAGCAGCTGCAAGACTGTGGGCAAGAACCTCATCTGACTACTTTATACTCTCCTTCCAGATTAAAAAAAAAAAGTGATTAAATGACATACTGCAAACTGCTGTGGGGTGTTACAAAAGACACTTTTAGATGTATTTTTAAAACTGACACACAAGGGACACTAGGCAGCATGCATACAGTGGTGATCTAGTTTATTTTTTGTGTCTCTGTTGTAATTTTTTTAGGTCCCGTTGATTGTATTGGCTTTTCCTGAATATAGATCATGGAGCAGAATGAACAGGAGTTCCCTTTGAAAGCATTTATCATTATTCTGAGTTTCCACAGCATATTTTTCAAAAGAAAACTTCTTTTTTCCTTCTAAGCACAAATTATCATGCAATCAGAGTGCCATGTATTGCTGTTGAGAAAAGCAAAACATGCCTTGAGTTAACTACACATTTCAAGAGGACATGCTGAGGTAATTGACAGCCAGCATCAGAGCACCTTGGATGCTTCTAAGCCTGCAGCCTTCAGTTTAATTAGATAATTAGCCCTGGCCAGCCCGTGATGAATGCACAGGCAATTAGCAATGAATTTGGGCTGCTAAAGCCTATTTTTCCTCTTTTGTGTTCCTTTGCTGTCATTAACAGTTTTAACTACTGAACAATTTATATCTTCACACTAACAATCAACTTTATTATCATCAAATTCTTTGCAAGTGAGAAAGCAATGAGACCTGATGTTGGTTGCACAACATTAAGTGATTATGTTAAGTAATGCCATCTCTTTGTCTGGCCGTCCCGCTGCTGTATTATGTCAAACAAATAGGGCTTTTAGAAGTAGTGCATGCTCCGTGATTTCGATGATTGCTTTATTTGTCAAACTCAAGCAACTAGCAAGAACTGTGCCTCAATTTGTAGTTGTTTCTGAGTAGCTTTCGAATAAAAGAGAAGTTCTATAGTTTCTTCCAGAGATGAGGCCCTCAGAGGACAGGATTTCTTCCTGGATTAGTGGTCCTTAGAGCTGGGACAATTGGCAGGAGCATCGGTAAGAGAGAGAAAGTTCCATGGGCTCACAGGTGAGGAAAGAAGCCACCGTGGAATTCCCTCAGATGTTCCCCCTGCACGTCTTTTCTACCATTTTTGACCTTGCTTTGGGAATGAGAGGAGAGGAGGGTGATGCAGGTGGGAGGTGCCTTCAGCGGGAGAGGTGAGGCAGGGGTCACCAGCAAAGGACAGCTGAATTCCCAACACTTGTCTTGAAGGCATTTACATTGCTCTGGTTCTGGATGTGTGGACCAAAATTCTGAATTATATCTCAGTCAGAAACGAGTTTTGAGACGTGAACATTTTAATTCTCCAGGCTGTTTTAACTTTTGTGCATCCACAGGAGGATGACTTGTAGTAGTGGAAACTAGTCTGTCCCCATCACAGTTTATGGTGTCCTTCAGAGAACTCTGCTCTGCTTATTCACAGCCTCATAGGATTTGGGAGATTAAGCCCAGCGTTAGAAAATTAGTCAGCCAACTAATAGCCATTTAGGAATCAATTAAAGAAATGTATTGCTTACTACTTAAGCAGAATAAAAAATGGATAAGCAGAATTTTTTGGGGTTGGAATATGAATGCTGGATTATAATTCTTATCTTGAGACTTCCCATCTGGCTGGTCTTGGAAATATTTTCTTCCCACAGCAAAGCAGTAACTAGCAATTAGAGTTTCAAAATTGCCAATTTTAATCATGACTTCCATTTCCAAATAGAAAACATACATGAACTATATAAAGCCTCTTCCTTTTACTCAATTTGTTTTGGAAAGTAATTTAAATAACTCAGAATCAAGCTTAAAGTAGCCCAGAAATGTTCAAGAACACAGAATAAAGTCTTCAGAATCCTAGTCCCCTTTGCTTTGAAGGTGGCACAGGAGTTTCACGGGCATTGGTATAGCAGGTAGCACACAATAGGCTTTCTCCATTTTGATACTTGACACTTGGCACTTGTTGGTGATGTTCTCTGTGTGTGGGATGTCTAGCAATACTCCGAGCTTCTTTGTTCTGCAGCAGTCGCACCAGATTCTCTACCTGCCCAGGCACCAGAACTATGAATATCCCCATCTGTTGCCTATGTCTCTAGGCTAATACCCCCAGCTAAGAACCAGTGGTACCAAATAAGACCTTGGCAAGTTTTTACTTTAAAAGCGTACTTATTTGTATGTGGTTATGTCAAACATACCACATATATATTTATAGACATGTATATATACATACAATACACATGTATAGTTTGCATGTAAAGCAGACGTGTATATATGTGTGTGTGTAGACATATAATACACATGTATATTCACACACATACCCATTTATATAAAATGAGGTAAGCCAAATTTGGATGTCTTGATAACCTTTGGTTAGTATTTTTTGTTTGTTTATATGTTTTTTGTTTTGTTTTGTTTTGAGACAGGGTTTCTCTGTGTAACCTTGGCTGTTCTGGAACTTGCTCTATAGACCAGCTTGGCCTTAAAGAGATCTGCCTGCCTCTGCCTCCCAAGTACTGGGATTAAAGGTGTGCACTACCACCCCACCCCATTTGTCTTACTAGAGATAAATCGGTCAGAACCTTGATGATTTGGAGGCTCCCTAGTGAAATGCTTTTGCACCCAAACTGTAGCTGGTCTTCCTAGTGGCCTCTGTACGCTAGAAAACCCTGGCCCTGCTCTTAGAATGCTGGTGTCCCCAGGAGCATCTTTTATAGCAGAGCTGAAATTTCAGACAAAAGCTAAGATACCGTCAGTGCCTCCCTAGCTTCTGCCTGACATAATCTTTCAGGCGTAGGACCCAAGAGAAGTGTAACACAGGCCTAGGAGCTACTGGGTGAGTGGGCAATGCCTCTGCTGAGATGAGAGAGCAATGAAGCAGGGCGATCTCTAAGAGGCTGCTGTTAAAGAGTTAGTCCAGTTGCTCTTACCACAAAGTGTTTGCTTACTTTTCTCCTTTTATCTTTATTTTTCCTTTTTAAAATTGTTTTTATTGAGCTATATATTCTTCTCTGCTCCCCTCCTTTCCTCTCTTCTCCCCTGCTACCCTCTCCCATGGTCCTCATGCTCCCAAATTTACTCAGGAGATCTTGTCTCTTTCTGCTTCCCATGTGGATTAGATCCATGTTTGTCTCTCTTAGGGTCCTCACTGTTGTCTAGGTTCTCTGGGGTTGTGAATTCTTTCAAACATAATGAATAAGCAGACTTGCATTCTTTAGCGAGTATATGAATAAACAAACCATGGCCTACCCAGACAGTGGGGTTCAACCCTAGAGAGCAACAAGCTATAAAGGCAGTAGCAGATATGGAGGAAAGTTACTGCATGGGTCTAAGTGAAAGAAGCTGCTTTGAAAAGACTAAATAGTCTGTCTGTGAGTCCAACCATATGAGACTTTGGGGAAGACATGGCTATGGTGGTAGATAAGAGTTGATGGCTGCCAAGGGCTAGTGGAGAGGAACTGATGAATAGCCAGAGGACAGGACAGGGGACTCCTAGATACTAGAACTACGGTATACGGTGCAGTAGTAGGGGAACATGCCACATAAATTTGCCCAAATCCATAAAGTGTACACAGAGTACAGTCCTATTGTAAACCAGGGGTTCTGAGGCATGATGATGCATCAAGGTAGCTCATCAGCCGGAGCCAGTGCCCCACTCTGAGCAGAGGACTGCAGAGCTCTCTGACTGAGGACTGCACCTGTGGAAGCAGACGGTGTTAGAGCCTGCACCCGCTGCTGATTTCTATGTGAGCCTGTTTCGGGTGTTCAACACCCAGTTGAACATCACAGTAAGATAAAAGAATTATCCCTTGCTTGTTTTGCTCCTCTAACTTTAGGCTCTGGAGTTTATCATTTGACCTCACATTTTTAAGCCCCCTTGTCTAAATGAAAATTGTCATAATACCATACCTTGGTGACAAGTTTCATATTTGTACTTTTGGAGTGGTTTTCCTAATCTAGCATCAGACATTTCCTCACCACTGGAGGCTGGGACTGGGGGAAGGGAGAACCTGGACACTGGGTTTATGTGTTGACTTACCCCTTTCCTGAGGACAATCGTAAGTGATTGATGCATTCATTTTCCTAGACAGTCCCAAGACGGTGCTGAGAGTGAACGAACGCTTGGTAATGAACATGGGGCATGTTCCTTTTGTCTTCTTCCCAAGTCCATTCTGGACTCCACTTTTAGATGGTGGAATGCTTGGGGAATGTTCTAGAGAAGTGAAGACAGTGTTAAAAAGGAACCAAGAATCAGAGACGGAGATGTTTTATTTGTGCTTTGCTCAAGTGATAAGAAGAAAAATTCTGAATCCTCTCCTCTCTGATAATAGCAGTGATCCCTTGTCTAACATCCATACAGCCTTGATTTGCTACCCAGCACCACATACATACCGAAAGGTGGCAGGGAAGATGAATTACAATTTCTGAGCTTTAAGTATGAAGAGTTAAGAGGACCTGTCAAATAATCCAATTATTTGTTATGTGTATGTGTGTAGGTGTGGGTGGGTGATTTTCTTGCACATGTGTACATGGGGGTGAGAAGACAACCTCAGATATCATTCTTCAGGTGCAAGACACATATTTTGTTCTTTGATTCAGGGTCAGTCATTCAACTAGCCTCAGGGACCTGCCTCCCCAGTGCTGGGATTATAGACCAGCCTGACTATGCCTGTCTGGTGTGTGTGTGTGTGTGTGTGTGTGTGTGTGTGTGTGTAGACAGATATTTTTCATGTAGATTCTGGGATTATAACTTAGAACCTCATGCTTTTCAAGGACTCAACAGACTACTCAGATCACCAGTGTGGAATATTCCTATACACTGTGTGAATATATGTTGTTATGATTGGGCTAATAAAGAAGCTGACTGGCCAGGAGCTGAACAGAATAAGGTTAGGCTGGAGAGCCAAACTAAGAAAGATGGGAAGGAGAAGAGCAGACTCTAGAGTTGCCAATAGATGCAGAAAGAAGCAAGATGGGCATACTGTACTGAGAAAAGGTACCAAGACACATGACAGTGTAGATAAGAAGCAGGGGTTAACATAAACATAAGAGCTAGTAACAAGTATGAGCTATTGCCTGAACATTTACAATTAATATTAAGTCTCTGTATGTTTATTTGGGAGCTGCTGAAGGGATAGAAGCCTCCACCTACATACCAGTTAATACTTTTTGATTGCTGATGGCATTGCCCTTGTCTTCTAACACCAATAGAGGGAACACTTTGGGAGCACCCCTGTCTGCAGATGCCAGTTCCCCTCACAAACAGCACACCTATTCTTATATGTCATTGCTTGGTGATAACCTAGAGGTGATTCAGGGAAATGGTCCTGAGGAGACTGTGCCCACTTTACACCTTCTGCTGGCTCCTTCCCAAGTCTGGGAAGGCTGTTTCCAGAATGGCCAGCAGTAGATGGGAGAATTGAGTGCAGCTGTGACTTTGATTTACTGAGACTTTGGAATTAAAGGAATCGATCTAATTATTCCTTATTGTACCTTTAGAGGAGAATTAGGTGAAGATAAAGAATGTATCCTCATGACATCAGTCCCTTAATCACCCAAGATCTCAAGAACCACCCGAGAAGTGGAGTTCGGTTATTACACATCCTCAGAGCTGAAGGTGGCCTGGAAAGATGCAGCCTTCAGTGGCATTTGGGTCACAGGATGTAAGTCAGGGAAAACATTTGCCTGCCAGTTACCCTTCATTGTCTACCACACACACTGGGTTGTGCCGCATCCTGCTCCCCTCTCACCTCTCATCTTGCCATCAGTATTTTTCTGCATCCCTCTTACAGACAGAGATGCTCACCGTATGTTGCTGTATTCTGCTTGACATTTGGCACACTTCTCTCCCTCACTTGCATTTCTGTGCCACTGTTCTCTGAGCCCAAATCTTTTGTTCCTTCCTGATTTTCTCAGTGCCTCTTTGAATGTTGCAGTTTGATCTAGCAGTCCTTCCTTGCCACTCTTCCCCCAAACCCTTGAGGGAATGGCAACCATTACTCTCCTCCTCTTCTTTAATGTGAATAATCATTTCTCTTGCTCTTAATACATTTCAGTGTTCCACAAACTACAATTCTGTGGCAGGGACCTGTGATGTAAGTGGGTCTTCTGTCTTTGTGTTACTTTCATTGGTCAAATAAAGAAAACTGCTTGGCCTGATAGGTCAGAACATAGGTAGGTGGGGAAGAC
>LOEQ01000259.1:460811-481425 GCA_001685075.1 Bramus lutescens | reverse complement strand
CCTTCCTTCCTTCCTTCCTTCCT
The DNA here is from genome assembly GCA_001685075.1 of Bramus lutescens. NCBI lineage: Eukaryota > Metazoa > Chordata > Mammalia > Rodentia > Cricetidae > Bramus > Bramus lutescens. Next base: position 481,402 of record LOEQ01000259.1, on the reverse strand, counting down.
TCCTTCCTTCCCTCCTTCCCTTCCTCCCTCCTTCCTTCCCTCCTTCCTCCCTCCCTCCCTCTCTCCCTCTCTCCTTCCTTCCTTCCTTCTTGGTGGCAGGGGGAGGGGGTTGTCACAGAAGCCTTTGATGTCTCTCATTCTTAGTTATGGGTCTGCAGCCATTGACACCACTGCAAAAGAAGCTTCCTTGCCCATAGCAGCGGTGGCAGCATGGATCACAGACACCAACATGTCCTGAACTTTCAATCAACAGAGAAAATAGCAACAAGGGCAGGACTACTTACTGCTCCTGAGTTCATACTTCTACCCTTGGCTCTTTGCCCTGACACACTTGACTTGGGGCAGCACAGTGCTAAGGTCATCATTTTCTTATCTCAGCCCATCAGGCTAACCTCCTTCCTAGCTTCCTTGCAACCTTCCTTGTTGATAGTGGTGGCCACATGAAATTCTGGCCAGTATGTCCTCTGAATGTGAGGTTTCTGGGAACTCTTATTTTCTCTCTCAGGGACCTCCCCATATTACTATATGATAATATCAGGTACTGTAGTAATTCCCTTGACAGCATGAGGTAATGAACATGGGGCAAATATTCATAGAAAGATCAGGAGAACAAAAGATTGTGAGTCATGAGACCAAGCCTAGAACTACCTACGTTCAGATTGCTGGCTGTGTGAGATCACTGAATGGCCTCATTGTTTAAGTAATTGAAGTTGACTCTCCCACTAGTTGCATCCCAATGTGCTGATGGTAGAAAGGCACTGACTGCTGAACAATGTCCTGTGGAGATGCTGCAGCTATCCTTCAGCCCCTCCTCCATTGTGTGGTAGCTATGGGTTTTGGGTGACAGCTGGACCACAGCTTCCCAGTCCTCAAGGCCAAGTCAGATGAGCCCATCCTTACCCACTTTTAGCCCTTTAGAATCCACTTGATTCTCTTTATTTTTAATCCAATTCTTTATTGCTATATGCATATTCTATATATTACATACATACATATTACACATTATTACTATTGCTATTATTATATGTATGTATGTATGCATGAGTGTGTGTCATGCCACATCTATGGAGATCAGGGGACAGTGAGAATCAGTTCTCCTCTTTTGTCATTCGGGTCCTGAGGCTTGAATGCAGGTCATCAGGTATGGTGAAAACACCTTTTCCTGCTGAGCTGTCTCACCAGGGGATCTTCCACTTGATTTTCTGTATTGTTGGTATGTTTTCTTTCCTGACTAGATGTGAAAGCTTCCAGCTAGAGGCTGGACCCTTTCCCTTTCTGGCATCTGTTCTTTCACTGTGTGGAAAGAAGATTCTCAATAGCTGGGGTGAAATGAGTTGCCAGGCATCTTCCCTTTCTCCGCAACAGCACGGAGGGAGGTACGCATGTGAGCTTTGTCTTCCAAAGATGTGCACCCACTACGTCCTTGGTTTTTAACTTGAGAACAGAGGACCTGTGTCCTACAGACATGTCTCCATGATAATCACTAACACTGGGGTGGGACATCTTTTGGATCTTGGTTGCATCCTGGGATTTCCATTTCTATACTCTTTAGACACGTGGTTCTCTGGGTTCTATGATGGCTGAAATGCCCTCCGACAGGTGTCACTTCTAGGTTATTTCGTTGTGATTCACTAAAGTGGAGCCTTTGGTGCATTTGTCTGTGTGTGTGTGTGTTAGGAGCTGGTACTGGGGTGGAGCTCAGGGCATTGCCTCCCAACACGTGCCCCACTGTAGCCCTACCTGTGTGCATCCTTAATGCCATGGTGGCATCTTACTGGGTTAATGTCATCCCAGGCTTTGCCCTCATCCCTCCTGTGCTGAGCCCCTCCCTTCTCAAAGCCTGCCCTGCTCCCTCTTTCTCTGTAAGCACAAGGGCCTTTTGTGGGCCCCAAGATGTCATTCCAACACAGCTTTGTACCAGCAACTGTGGGTTCTCCTTAAGGTAACTGTGGGTGGCCCTCCATTTATTTTCCTGCTTCCTTTTTGTTTCTGTGAATTCTGCCCTCCAGGCCCCCCTCCCCGCAGCACATGCCGTCCGTGTCATCTGAATGGCCACTTAGAGGAAGGATCAGAAGTTTGTTGTTTCATTTCCAGCATAAATCAAAACTTTGTGTTCAGGCTGCAATGCGAGTGAGCCCAGGAATAGCTTTGGGATTGCTAAGTGTCTGGAGAGCACTGACTACAGACATGTTTTGAAGCTGGTCATAATAGTTGCTACAGCTGCTAACAGTTCCTGAAAGAATGGCAGCATTATCCACCAGGTCTTAAAATGTGCCGGGCTTGCATTGCACAGAAGTCACACTGTGATAGATGTGGATTTTTTTCGCTTTCTGAAACTCAGCCATAAAAGTCTTCAATAACTAGAGAAATTCCTTTCACTGCTGAATCCAACATGAAGGACATTGTGTTGTGACAATTCCGTATCACAGCCCATGAACGTTGTCTTTGTGTGAGTGGATGTACGAGCTGTACTGTTTTGTTTTTATTTATTCTGCATTCTTTATTTTAATGTCCTTTCCTTTTTCCTGACCAGAAAGATTGTTATTGAGCCCTTCACAAAGCTGAAATCCTGCAGTGTGTTAAAAAATGTTAACAATTCAAAGAAGTTATAAAAATTTATAAGTTGGCAGAATGCTTGGGAAATATCTGCATATTTTAATATGAATAGATAATGCAAATATTTGTTCATTGCATTGAGAGATGAGTCTCTGTTTTCCAAAAGACCCTGCTATTTAAATTTGATTTTTTGATTACATTGAAATAAAGGGTATCCACAGTGAATGAGGCCAAAGATGAAATGCCACCATTGTGAGCAAGTGAAAGACAGTAGGTCAGCTATATTGTTGCATTGTGGGGCTAAATGGTCCCTTCCCAGCAGTGGGCTGGCTTGGCAATTAGAATTCTCATGAAGATGACTTGCTCTTAATTATTTTCCTTTTGAGATTTCTAATTTGAGATAAAGGTTTGGAGTTTTAGAAGAGTGATCACCCCCCCCCCCATCTCCTTCTCTTTCTCTTGGTTAGTTTTACTGTCTCTTTAGAAAATGAACTGCCAAGACTGGAGAGATGAGATGGCTCAGCAGGTAAGAGTATTTGCTGCTGAATTTGATCCCTAGGACCCTCGTGGTAGAAGGAGAGGACTGACTCCTGAAAGCTGTCCTCTGACTTCCACACATCACAATTAATTGTGGCTTGCACAATTACACATGCATGAATACACACATAAATGTAATTAACATTTTTTAAATGTACTGGCAGACTTAAGGCAAGCCTGGGTTGGCTATACTGAGGGGATAACTGTATAAAGAAAGGTAAGTAGAGTTTACCTACGTAATTAGCATGAAGAGGGAGGGGATGCTCTGCTTGGCTCTTATGACCAAGATACACACATTTAGGATAAACCTGGGCCAAAGGTCTGTGTAGAACAACTGGGATCTAGTGTGCTAGGTCTTTCTGAAGTTCAGGCCAAGGTTGCTAGTGGAAGCCTTAGAGGATGGGTGGAGCTCCACAGGACAACCTACCAAATAGGTCTCCCTGTCTGAGAGGAGACTCGGGGTGCTCTCTAGGGATCAGACTGCAGGCCGGAATACTTGGCATCATGGAGGCATCTGCAGGAGGCAGCTTCTTCCACAGAGTCTGTGGCAAATCAAGAGGGTGCCCTCAGGAGATGAGGAACAGACATTGGCTAAAGGGGCAGCTCTGTAGTTAAGACACAGGAGTTATGGGGCTCAGCTTTGATTTTCCCAAATTAAAAAGCAAGAAGCTGCCTTCAGGAGAAAAGCTCTGCAAAGTGCTAGTGAGTGGTCACACCTCACATTCCCCAGCACCAGCTTCACCCGCCAAGGTCCCGGTGCTAGGAGAGACCAAGGGTCACAGGCACAAGAGGAAAGGACGAAGGCTACACACAGGATTGAGCAAGTCCATCCACCTGAACACACAAACTGTCTCACAGCACCATCTGGAGAGCCACTGGCTGCCATCCCACACTACAGCAGACTCACTCTCATGCTGCCCAGGGCCAGTACACAATGCTACTCATAGCTCTTAGCTCTCTGAGGCTTGGGCAAACCCAGTACACCTGAGGAGTCTGGCCTTCCATGGGAAAGAGGCTTAAAGAGGAATGACGTTGATAATGTCTCCCCGGAAGAACCCAGAACAGAGACTTTTACTGTCCTGAACCAGAAGGCCCCACTTGACTGAGAAATAACATCAACAGCTGATGTTTGTAGAAAGCATACAGTGTGCCAAACATTGAAGATCTTGTTTAAAAAGAAATGACAGAGCTGAGCCTGTACATGCCTGTAATTGGGAGGCTGAAGCAGGAGCATTGAAAACCAGTGGCTAACCTGCATTCTACAGAGGGAGCCTGTCTCAAGAAAAACAATGTGGGCTCTGGAGAGATGGCTGTGTGTTTAAGAGTATTTATTGCTCTTGCAGAGGACCCAGGTTTATTTTCTAGCACCCACAAGGTAGCTCACAACCATCTGTAACTCCAGTTCCAGGAGATCTGACCTCCTTTTTATGACTTCTGAGGGCACCAGTCATGTGTGTAATGCAGGCAAAACACTCATACACATAAACAGATTTTAAAAAGGTGAAATAAAATCAGCTGTAGCATAAACTACAGAGGGAATTGTCAAAGTAGCCTAAGGAAAGACAAAGCCTAAGCTGAGGTGGCCCAGGAAACATAGAGGGAAACTATTTTAACCCTGTATTTTCAGACACTGGGACCCTGGGCGTTGCTGACATCTTGCTCTGGCCTTGTCTCCGCAGTATTTGTGGTCTCCAATGGAATAATTCCAAGGAGACCTACTGAGTAAGGTTTAGAACGTGCTCTTGGAAAAGGAGCCAGGTTGTAAGACTTCTTGTGAAAGGGTGTATCTATACAAATGTAAATTAATTAAGAGTATCTGAAATCATTCATCCATTATGGAGTCTCATAATGCTATCAAATGGTTGTGTATATTTGTGTTTATGTGTGTGTGAGGGGATGCATGTGTATATATGTATATATGTGTATCAGGGCATGCGCGTATACAATCATATTGTCAAATATAGGAAAGAAGATATTGAGAGATAGATGAGGGAGACCTGGTGGCTAGTGGTAATCACACCTGACTCAGCTCCACTTCCCATCAGCACTTGGTTTCTTTACCCCCTCTCAACACCAGCACTTTCTGCCTGGGCAAGAATCCAGGTACTTCCAGAACTGGGGAAATCCTTTCTTGTGTTTCTTCTTGAGTGTACTTCAGGGTGGGGCTTGGGAGCAGAGGAAAGAATGAAGTGGAGGAGTGAGGGATTCTCTGAATATGACAGTGTTTGGAAGAGGTGGAAAGTGCTTTATGTAAAAGAGGGGTGCAGACAAAACTCTAGAGATTCTGAAGGATAGGTGACCTTAAAGACCACCAAGAAAGATGTTCCAGAGGTGACCCAGAAAGTGGGCCTGAAAGGGTTTGTAGTATTTCTTTATTTTTTCTTTTTTGTGCATGGGTGGAAGAGCATTAAGCCTAAATGGGCGATGCACCACAACATGTGTGTCTGAAGCAGGAGCATGCTTTGTCCCATCCAAGGCTCTTCGTGAGATCTAGGGGTTAGCAGTACCGTGGGCTCTGACTGTCTTCTGGGTGGTGGCCTACCCCTGCAGTACCATGGTCTCTGACTGTGTTCTGGGTGGTGGCCTGCCCCTGCAGTACCGTGGTCTCTGACTGTGTTCTGGGTGGTGGCCTACCCCTGCAGTACCATGGTCTCTGACTGTGTTTTGGGTGGCTACCTGCCCCTGGCCTCCTACCTCCTTCCCTCCCTCTTCTTCTTCCTTTCATTTCCATCACACTTTTATTGCCCTGTGTCCTTGACACTTGTTTTATTACGTGCTGAGACCAGCATTCTCTTCCTTGGGATGCCCTGTGACCAAGATGGAAGTGGTGTTAGGTGGCTTCAAAACCAGGTCATGGAAAGTCAAGAAGCCTCCTCCCAGAACTATTGGGACCCTCACCTTCAGAGGCTGAGCTGCCGTGTTGGAATACAGAGCTCCAGGCTGGGGTGAAGGGCAGCAACACCACCTGGAAATGTGCATGGAGGATGCTACTGAAGCAGAGTCCTCCTAGGTTGTCAGTTCTTTCTACTGCCACCTTAGGTATCACTGAGCAGAGCAGGGCAACCCTACTGATTCCTTTTAAATCTTGGCACAAAATAGGTTAGCATATATGAAATGGTTGTTTATGCAGCTAAACCTGGACAGTTTGCACATACATCACAGCCAACAGTGATGCTCTCTTCTGGTTCATGACTTTCTGTTCAGCAGAGAAGGGAGGGTGGGAACTATTGACTCTTGAGAAGTTCTGGTTGGCTGATGCATACCAGTTTTCTCATTCTATTTTCCTGACATTGCGAGGAAAATATCATTGGCCTTATAGTACAGAGAACAAGACTCTGAGAGGTTGATTGGCTTCCCTAGGGCCACAGACTTAGAACACAGACGCAGTTTCTTCTCTACCATGTGGCATAGCCCTCGGTGTGAGGCCCAGAAGAACTTTTAACAGTTCACTCCGACCACCTCCCAGACCAAGATCTGGGGAGGCAGCTGGAGGGAGGGGTAGACTTCCTGCCTCCCAGATACTTTAGGTCAATTGGTTTATTCTTTGTGTGTCAGGAAGATCATTAATATCTGCTACTTGTAAGTCACAAATGGCCCAGCTGGGACTATAAATACCATGCCCCCCAAGGCGTCTTTAAAATGGAACTTTTTGAGTAGAATAGGATGAGCTGCTGTTGAGTGATTGAAATGGCATGAATGCCACAGTCATTATGTACCACAGTTTAAAAGTTTTCATGTCTGAATTAACAAACACAATCATACCTCAAATAAGATACCACAAGTAAAACAGGCCTTGAGTGTACCTGTCATCCTGTTTGATGAGACTGCGCATGACCAAAATGGCAGCAGTGGTCCCTGTCTCTCTTGGGGATAATGTGAGTGAAGGGCCTAGTACATGGGCCAGGTCGTTTCTCAAAACTGTGGTCCACAAACTGTGAATGGCAGACTGGTGGGGAGACAGGCTAAGGTTATTACACTTCACCAAGGACCATGAAGCCATTTTCACAGGTAGGCTCAGGACTCAACATTTTGAGCAAGCCCCCATCTAATTCTGTCGCATCCTGAAGATGGGGAGTTCTGAGATTGCATGCTTAGGATCAGGGAACACTAGGGTCCTAAAGAGAGATAATTGATTTGAGAGTGTTGTTTAGTTAGCCTGCTTAATTTAAAATTGTGAATGCATTGATATTTGGACCAGGAGTTTGCCCACCCTGCCCTGGTCAAGGCCATGGTCACCTCATTCAGTGCTGTTGAGAGATGGCATTGGTCTTAATCCCACACTGCCTACTCATGGGTCATAAACTCACCTACCAGCATGTGGAGAGTTGCTTTATTTTATTGCAGAAACGGTGGTGGGTTATGATTTCACATTAGTCTTTTTCTCATTATGGTCTGTGTCATCTAGATGAATCTCACAGAAGGGCTGCCACACACTCTCTAGTAATGAACTACAGAAAAGGTGGCTGTGTGGACCAGAGTCTTCCATTCGGAATAGACTGGAATAACACTGGACAAAGGGGAGTGTGGGCAGGAGCCCTATAGACTCAGGTGAGTGAAGACGGGTACCCTTTCCCTTGGTATCTGTGAACGTGCAATCAGGACTTGGCAACAACAGACTGAGGAAGCCCACCAGAAATTGAACTTTGGAATCATCAGGCCCAACTTTCTTATTTGTATAGAGGAGTAAACCGAGGCACAAAGAAAGGAACTTGCTGCACTAAATCCTGGCTCGTTCATTTCCCGACTGTGTCACCTAGGAAAATGCCCTGTTTTCTCTGAAATGTAGGGTGACAGCAGGACCAGTGGTCTTCGGGCTGCGTGAGTAAAATAGCGCAAACATGGATGGAGGATGGAGCCCGGCTTGGCGATGCAGCTGCTGTTTGCTGCCTCCACAGAGCTAGCAGGCTCAGACCTGACTGTATTTTCCCAGTGTGAGCTTCTGTGGTCTCCAGAATCTCGGCACGCAGGCTCACCAGATACCTGCATTTCCCAGTGCAGTCAAGTACTATTTTTAAGAACTTTCTAGACAGAAAGTGCCTGGGGACAATGGGCTCTGGCTGGCTGCCTCCAGCTTCACAGTCTGTTCTCAGGGGTGGGTGGGTGGCCTCTATATCCTGTCTGTCTGTCTGTCTGTCTGTCTGTCTGTCTGTCTGTCTGTCTGTGTCCCCAGGTGCCCTGCACATCTGCCCCGTTCCTGCTTGTTTGCTACACAGGGTCATAGATGTGAGGCTAAGGCCTCAGAGGCTCTAGCCACTCAGCAGCAAGCTCTCCCTGAGGCTTCTGACTGCTAGGTTTGTGTGTGTCTTTAATCCCTAATCCCTAATCTCTACCTTTCTTTGCTCCTCTGTCGGAGTTTGAGCAGGAATGTTTGCCTCACAGGATGGTTAGGAGACTAAGAAGGAAGGGGCAAAGCGCAGGGAGTTGCCCTTCCCTGTACACAGTAGTGCATTGGTAATTTTTAACCTAGCCTTGTGAATTCAGAGGAGACTTTGGTTATAGGAATTGCAGTTTGAAATGCAATATTTTAAATAATCACAAAGATAAAAGGTCAAAATTGAGAGGTAATTGAAAATATAGTATGGCCCTATAAAGTCAATGAAATTGACAGTGGTTCTGAGAGAGAGAGAGAAGCTAAGGAAGGGACTTCAAAGCTTTTTTCTCTAGCTCTGTGAGTTTCTCCCTAACTTCTGCCTTTCCACCTCTGCTTGGGCTTTTCATAGTTGTTTAAGACATTGACTTAAAAATAAATGTGCCAGGAGGGTCTATTCAGGTTGATAATTCAGGTCTATTCAGGTTATGTTGCAGGACTTTGTGAGCAGTTGTGATTAACAGTAAATCCTATCAATGGAGTTCATTTGCATTTTACTCTTAAATTAGATAAGGGAAACCAGTACAGTAGGCAAGCAAAATACACTTCACAGGATTTCAAAATGGAGAAAGAGCTTTCTTTAGAAGAGTTGCTGAATCAATGCTGATAATGACTGACCCAAGACCCTGGCTTCTTAATCCTTCTCCTTTTGTACATAGCTGCTACATTGTTCAGAGTGGGTCAGGTGATGATAAGGTAACAAGCACCCACAAGGCTCTCAGAGACAGAAACAAAATCCTTAAGTGACAAATCTCTCATCAGTTTATCTGGGCCCCAGGAAGTGAGGCTAGAGCAACTTCTGTAGGACACACTGGCTGCCAGTTGTCATGGTCTAGGGACAGCATGGTAGACTGAGCTATCTGGTAAATTAAAAGCTTCTACCTAGGAATAGCATACATCACTTTGGATCAGAGGTCATGGCCAATGCAAGAATGTGTCTAGCTATCATGGAGCAGAGAAGTGTTCCTACTCTGGGTTTGGGTGAACAGCTCTGCTACATCTACACACAGGCCTTTCCATGACTGTTAGTTATTGACTTGTTCTTTGCTCTCTTTCCAGCACCAGGCTGCTGTAGAAATGGGATCAGTGTTAGGTGCCTGCCTGACTGTGGAGCTAAACATGTGCCTGGAACGAAGTGGAAAATGGGGTCAGAAAATCTGATCTGCTGTTTCATTTCCTCAGTTGGCACCCCTCCCTCCATGATCCTGGGTCACCATCAGCCTCTCCAAGTATCTGCCTTGCAGACAGCAGTTGGGGACTCTCTTAGTCCTCTATGGATCATGATAGAAATGTAAAGGATGGTCATTAGGACTCCCAGCATCCACGCCTGCCGTTCTTGAGTGCCCATCGAGGCTGGGTTCTCCATCAAGCCTGCTGCTCTCACTCCTCCTAGTGCACAGTCTACACTGATCTTTCCACTACTCCTCCCGCCTGTTTCCATGGTAAGATTTCCTGGTCATATCTGGCTTCATCACAGCGCTCTTGTCTATGAACTGGGTTAGCATAATGCCTATGAACTCATGGATGGCTGTAGATTAGGAAAGATCCTGTCACAGCCTTAGTGACTGGCCAGCCTGAAAGGAACTCACCAAAGCAGGCTAATGGTAGTTATAGATTTATAGCATGCTCAAAATGAATATCATTTCAGAGACCATCTCATATGATGGCCTTTTTTTTCCCCAACTCCGAAAGATCCTCAAGACTCTTGCTTCTGTAAGACTCTTCTCCTTGAGAGGCCCCGGAAAATATGTGTAGAATTAGGCTTTTTCTGTCGACTTGAGCCTAAGCCTCTGGCCTTACTGAAGAGAGACTGAGGCCAGAGGGAGGAAGGGTTGCGGGGTTGCAGACAGATTGGTTGAGGTCAGACGTAGGAGACCAGGTTACCATCATGTTTCTTGTCTGACATACCTGCCTTGAAGAAGACGCCAGGGAAGAAAGGGTTCATTTCTGATGATTCACAGACTTTTCATAAGCAAATTTATTTTTCCCTGTGAGGCTCTGGGTGACTAGACAGAGATAATAAGATTAAAAAAAAAAACAACTCTTTTCCTCTAAATGACTGGTTAAAATGTGGTACAGGCTGTGAGTTACTTAGGGTCATTATTGGGGTCATTATTGTGTGATGGGTTATCAAAGCCTATGCGAAATGTGTGGGACTTTTATGAGCTTGTTTTTATTATAGTAGACTGTCTGAGGGCCCCTTTTGTACAAAGTGCTTTGAAAGTTCTAATGGGACCCCATAATCATCTGTGTGATTACTAAGGTCAAATTGTGCCGAACAAACCCCAGGGCTATTTTTGACCAAATTAGTGGATGAACAGAACAGAATATTAAAAAGCATAATTTTGTTGTTGTTGCCCTTCCAGCCTTGTGGGCACAATGAAATCTCTCTTGCAGCTGAGAAAGTGCCTGCTATCATACATTTTCCCACTTTGTTTTCTTTTATCGTGGCCATCGTGTCTACCCCGAACAGCAGGGATAGTACCTACACGGTACAAAGCATTTAGGGTACCGATGGAAACGGTTCAATTTTGTGTCAATCAAGAAGGAAAAGAAACGAATTCTCAGGAGGAAGAAAATGTGATTGATAACAGGACAGTTGTTTGTATATGGGCACAGCCATGAATAGTTTATGTATTACCTTTGTGAAAGATGGGGCCGAACAAACAAAACTACCGAGTGCCCCCAAAGGTTCTAATGTACTCCCAACCCATTGTCAGTCTATGCTTTGGCCAAGAAGGTTTTCTTTCACTGGGTTCAAGGTGAAGGTCAGGACTACAATGGCTTTGGGACAAGAACCACCTGTTTGCCGAAAATGACTATGTCCCTGTAGCCCGAGTCCCGGCTGCCCCTCCGCAGGGAGGCCTGTACTTTCAGCCTCCATTTTCACACTAGGAAACTGTGAGGTTAGAAACGCAGTGGGCTGTTTCCCTTCTCCTGTGAACCAAGAGGCTGAAAGGATGTTGTGTTCATTACCCATAGGATGGACTTGGAGATAAAGGTTATTCAAGCTCAGACATACCAGAAACTCAAGTCCCCACTGAGGTCTCTAGGGTCAAATGGCCCCTGCTTTCTGCCTCCATCTTTCCTTTCTAGTATTTCCTATCAACATTGAAAGAACTTGGACCGTGGACATGGGGAAGGGAATGGACACAAATCAGGTTCATTTTAGTGGGAGGTTTGTGTGTGTGTGTTTGGGGGGGTCTTCCCCTGTAGCTTGACTCCAGGCTACCTAGAACTGTCATTGCTCCCTGGGACAGTTACATTTCCTAGAAATTCGAATTTTAGATCCCTCTCTGCTCTGAAGCTAAGATGCAGCTTCTTGCTGCTCTAAATCTCCTTTCTGTAATGTCCCCTTGCGGAGGGCCGTGTTCTTGAGGCTAGAGAGTTCATGCCCAGAAAGCCTTCATCTGGTCAGTTACACAGATGTCACAGGATACCCATGTTGCCTCATCACACTGAGACTGGGAAGGAAATCGGCTCTCTCACACCTGCGTCTGTCTGTCTGCCCTGTCTACATGATAAAGCTTTAGTGACCTTCTAGCCAGACCTCCTTGATGTACCTAAAACCCACAGGATGCATCCAAAGCTTGCAGAGCTGCAGAAGTGTGACAGTGGGGGCGGCAAAGAAAACCATGATGGGAGGTCATCTGAGCAGCACGGAGCTCCTGAGCCAGGCATTGCCAACAGGTAGGACACATTAGGACTTGTAGGGGCACTGGATGGGTTTGCCATTACGGTCCTATGGCTATTTAATCAACAAATATTATCATTATATGTCACAATATTTCCTTTCTCATGAGAGTTCACTGCTTTCTTTTTGTTTTAAAACATTTTCCTCTGTACTCTGAAAATCTGTGGGATGTTGACCACCTGGTGTACCAGATGGTGAAGCTGCCCATGCTAATGGCCAGCAAATGTCTGTATCCTCAGGATGGCCTTGGGAGGCTGAATAGTTATGAATAGGAGCTCTTTTATTACTCTAAGTGGTAATAATACACGTTATAAATGGGTGTGGTTCGTAAAGTGGGAGAGCTTAATTATATAGACAATCTACATGTCAGTGTCTCATGGTTAGCAATAGGCTTGTCTATGAAGACCTTGACATTCCAAAGCAAAACTCAAAACATTGGTTTTAGGGACAAAGGCCAGAGGTTTTATAAATTTTGAGGTGCTGTGGCCTTTGGTCAGGATCCTGCTTCAGTTAACCACAAACTTGTGAAAAGTCTTCTTGGGCAAGTTGTTTCATTCTGTGCTGGGGCTTCCTTCCTTCTAAGTGAGATAGGAAGACAGAAGCCCCATTGAGGACATGAAATGAAGTGTTTGCAAAGTCCTCTCTGTGCAATGCCTGGGATAACGTATGTTTTCAATGTTGGTTACTATAATTGCTATTATAATGCCATAATTATCATTATGAAGTTATCTTATTTGACAGAAAGAGAAACTCAGGATTCACCATCATTTTGTGAGGCAATCATTCTGCTAAGTTCAGACAGGTAGTTCAGAAAAAAGATGTTAGAGGTTAGAATTAAGCAATAATTTGCAGAGGGAAAGGGGGGAGGAAACAGAGACGTTTCAAAGATATTTGACCTGTAATAGTCCTCTTTTTCCTGCTCTATCCAGCAGTGGATACGAGCTATGTCCTCTCCAGCATGTCCACACTCTGTGTGTTACCTTCCTGTAGTGACTTGGCTCTCTTTGGGTTTATCAGATCAACTGTCATGTGTTGCTCCGTTTTAGTTCCTGGAACCCTTTCATAGTAGGCTAATGTGTTGTTACAACCCATTACCTGCTTTATCTCCAAATGACCTCATTATGTAAGCATTGTATCATCTCAGATCATCACAAGAAGGGTGACTGTAGCACAGTATTGAGAGAGAGAGAGAGAGAGAGAGATAGGAGACAGGAGAGATCATTCACATAATTGTGGCAATTGCTCTATTTTACTCCCATCGATGATGTACTGTGCTAATCTGCAAATTCAGCTTCATCATAGGTACACAGATGTAAGAAGAACCATAGTTTATAACAGGGTTGGTACTGGCTGTAGCTTCAGGTACCTGCTGGAGTCAGGGAACATATGTCATGGATAGGATGACTTATTGAACTGATCCTCATCAACCAAAGACTGCTGGAGACCAGGCACATGGAGCAAAGGCCAGAGAGGAACAAGGGCAGCCGTGAACTGAAAGGGTTTTAGCTGCTGAAGGCAGGCATTCTTTTCTGATGTCTACAGGAGGAGATATTGCTCAGTTACACAGCGGTACTGGCCATACTGCATCCAGAATGACTAAAATCTTAGTCTGGAAATGATCATATGAACAGCATAGTTTGGTCTCATCATCCTGTGTTCCCCAGCACAAGCAGATTACAGCTGGATGCATCATACCAGAAATAGGAAAGAGGAAAGCACCGCCCAGAACACAAAAGTGGTGAGGCCATTTTAACAGTGCCAGCAATGTTAATGACATTAATATTACCGTATTTGGTGTTTTTAATTAGAAAAAAGCTCCCTTTTTTCTTTTGGCAGCTGTAAGTGTGTGTTATACCACAGTGTGGCTATTGCCTTAAATCTATGGATAAGAAACTGAGTCTGGTTCGTTTGCTTAAACCGCACAACCAAGTTTTGGACCTTCAGTAATAGATCTTAGATCTGTGCTATCTGTTGAATTCTTAGTGGGCCAGAGAGATGGTTCAGCAGGTGAGGGGTGCTTGCCACCAAGACTGCCAGTCTAACTTCAGTAACTCACACCCACGTGGTAGAGAGAGAAAGCCGACTCAGTAAGCTGTCCTCTGATTGCCACATGCTCTCCATGGCAATGCATGGTGCTCCCAGCAACAAAGTTAATCCAAACAATAATAACTGCTTTTGTTGAGCTACTACTGTTTCTTTGCCCTGTGCCAATCTTGACTCACAGTTTCCCATGGTTCCGTCACAAGGTATGGGTTCACAGTCCCATTGGTAGTTGAAGAAACTCAGACTCCCTGAGGGCACATGACTTACTCTTGAACCTAATTTTTATAAGTCAAGTTCTCACTGAAGGTCTGTTTCACTTCACGGGACAAGATGGTTGTGCTTGGTACTTATGATTGGCATTTGAGTGGATATCATTTTAATCTTTAGTGACTATTAGCCTGTGTGTTAAGTAAGCACAGACTGCTGTAAAACAGAACCCAGTCAGGCTAGAAAGATGCCATCACTTATACAAATGAGCAGACAGGTAGAATTTTCAGAAATGAGGCTGAGACATAGAGGAGAAACAGAGCTCACCACTCCTCATGGATCAGGATAAGTTCTCAGGTGTGAGGCCTTGAATAGATAGGCTAGACTGTCAACCTTTGTTTGCACCTGAAGGTAAGAGGAGCCTGCAGGCGGAGCCTAAGTAAGGGTGCCATTATTGCTCTACTCAGAATGACTTTAGGGGTCTCCACACTGCTCTCTGCTGTCGGTCCCCTTGGGGATTTCAATATTCACAGCATTCACAGCATTGGTTGTAACACGCTCTGCTCCTCAGAGAAAGGTCAGCTTGTCAAGACATGGAGACAAGCTGTGAATTGGTCTTTCATGCAGAGCATGGTTCACAAGGCCAGACCTCAGCCTTACCCGTTCCCAAGAACTCATTCATTGCAAGGACTTGCCTAGATGTGAAAAACAGCCCTCAGTTCCTCCCTCCGTCATTTTCCTCATTGCCTTTTGTGAGCCTGAATATCTCAGAAGATTGTGGGTTTGATAAATAAACAATAAACAATATTTTTAAGAAGCGAAAGTTTCTATGAATCTCCCAAGTCAAATTCAAAGCTTTAAAGGACCCTGCACTGACTGACGGCAAGCATTCGGGGCAGTATGTCCAGAGCGCCGCTGTCCAGAGTGCCGCTGTCCAGAGCGCTGCTGTCCGCTCGCTACTCGTCTGTGGCTGTTAGCTGGAAAACACCCGTAATCACCCCTGCAGGGTAGGGCTAGCTAAACAACCCGTGACACTGGTTTCTGTATAGACTACCTTAAAAGTACTTACGAGGCCTTGCCCTTCCCGCTGAGTTAATCACAGCCACTTTCTGTAGGGTTCCTCTCTGCCACAGTCCTAAAAATACCCTGGTGTCTTGCGCCACTTGCCCCTTGTTTCACAATGGACATCCATAACCGGGGACATGTAGGCCGCTGGTTTTGGCACGGTTTGGTTCTTTCAAAGGAATAGATAAATCACCCTGCTATGTGATGAGAGAGGAAATGACAGTTGTTATCTTTTATTCAGGTAGCCTATATTTACATGAGACCACAGAAGTTCCTGGCAGGATGTTATTGATTGCATTCACCCAGCTGGGGCTTGAGATAGATGGGTCTTCCTGCCACATCACGGGGCATCCTCTTCCTCTCCCTTCTGCCCGTGAGTCAAATCTGAGGTCTTCTGACTCTCCCACGAAAGTGGATGTTTAGGACAGACAGACATTGCAGGACCTTGGGCAGATTTCCCATCAATCATCTTCCACTGGGCTCCCTTGTCCCCGCGCTTATCAGCAGCAGTACCCTCTGTTGTTGCCTGCCCCAACAGACAGATAAGGGAAGCTCAGTCACTGTAGTATTTATCGAGTACCAGTTTTCCTCACAGATGATTTATTTATATTAACTCACATAATCTTCAAAACACATTTCTGAGGGAGGTGCTATTCTTAATCCTTATTTTATAGGTAAGGAAGTTAAGAGCCTGGCTTGTGGTTTAAGGCAAACCATTCTCCTCTCCCCACTTCCTTGCTTTCATTTAAACCCTAAATATTAGCCTTTACTCTGTGCCTAGTGAGCTCTGTGATGGGACTGGAGCTGGCAGTAGACAAAAAAACCTCTGTCCTCATTTGAGATTAACCAATCCCATTTCTTCCTCATGGACTTTTCCCAGATACTTTTACCCATTTTCTAACCTTTCTAAGTGATAGTCTCAGCTCTCTTTCCATTTCAACACTCCTAAATTGTTTCAAAATTCAAAAAAATCAAAATCAAAATTTGATTTGTTGTTTCTCTTTGAAGCCTTGCTGCGCTTATTGGTGATCTATCTTCCTCATGAACCCTGGGAAAGCTGCTGCAAACTCTTGCCTCTTGCGGATACTCACTAAAGTCAAAGTTATGAACATTTCCTAGGCTGCGCCACACACACAGACACGCAGAGTTGGGGTAGGGAAGGGGGAGAGAGACATATTTAGGAAGAGACGGAAAGATTGATGGTGATAAAGATTATTGCACTCAGTTCAAGAAGATTTTTTTCCCTCATAAAATCATTATTAAAAGTTGAATTTTCAACAGAAACGATCAGAAAGCCAATTCAGGATTTCCTGATGAAGTTTGCAATTTGAGAGGGGAGCTTCTGACCCGGAAAGCTATGATCTTGATCCTATGGGCTTAAGAGGCCAGTCTAGACTTTAGTGAAACATTGGCCCCTAAAGAAAGCTTCTAGATGCCTTAGTTGGGAGCAGCTAAGTTCACAACTTCTTCAACTTCCCACTGTGATGCTCCTTGTGTTGGATGGTGCAGGGAAGCCATAGCTACCTGGCTTGGCCTTAATCTACTATGTTGGTGATATCTTTAATATCGAGATATAATGAGATGCGAGTTTATGGTTTTGGTCATTTCCATGTTATCTCTAGTTATGTCCTGGCATATCTTCCAGGGAAATTTCCATTGCTCATGTGCGTTGAGACCTGGAATAGTGACACAGAGATCTGGCCTAGAGGGTCTGTCTTCATATTGACGTGTTTGATGGTCTGAGCGCTAGGAGCAAGGTGAGGAGAGGCAAGGTTGGAGACAGTGTTGAGAGATGATACACACAGAACTCTTCCAACCCTACAGCTCAGTGACAGGAACTTGACTACAATTTTCACCAAAGCTGTCAATAACCCTAGAAGTACAGACAAGATGCTATTAATAAAGACACAGGTTTCCAGCAACTGTTAAAAGAGAAGCATTCTTCCTGTTCTCTCAATTAAAATTATAAAGTTATTATCACAGAAAGAACAAACAATGGAAGAAATATTGCCTATGTATGTCTGTGGGGGCTGGACAGATAGCTGAGTGGTTTACAGTGCTTCCTGATCTTGTAGTGGTTCTCACCCTTCCCAATGCTGTGACCCTTTCATACCCTGCATGTTGTGGTGGCCTCCAACCAGAAAATTATCTCTGTTGCTACTTCCTAGCTGTAATTTTGCTTCTGTTATGAATTATACTATAAATGTCTGATATGTGACCCCCAAAGGGGTTGTGACCCATAGGTTGACACCCGCTGTTGTGGAGGATCAGGGTTCTATTCCTAGTGTCCACATAGTAGCTTACAACCATCTGTAACTACAGGAGAGAGCCAGCGTTCTCTCTTGGTCTCTGCAAGCACCAGACACCCGTGAGGTATACTTACATACGTGCAGGCAAACATCCATACGCATAAATTGAAAGTAAATAAATCTAAAAATAGGTTCTTGTTTTGGAGTTTGTTGTGTTGTGCCATTTGTCAGCTTTTACAGTTTGAAGTTTGTTGTGATTCGTTCTGGAATGCTCAACAAATATTTACTTTTGTACTCCATTTTATCTTCAGCTTTGTGTTTTTTAAGAACTCTCAAACGTGTTTCATCTTTCTGGGACTGACCCTTGCCCTTCTCAGGTACCCTTGAGCTAAATGAAGTATGTGCTGTAAACGTGGCCTTTACTGTTCTGGGACTTCTGAGTCCCGAGGCCATTAAGAAATATTTTACTGGCAGATTTCTGCTGCAGCTGTCTCCGAGGCACTGGCATGCAGTGTTTCTTTGAACAGACATGAGAAATCACCAGTGTGCCATCAGAGGGTTCCCATGCAAAGTCATTTTCATTCATATCATAGGCCCTTGGGCAACCCTACTTACTTTCAGTAGTGCTTTCCCCCTGGTTCCTTTGGGCCTGGGCAGTCAATGAGATCAGACAAACAGCAGGGTAGACTATGACCATAATGCCATCCTGTAGATTCGAGTGTTCCAGGCATGGTTTCTGTCCAAAGCCCCCTGTTTAGAATAAGCCATATTATCTCATGCAAGGAGACCAAGAAGCTGTAAAGGCACAAGTAGTACACTCTGCTCTGGAACTTCACTAGACACGTAAATATAAAATGGTAAAATTTTGGTAGATAAGAATGGTCTCGGCTGGGTGGTGGTGGCACATGCTTTTAATCCCAGAACTTGGGAGGCAGAGGCAAGTGGATCTCAGTGGGCTCTAGGCCAGCCTGGTCTACAAAGTTAGTTCCAGGACAGCCAGAGCTACATAGAGAAACCTTCTCTTACCCCCCCCCACACACACACCCAAGAAAAGAGAGAGAGAGAAAAAAAAAGAAAAAAAGAGTGGTCTCACCTGCTAACCTGAACTCATGGGAATTCATGGATTCTGTACTAACATCCAGGGAGCCTTATGTATGTGATATACATGCAGAGAACAACCTAGGCTCTCTGCATGTGTGTAACAGTTGTGTAGCTTAGTCTGTTTGTGGGGCTCCTAGCAGTGGGACCAGTATCTGTCTGTGGTGTTTGAACTGGCTTTTGGGAACCAATTCCCCAAGCAGGGTTGCCTTGCCTCAACTTGATGTGCCATGCTTTGTTGATGCCCATGGAAGACCTGCTCCTTTCTAAATGAAGATGGAGGAGGAGTGAATGGGGACTGGGGGGGGGTAGGTGGGAGGTGCGGAGCAAGGAGGGGGATGGGAGGAGAGGAAGGAGGAGAAAAACTGTGGTCGATATGTAAAATAAATGAGAAAAGAATTCAATAACAGTAAAAAGAATGGTCTCACCAGGGGATGGTCATAAGTGCCCAATACATGTTTTGTAATTGGATGTGCTACTGTGCTTTGGTGGAAAGAGAGAAGGATTTGGAATCAGAATAACTGGATCTGTGTCTGTTCCAGAATATTGCTTATTAGCTGTGTGACCTCTCATGAGGCACAATCTTTCTGAGTATCTGTTTTATGAGCTGTATAAGAGGGCTCATAATAACATCTGCCTCACTTACTGCAGGACTTCTTTTCATGGTCAAGTAAGATCAAAGGCAGAATTTATTGCACTTAGTCAGATGCTGTACAAATGTAAGTGCCAACCCTTTTTTCTTTGGTTCAGTCTTATGGGATGCTCTCACTGAAAGATTAAGTGAAGATCAGTCAAGGTGACATGCTGCGTTTGCCTGCCTATAAAATGGATCAAGATGATAATGTCTGTGTTACTAGGACTTTTCAGTCATTCTTCATCTAGAAACTGTTGCCTGGGGATGAAGGGGTATATCCTGAAACATGCATGGAGTAGGCCAAAGGACAACTTTCAGGAGTTGGTTCTTTTTCACGATGTAGGTTCTAGGGTTCAAAAACTCACGCTGTCAAGCTTGGCCACCAGGGCCCCTGCCTCAGTCTAATCTACCAAACTGGCCCTGAATAAGTGATTTTTTGGGGGCGCACTGCTCTGTCTTGGGTTTTGGAAGAATCTCTCCCTGGGTGCATGTGGTGGATAGGTTAATGGATTCATGATTTGCAGGAAAGCTATCATCATTAATAAGAAGTCAAGTGAGTCACATGATAAATGGGCTGGGAAAGAAATCAGAGAAACATTACCCTTCATCATAGCCACAAATAGTATAAAATATCTTGAAGTAACTTAACAAAAGTAGAAGACCTATATGATAAGAACTTTAAATCTTTGAAGAAAGAAATTAAAAAAGACACCAGAAAATGGGAAGATTTCCCATGCTCTTGGGTAGGTAGAATTAACATAGTAAAAATGACAGTCTTACCAAAAGAAATCTACAGATTCAATGCAATGCCCATCAAAATCCCAGAAAAATTCTTCACAGACCTCAAAAGAACAATACTCAGCTTCATATGGGAAAACAAAACACCCAGGATAGGCAAAACAATCCTGTACAATAAAGGAGCTTCTCGAGGCATCACAATCCCTGACTTCAAACTCTTCTACAGAGCTACAGTAACGAAAACAGCCTGGTACTGGCATAAAAACAGACAGGAGGATCAATGGAACTGAATAGAAGACCCAGATATCAATCTACACATCTTCAAACACCTGATCTTTGATAAAGAAGCAAAAACATCAAATGGAAAAAAGAAAGCATATTTAACAAGTGGTGCTGGCATAA
>LOEQ01000259.1:427954-438979 GCA_001685075.1 Bramus lutescens | reverse complement strand
ATCGGCGGCCAGAAGCTCGTGAGCTCCCCTCTTCTGTGATGGTCCCTAAGCTTCCATGTGGTATAGATGCCCTGTTTGTGCTGCTCGTTCACTTTCTTGTTTATAGATTTTCAACTAGATCTTCGGTCGCATGACGGATTGCTGACCATGCCTCCTGGATACGTGACGTGCAGTTTGACTCTATGCCATATTTCCTTTGCTCTTGTAGAGTAGCGAGGTCATGTATGATTGTGCGGTCCCTGGACATCACACAGGTGCCGGCTCAGGGGATGAGAGGGTCTGAAATGCAGTCAAGCCTCTGCTCCCTCAGCTGTACCCATGGGCCCAGACTGGCATCTTGCGTGTCTGCATCAAGCAGAGTTGGCATCTTTTGCTAGCTCAGGCACCTAGAAAGAGTCTCTCCTATGCCCACCTCAGACTAAATGCCTTTTCTATTTGTCCAGAGGCATAGGTTAAGGTGAAAACAGAAGCAGGAATTGGCCAAGTCATTACTGATAACGTTGGACACCACCCTGGGGACACAGGGAGGATGTGACCACTGGTCTCTGCTTCAGCCTTCTCTCTCAACATCCTCCAAGTCTTCAGTATATGAGAATAAACTGGGTGCCATATACCTGGCCCCTCTAGCCAAGAAGCACCTGTGTTAAGACTACTGGTGAGCTTTTACCTCTTTCTCTGAGACTGTGGACACTTTCTGATGGGTTTGAACAGGAATGCACATACGTTTGAAGTATGCTGTATTAGTACATAGGAAATCAAATGGAGGCAGTTTGGGGTGAAACAATATGTTCAAGTGGCATTTGTCACGTGTCTAATTAGGGACATAACAGGGCTCTGTATTCATTTTCAGCTTAGGAGATTGAGAGCGGTACCTACACTCCTCTTTAAGATCCTCTGGACCAGCCACACATATCAACAGGAGAACAATGAGATGTTTAGTGCAAAGCAAACAGCTATTACTATCTGTGCCTAGAAACTGTATCCAATATTTTGAGAGACTTACGTTGATGAGGAGGAGGATAATTGGATTGGCGCATTATAATGGGTTCTTCTGTTATAAGATATTGTTGTTATATGTTAAAGCTGATGTAGTTTATATCTTGTGAAATGCCAGGCTAATTCACCCATCCATTTTTACTTAACCAGTAATCTAAGAAACACCTGGTCAGTGCCTACTGCATGCTGAGTGCCCAGGATTGAAGATGAGGCCAGAATTCTTTTTAGAAAAATTCCCAAGCCCTTTAGAACTTCTACGACAAAAGAGAGAAAAGGGGGAGGATGTGGGGGGAGGAGGCATAGAGGGACAGAGTAAGGAAATGAAGGCAGGCAGAAGGAAGGGAAGGGGGAAGGATGGGAAGTCCCTCCCTAGGGATGCTGGTTTGCAAGGAAGGTACGTGCCAACCGCATCATTTAAGCCTCTTGCCTGGCCTTTGTTTCTCCCTCTGCAAAATGGTTGTTACCCAAAGTGTGAAGGACACAAGAAAGCATGAAGCTGCTTCACACAGAACCCTGGGGCCTCTGCCGGAGACCACTCCACATCTAGATATAGCTTACCTGGTTGGTGCTAAGGGAACACATGGATGACCAAGTAATGCAGGCTGCGCTTCTAAGCTTTAGCTCACAAGCCTGAGGTCTATTAGCGAAATGCAGACAATTAAAAGCTCGGCTTTTTCATTGTTGTAATTACAGCAACAGCTCTGGTACAAATTATGATTCATTTACTCTTCAAGCAATTAACATCTTGGTTGTCACCAAGGAATCTCTCACTCTCTCTCGTTGCAAGATGACATCACATGGTGCTCCCAGCACTGTGGAGAGTCAGCTCCAGAAGGCGGAGGCTTTGCTCCATGCTGCAGTGGGAACAGGGATTTTCTTTGTTATAGGAGTGGAGTTCTCCCACCCCTGGGATGAGCGTGATTCACAAGATTAGTGTGACCTTTGTTATCATACAGATGGCTGTTGTGAGAATACACCTGCAAAATGAGCACAGCAGCTTAGCTAGCAAGGAGTTTAAATGAAATTCTTCATAAGGTGTTATGCCTCATGCCTTCAAGCGAGAGCATTTTGATTTCTTCCCAATTTGACTCTTGGAGGCAATCAATGGAATTTCTCGGGAATGGATGCTGTGGTCTAAATGTTTGAGCCTCTTAAAACTACATGATGAAATTCTACCCCCAAGGTGATGATAATAGGAGTATTACAGGGGTGACTGGGCCGTTAAGAGGAACCCTCAAATTAGGATCAGTGGTCTTATTTAAGAGATCCCAGAGAACTGGCTCTCTCCAACATCACATGAAGACACAGGGAGAGGTGTTGCCTACGTCACAGGCAGCAGGCCCTCAAAGGACACCAAATTTTTGGGACTTTGATGCTGTACCCCTCAGTTCCCAGAACTAGGAGAAATACCTTCCTGTTGTTAATAACCCACCTGATTTGTGGTGCTTTGTTAATGGTGTCCAGCATACACAGAAGTAACACATATGTACAATCCAGTGTCTGAAGGAGAGTACATCTTAAGGTCTGTAGCAACTTGGGGACAGTGAGGACATCATCTCAAATGTTTGTGTTGGCTTCAGAGCTCTCCAAATGTCGCCTCTGTGACAACCCATGCTACTACAAATGACAAAAACCCAGGCTTGAACCAGTTTCAAGAGAGTTGGGAATCTCGTCTCTAGAGGGTCCTTGAAACTGATTTAGCTTTGACTTCTCTTGGAGTTATACTTTCTCTGCCATAAATTTTGCTGATTCTTGCATTAGATTTCTTTCTAGGCTTTGGGTGGGATCCCCAGATGTTTCAAGTTACCCCATTCACTAGCCAGGATCCATTCAAGTTAAGCAAATGTTTGACCTAGAACTTCACGTCAAATCCCTCAAATTCATCACGACTGGGTCAGTGTAGGTCTGCATGAGGCACCATAGCTAAGAAACACTGTTGACTACTGTTGACTACTGTTGACTTTTGCACAAGAGTAGGAGTAGATTCTTCCACTCTGTGGGACTGAGAGTCAGGGAACGGAAAGCACATGAACCTGAGAATCAGTGCTGCTATGAGGAAAAAGGGACGGAGGTACCTTAGAACAGTGGTTTTCAAGCTGTGGGTCGCAACCCCAATGGGGAGGTTGAACCACCCTTCCACGGGAGTCACCTAAGACCATCGGAAAACACAAATATTTACGTTATGGTTCATAGCAGTAGAAAAATTACAGTTATGAAGTAACAAGGAAAAGAATTTTATGGTTGGGGGGGAGGAGTCACCACAATACGGGAGACCATATTAAAGGGTCCCAGCATTTGGAAGGTTGAACACCACTGCCTTAGAGGAAATCTCATTTGCCCGTCACAAGGCTTCACAAGATATGGCTCCTCTAGGTGCAGCCTGGAGCTGAGGGAATGAGCAGCTACCCTGAGGCATTCATTAACCTCAAAGAGGTCCTAAACTTGGCTTCCCAACCCTGGCACCCTTGGAAGGCAGCTACAGCCCTAAACCTGAGGTGAGAACTCAAGGGGTAGACTAACATGTAATCAGCGGGGCTGTCTGAAAGAGGTGATCTGACAATGACTCGGATCTCCGCAGAGCACGCGAAGCAGGCTTGAAGCAGTTATTTTCTCCACAGGAATTCTGGCAGTCAGCTAAATGGTGGCTTAGTAAACAGGTCTCTGAAAACAGCTGCCAAGAGCGCTCGTTGCCCAGTGGGCCTTCTCTATATATGTGGCTGGGGTTGGTTGCTTCATTAATGCATTTATTCCTCACTGAGATCCACCGGAGAATAGAGAGTCATGTGCGTCACCCAGGCGATGTGTCTGCAGGCCAGCATAGGCAGAGAAATGTCTGGATCCATAACAAGCCACTAGACAGGCAGGATTCAAGCCCCGCACTGTCAGCTCCAGAGCTGGGGTTTACCAGCTTGCTTTAGCTCCTCTCAACTCTTCAGAGACTGTACACAAGCCATAGCATCCATCTTTCCTGCACACCCTTCAGATACAAGAGTCTCTTCTATGATGACGAGATGCCTTCTTAGTAGGAAGCCAGCTCCAAGCATCTCTGGGACACTGGCGGAGTTAGACAGCTGAGGGAAGAAGGAAGGACCCATGGTTGTATATCTGAAGATGAGTCCTTAGAGGAGGAGAATATATTCCCTGGACTTTCTTAGATCCAGTTTTTGCACCAATCCTAAGTCTGGTGGTTGGCTAGGAAGACACCACCCAGCCCTCCACCTGGCTGGCAGCAGCTCCCCCTGCACTGGTGAAGTGAGGCACTGAGAAGCTGCCCTGACTCATTCCCGGCATCTGTCAAGGCTTCTGCAACCCCCACTCCACAGAGGCCATATTTATTAAGATCTCTGTGAATCCTTGCTCATAAGCCCACGTGGAAATTCTTCTGCATGCCTCCTTCTGGTCCTCATAGTGCGTGGATCACTCCATGCTCCCTAAGACTCTCTAGTAAGCATTAGCTGGGCTGTCCTCCCTAAGACAATACTCCATGCCATGATTGGTGGTCCTGTGTGTCCCATCTAGAGCTGATAGTCACGTTAGTGACAGGCCTGTACCTGGTACATTCAGTCCCACCAGTTTGGATATAATATGTAGCTTGTGCTCTAAGAGATCATGTGTAGGATGCTTGGTCCATGCAGGATGGAGGAGGTAGGGACGTCATGCAGGATGGAGGAGGTAGGGATGTCGGAGATGAAGCTTAGCAGAAGGTAACTGCTGCTTCTTAGGAATGTGTCTGGTCTCTTAGGAATGGATCAAGACGTTCTCTCAAGTAGTTGTGAAAGGGCTGATCCTGGCTCCTTTCCTTGCTTGCACATGTTCTTCTTCTGAGGCTAACTCCCTTTCTGGGGTTGCAGCCAGGATGCCGACTCCATGCTGCTTGGAGATCCATGGTGCTTGGATCGTTCCATGATGCCTAGCATTGTTGTGCGATGTTTTTGCTCTTTTGGCTTTTTGTGGGGCCTGCTACCCAGCTCCCAAATAAATCACACATGGAGGTTTATTCTTAGTTAGGAATGTCCGGCCTTAGCTTGACCTGTTTTTTTTTTTTTGCCAGCTTTTCTCAACTTAAATTATACCAACTACCTTTTGCCTCTAGGTTTTTATCTTTCTCTATTTCTATATACCTTTCTTTCCTTCTTACTCCTCAATTGACTGGGTGGCTGGCCCCTGATGTCCACTTCTCCTTGTTCTTTTGCTCCTCTCCTTCCTCCTCTTCCTATTTAGTCTCTTTGCCTGCTAGCCCCGCCTAGCTCCTGACTTGCTATTGGTCATTCATCTCTTTATTAGGACCCTCAGGTGTTTTAGACACACAGTAACACAGCTTCACAGAGTTAAACAATTGCAGCGTAAACAAAAGTCGCACACCTGAAAATAATATTCCCCAACATAACACTCTCTAGTAAGCATTAGCTGCGATGTTTTCCCTAAGACAATATTCTATGTTGGGAGAACTATGAAGTAAATAAATCTAGTTCTATTGTCCAGATTCAATATTTTTTTATGAGAACAACACAGGGAGCACCTAGACAGAAGGTTTAAGTAGTAAATGTCAGATTTCTTAATAAATGATCTGACTCCTGCACAACAGCTATCCAACAACATTTGGCGTGCAAGTTGTGCATACTGCTTCCTCTCCACCCCGTATATGAATGCATTGTGTTTTGAGCTTGGGTGTATAGAGGTTTTGACATCAACTGAATGTATCTCCTCACCTTCACGCCGATAAGTCACAGCTTTTGGGGTGTGGTGGAGGCATCATGTCATAGTTTGGTTTATGGCTTAGCTATTGCCTCTCTTCTCCCATCCTCATTTAAATAAATCCTAGTTATATTTTTATCTTTCCTTTCTCCTAGCTCTGGTTTTCCTCTTTAAAATTTCTTTCCTCTTCTCCTTGTTAACTTTTGTTCTTTCTGTCTCATTGCTTCCCTCCCCGCTTCTTTTGCTCTCCAGTCATAAGGCAAATGGCTTTGTTCCGCCCTTTGCTTTCCTCATGATGTGACATCATGGGCTTTACACGACATAGCTGATGATAGATCATGGGCTACTGAAGCTCCCGCAAACTGTGATCCAAAGTCATCGTCATCCCCCACCACCACCACCNCACCAAAGCCACCAATATATTCTTTTAATTTATTTTTTCATGGAGAAACATATCTAGAATTTTCATTCCCCAAGTTTTCTAGGTCTTTATTTCTCCTCATCAATATATATAGCCAGTGAAATGGCTCTGTAGGTAAAGGCACCTACTTCTAAGCCTGATGACCTGACTTCCATCCTCAGGACTCATATGACAGGAAGAGAATTGACTCCAGAGAGCTGTCCTCCCACTCCCACACTCACACCGTGGCATGTCCACACCCACACACGTGCACACAGAACACACAGAAGCATGAGTGCCCACTTGTTTTTAAGGCCTGTACAGCAGATTCCCGATTTTTATTGAGAAAGCATTTACATGTCTTTGACAAGTTTTTGTTTCCTGCTTTGATGAGGGGTGGGAATACTAAATTTAGACTGAAATGTTAAATTAGGTCCAGTTGTCAAATTTTCAAGTCCTTTATGGTTTAACACACATTTCAGATAAATATCCAGTCCAACTCAGATGTCGACATAATTGGTCACTGCCCTGTCTGACACACCAATTTCATGCCCCTTTCTCAGAGGAGTTACTTTTTCCCTTTCTGAAGACAAGAATGCCTGTGACAATCTCCCTCTATAGGTCAATGGAGCTGTTTATGTCCCCAAAGGTGACAACTTGGTGAGTTTGAGTGGAGGTGAGGACTTTTTCTACTGGATCTAATCCCTGAAAGTTGGCTGGTTTGTTTTCATGAGTTGATGATGACATATGTCCCAGCACATGGCTCTCAGCCTAGAGGATGCATGCTGTCTTCCCATGGGGTGTGTTGGGTCGCCATTGGTTCTCCTATTTTATGCATATGTGTATGTGTGGTGGACATGAGAGGTGGGTGTTCAGTGTCTTCCTCGATAAAATGAAATAAAACTCAATAAAACTCCCTACCTTATCAGTGGAGAAAGGCTCTCTACAGCTGGAGAGATGGATCAGTCATTAAAGGCCAGGTTCACAACCAAAAATACAAGAGAAAGGATCTCTTACTTGAAGCCTGAGCTCACTGATTTGACTAGTCTAGCTGGCTACCTTGGCATGGGACCTCTAGTCTCTGTATTCCAGACGCAGGGTTCCAGATGAGCCACGGCACCTGTGTGCCATTTAGGTGGGTGCTGGGCATCAGAGCATCAGTCCTCTGGTCTGTGGGGAAAACACTTTACCCATCAGCCATCTCGCCACAGCAGCCACTGGTCTTGATGGGTACTCTCTAGTCAGAGAGTGTCATGTCACCCATCCTGTTGCTCCGCCCTGGGAAGCAGTCTCTAGAGTATCTATAAACCCCTGTGGTGCCTCAGAGGACTGGCCGCTGCTGCTTTGACATCCTCTTCTAGTCTCAGGCATCTTCGTCTAGAGCTCCTCCAGGCTCTTCTGTGCTTGCTTCGGTTGTCACAAGAAACTGACTCCTCCAGGCTGTGCTGTTCAGGCTCCAAGACCATCTGGATTTGGAGAAGATATAGCCACTGGGAGAGGTTGTAGCAGATTCCAGGGCGCAGACGGCATCACTGACAGAAACGGAGTGTCTTTCGTAGTTCCAGTTCCTATCTGACAAGACCTTGCACCCTGGTAACACCATCTCTCTTCCTTGTGTTCCAACCTAGTGGACTCCAATCTGTGCCTGCTTGCCTAATCTCTGTGTTATGTTGCTACCTCCTGCTTGACCCTTGACCCCTCCATCATCTGGATGGTTTAATTCCCTCTTTAATCAATACTCGCTCTCATCTTGGTTCCATAGGCCCTGCATGGCTTATATCAATCGGCACTTTTAGAACCCCCTCCACATCCATCTCGGCTCTATAAAAGACTTACAAAGTTGTCTTTGCTAGCTTCTCACTGAGTCAGGCCAACAAATCCTACTACCCAGCAAATGTCAACTGACTAACTGACCTTAGATCCTCTAGTTAGAAAACTACCCAGATCCAGGTGAGAACTGCCCACGTGACGCCTCCTTCTATGAGAAGCTGTGCTGCAGGGGGAATAAATACAATAAGGGGCCCAGAAAGACAAGTGACACCATGAGCCCTCATTCACGTAGGGTGAAATGAAGTTGAAGTCTTACAGTAAGACAGCAGGTACTGGGTGCTGGGTAAGGCAGAGGAACAGATGGAGAAATGATTGCAAGAGGTGCAGGAGTTAGTTGAGCTGGAAGATTAATTTCTAACCCCTGTGGAAGTAGGGTCACAGGAGTTGACCATAGTGTGCTTCAAAATTGCTAGTAGAAGAGGATTCTGAATGCTCCTGGCATAAAGAAATGATCAACGCCTGAGGATGGCATGTCAATTCCCATGACCCTATCATTACATAACCTGGTGGAACTTTATTCCTTCTTCCAGTGACCCATCTCTGGCCTCAGCATCAGTCGGTACTCTGTGGAGTACTCTATGGACCAGTCATTGGAAGTGATCAGTCGGTACTTTTTGGAGACACGTTTCTTGAAACCTTATCACATGATCAATGACCAGCCAACCACATGCACAAACAACCCAAGAAGTACATTGAACCGTGCTGGTGCCTTCAAGTAGCAGCAATTCAATATAAAACAGGACCAAGGTTCCACCAAACAAACTATGACATAAACTAAATGAGAACTATGATTTCATAGGTTGCATGAACACCACAGATTGATGTGGAAACTGACTCCCCACGTGCAGACTTGGAAAGCCTCCCTTAGCTTTCATTCTTATCATGTGAAACATTTCCATGTATCAGAGTCACTCACCTTCAGGGTTAGGTAGAGATCAATAGCTGGAGTTTGAAATCGGAATCTTTGGAGAAGAAATACTTAATATATCTCTATGTAGACTAGACAGCACCCCATTATTAGGCAGCACACCACTTCTTTCATGAGTACACTGGTCTGCAGTCTCCTGAATGTTATCTGATGCTGTTGCTAAGATTCTGATAGTCTCAGGCATAACCCTATCTATCACTGAGTTTTCTTTCTTGTCTCTTTATGCTTGGTCTCTGGAACAGAATTTTGTTTAAAAGGCCCTGGAATGGGAAAGAATGACTTGTGGCCATTTTCCCATGGAAACTAAGAAAAGTGGTCAGATGGCCAAACACTCAAGATGTCTCCCCAAGGTTGGACCTTCTAGGATGAGACATTCACGATAATTTATCTCATCTGGGGAGTGATGTGCCATGGGGAAAGCATGCATGTGTTAAGGATCAAACCCAGGGCCTCCTACATACCGGGCAAGCACTGCACAATTGAGCTACACCCAGATGCTAAGCATGGGTATTTTGATCTTGCAAAATTTTGTGCAAAGTTGGGAGTCACCTCCTTGAGTGTTGTTGCCATCTGACTTGAGAAAAGGCAGCTCTCACAGTCACTCACCTGGCAGGGAAGACTTCACTGTCTGCCCTTTCAGTAAATATTTGTTGAGCTTCAATAATATGCAGGCACTGGAGTAGGTCCTATAAATGCATTAATAAACCAAAAATTGGTTAAAAACGTTGTCCTCCTAAAAATGATATGTATGTACAAAAAAATTAGGCAAGACATTCTGTCTCATGTATGCATGTATATATGCATATATCTCCTGCTGCCATGATGGGCTCTTAGCTCTCTGGATCTGTAACTCCAAATAAAGTCTCCTATAAGTTGTCTTGGTTGTGGTTAAGGAAAACTAACTAATATAGTACATGGGTATGTTGATGGAGGTTTCTGTCCCGCCTGGACCCACAGCCGTTTAGTCCCAAAGAAACACACAGAGGTCTTAAATTAATTATAAACTAGTTGGCCTGGTAGCTCAGGCTTTTCTTATTAACTAATTCTTACATCTTAAATTAGCCCATAATTCTTGTCTGTGTTAGCCATGTGGCTGGGTACCTTTATCAGTGAGGTGTTCTCATCTTGCTTCCTCTGTGTCTGGCTTCCTCTGTGATGACTGCAGGCTGACTCTTTCCTCTTCCCAGAATTCTCCTGTTCTCATAGCCCTGCCTCTACTTCCTGCCTGGTCGCCCCACCTATACTTCCTACCTGGCTGCTGGCCAATCAGCATTTTATTAAAACAATACAATGTAAGTGACAGGGTACAAGACCATTGTCCCACAGCATGGGTGTGTATGTATTATCTATTTTATATGGATGTACCTACATGTATATTTATTTGTATGTATGTATGCCCATATATATGCACTGTTATATATGTATATGCAGATGCTTGTATTTATTATATATCATATATGCATGCACAGATGTGTGCATGTATTATCTATTATATATGTATGCATGGGTGCGTCCTGGTTAGTTTTTATTGTTAGCAATGTTGAATCACTCAGGAAGAAGGAACCTCAGTTGAAGAGTTACATCTATTAGATTGGCCTGTAGCTGTGTCTAAAAGAGGCTCTCTCAACTGATGTGGGGGAGAGAGAGAGAGAGAGAGAGAGAGAGAGAGAGAGAGANCTCTTCCCAGAATTCTCCTGTTCTCATAGCCCTGCCTCTACTTCCTGCCTGGTCGCCCCACCTATACTTCCTACCTGGCTGCTGGCCAATCAGCATTTTATTAAAACAATACAATGTAAGTGACAGGGTACAAGACCATTGTCCCACAGCATGGGTGTGTATGTATTATCTATTTTATATGGATGTACCTACATGTATATTTATTTGTATGTATGTATGCCCATATATATGCACTGTTATATATGTATATGCAGATGCTTGTATTTATTATATATCATATATGCATGCACAGATGTGTGCATGTATTATCTATTATATATGTATGCATGGGTGCGTCCTGGTTAGTTTTTATTGTTAGCAATGTTGAATCACTCAGGAAGAAGGAACCTCAGTTGAAGAGTTACATCTATTAGATTGGCCTGTAGCTGTGTCTAAAAGAGGCTCTCTCAACTGATGTGGGGGAGAGAGAGAGAGAGAGAGAGAGAGAGAGAGAGAGAGA
>LOEQ01000259.1:375755-422834 GCA_001685075.1 Bramus lutescens | reverse complement strand
CTCTCTCTCTCTCTCTCTCTCTCTCTCTTTCTCTCTCTCTCCCTCTCTCTCCCCCCTCTCTCTTTTAGAAAGTAACTTTGTTGTGGAAGAAATAGCTCAGTAATAGAGTGCTTGCCTAGTGTGTATGAGGCCAAGTTTAATCTCCAGTACTGCAAAAAAAAAAAACAAATAACAAACAGGCAGACAGATAGACAAGCGTTATTAAGGTAGAATTGATATGGAATTGATCTTATTTCAAGAATATAATATGATGAGTTAGAATACATGAAAACACACACACACACACACACACACACACACACAATGTCATTACTACAGCCAAGGGACCAGAAATATTCAATATCTCTCAAAAGCTTTTTCGTACCCCTTCACTCTCTGTCCCTGTGTTAAAGGCATGCTGTGTTAGGTTATTTTCTTGTCAACTTGACACAAGGAAGAGTCATCTGAGGCAAGACATCCTCAATTGACAAAATGTCTCTATCTGATTGGCCTGTAGTCAAATCTTTGAGGGCCACTCCTGGGCATGTGGTTCTGAGTTGCACAAGAAAGCAGGCTGAGCCACCAAGAGGAGCAAGCCAGTAAACAGCATCCCTCCATGGCCTCTGCTTCAGTTCTTGCCTCCAGGTTCCTGCCTTGCTTGAGCTCCTGCCTTGGCTTCTCTCAGTGATGGACTATGATTGGGACACATAAGCCAAATAAACCCTTTCCTCCACAAGTTACTTTTGGTTGTAGTGTTTTATCACGGCAATAGAAAGAAAACTAGGGCTTATGTTATGTAACAACAAGTTTTGAAGTACAGCACAACAGTGCTTTTATGAATGAAACTTTAACCCTCCCAAGTAGCAGTTGACCCCACCCCAAGCCCCTAATATCAATTAATATTGCATTTTCTTCTATAGCTGTGGGTACTATGGAAACTCCATGCAGATAGGATTGTTCAGCATCATTCCTCTTATGACTGGCTCATTTCATTTAGTGCCCATGATGCCATACATGAGAGGTTCTTATTTTTAAAGGATTATATGCATAGACAACATTTTCTTAAACCATTCATTTGTCAGAGGATATTAGGATTCTTTCCATATCTTAACTAGCTAGTTAGTTTAAACCCTTTTTAGCTTTGAACCACACAATTAAAATAATTTGGTTATTGTAATTGCATGTATATGTTCATGGGGTGTGTGTGTGTGTGTTTGTCTAGGTCAGAGAACAATTTTATGAACTCTGTTCTCTCCTTATAACTTTACATGTATTCTGAGTATTGAATTCTGCTTGCCAGGCTTACACGGTAAGCATCTTTACCCCTGAGCCATCTCTCTCTCCAGCCCTGGACCATTCAATTCTTATCAAGAACAGCAGGGTCAAAGGTTTGAAGGGCTCTTTTGGGTTAGTGCTGACCCTGAATCAAGCGAGGTCTGCAGAACACTTGCTGAAAGATGTTTGAGGATGTCATTCAAGACCTTGCAAAGCTCCTTCCCTCACAGTTTGGGATCAATGCATGAGGGATGAGTTACACCTCTCTCATGCAATCAGCAACCAATGTGCAAAACACTTGCTTTTGCCTCTACCACAGCTGTGGCTCCATCTCAAACAGAGTCTTCACTTCTTTCTTTTTTGGGGGGAGTGGTGGAGTCTTGAGGCAGAATCTGGTTATGTGGCCCAGGTTAGCCTTGAACTTGTGGTCTTCCTTCATCAGCCTCCCAAGTGCTGGGGTAAGAGTTCTGTGTCAACATGACATGAAACCTTTCAACCTTTGTTTCCATTCTTCTTTTAGTACACTTACTCTATGCATTTAATATTTTGCATACTTTAATATTGCCCTCCTATTTTCTTTGGCGCAAAATGGACAACAAACAAAGCGATGTGTAGGTGATTTGGATCTTTGTCCTCTCATTCCCAGGCTATTACAGTACCGGATTTCTTCTCCTACCTCATGTATCTCCATCTAGGTATTCCTCATGAGATTATCATGTCATTCTCCTGAAGAAAAAGTATCTATTGGTCCTTCCCATGCTCTTTAGTAGAGCATACAGCATCTGTTAAAGTTTCTGTGGTTCCCATGTCCTTATTTTCAGGAGCCAATCCACACATTGCTTCTCATCTTAGCTACTTTTCTATTAGCTTGAGCAAAGACTATGCCCAAAGCCACCTATAAAATAAAGCATTTAATTTGACTTCTCAAAGTTCTGCAGGGTTAGAGTCCATGACCATCATGATAGGGAACATGGAAACAGGCACAGCAGTGAAGTAGTAGCTGAGGGCTTACATCTCCCCCACAAATATGATGTAGAGAGAGCTAACTGGGAACGCTGTGGTATTTTGAAAGCTTAAAGCCCACCCCTAGGGACATACCTTTTCCAGCAAAGGGAAATTTCCAACATTGGGATCCTTTCCAATTAGTTCCATCTACTATAAGACCAAGCATTCCAATATATGAACCTATGGAGTCATTCCTGTTTAAACCAACACTTTCCACTCCCAGGTCCTCAGAATACTGTATTTATCAAGATAATTATTAGTCCAACTTCAGAAGTCTCTATAGTCTTTCACAGTCTCAAGAAAGTTTAAAAGTTCAAAGTCTCTTCTGAGGCAATCTCTAAATTGTAATCTCCCCCAGTAAAATTAAAAAAACAAAATATAGACTTCCACTATACAATGGCACAGAATATACATTACCATTCCAAAAAGAGGATTGGGGGCACAGTGATGAAATACTGGGCAAAAGGAAGTTCTAAACCCAGCAGGAAATTCTCCAAATCCTCCAACTTCATGTCTCATTGTCAAAGGGCTTAGACAGCTCAGCTCTTCCCTTCCAGCTTTGCGAACTGTATCCCATTCTTCTCTCTTGGGCTGATTCTGCTTTCTGTCTGCTCCGCTCCTTAGCAAACATTCCACAGCTCTGACAGCACTAGCATCTTGGGCTCATCAACACAACCCAAGCTTCACAGCTTCACTCAATGGCCTCTCTGGGCCTACATTCAGGGACTCTCCTGTCACATGTCTGGCCTTAACCACTTTCTTTAACCTTGGATGAAGACTCCACCATCCCTTTCCCCGTGTATTCTCCCTGATTCTAAAGTCAAAATCGCTGCAGCTGAAGCTTCTGAGTTTATCTGCCTGCTGGGGATGGAGCCTGGCCTGCTTCTTGGATTACGTTTGTGTAAACTTAGATTTGTCGTTTCTTTTTAGGGCCAAAAAATTCCTTAGACTTTTCCTTTCAGAAGTTGCAGGATTAGCTAGGTGGCATCTTGCCCTGAGTGCACCACCCCCTTTTATTCTATGTCACACCAGGCTTCTCCTCCTCTTTCATCACAAGTCTTGGCTCCGGCATTACATGTCTTGGTGCTCTTTTTCTCTCCCAACTGTACATTTTGTAGTTTCTTTTCACCTACTTTCTCGTTTTCAGTTTGAAGCTGCATGGGAGTGATTCCTAATAATCACTCGGCAGAAGCCATACTAGGCTTCTGTTGAAATCTCTTCTGTCAATGAGGTTAGCTCAGAATTCTTCGATTTACTCTCAGACATATTCTTAGGATGAAGGCCAAAAGCAGCCACCTTCTTAGCCAAAATATCGCAATCAGGGTCTCTAGTCCAGCTGCTAATATTGTCGTCCTTTGAAATCTCTTGATCTGGACCTCCATGATCTGTATTGCTTTCGGCACCAATGTCATCCAAGGTCCTACTAGGATGCCTTACTAATGCCATGACTACAGCATTTGCCATTTTCCTAGTCTAAAGGCTTCCATGTTCCTCCATGAAACATGTTGGTTAGGCCATTCACAGCCATAGTCCATTGTGGGCATCTGCTTTAGCTACTTGTCTATTGCCATGACAAAATACCGTAACCAAGGCTACTTCCAAAAGGAAGCATTACATTTGGGTTGTAGTCCATGACCCCAGGGGGCATGACAGGCAGCAGGCAAACACAGCTCTGGAGGAGTAATTGGGAGCTTGTATTTGATCCACATATATAAGGTAGAGAGAGCTAACTGGGAATGGCATGGGCTTTTGATATCTCAGAACTGGTCCCCAGGGTTGCACTCTTCCAACAAGGCCACAACTCCTAATAGGTCCCGAATAGTCCCACCAACTGGGGACCAAGCATTCAAGCATATGATCCTATGGGGACTATGCCCATTCAAACCACCACATTCCTTTTGGAAAGGTTGTTAGGCTTCATACTTGCTAACTATATAATGCTCTAAATGTGCATATTGGTGTGTGTGTGTGTGTGTGTGTGTAAGCTATGCTGTTGTTTCTCTCTGTGAATCCTTAACTCTGAATGCCTGTATCAGAGCCAGCTTGTAGTCCCTGACTCCTTATAAAACTCACATTTTTGTCTACTTTCGAGATCAATGATGTACATATTTCTTTATTTTCTGCATGGGCATATGTGTGTCTGGTGTGGGTGCATGGTAAATACAGAATACAGTGTGTGGCTCGTAGTATCTTGGGGGGGTTACCAGTTATCACCATCTCTGTTTGTAACAACCTCCTCAACTGGGAAGTTAGCGAGGTTTGTCACAATTAGTCTTGCTGACCTGAAATTGGAAGCAAGAGTTATTATTAGAGATGCTGTGTCTATGACAGCTAGATCCATGATAAGCTATTATGAAGTGAGGGTAAAGACAGGGTTGTGGCATTTCACTAACTAGTTCTCAGAAATACTTCCCGGTACCTGCTGGCTAACAATTTGGTACCATGTTTTGGGATCTGTTTCTTACTCTCTCAAGTAAATCAAAGTCTATGGCAGATAAGGAATCATACCACCATTCAATACCGGCTCAAGCTGGTGGCAGCAGAACATAGGCATGACCCTCTCGATCTGTCTGCGATGTAGGAGGGAGAAGTATTACATCATGGGAACACCATCCATTCTTTGCAGTACCCTAAAAGAACAGCATGCCTCCACTTCCTCTTGCTATCTGGTTTGTGGAGTTTTGCTCAGTTTTCTCCATATATGGCTAGGTGGGAAGTCATGTGACCATGGGCCCTCAGTAGGACTCAGGCACTAGACTCAAGAGCTGGTGATAGGGAAAAACTAAAGTAACTGACAGACTTCCGTCAAGGTGGGACAGCCAGCCAGCTCTTAAGAAGCGTGCCAAAGGCTTTCAACAAGCTCTTCCCTACCTCTGGCTTCAAGTGTTTGTTTATTGCATAGCCAGGTTCTAGGATCTGAAGATAGTTTAGCAGTTAAGAGTACCTGCGGCTCTTGAAAAGGATCCGAGTTCAGTTCCTAGCACCCACATCAGGCAGCTCACAAATTCCTGTAACTCCAACTCTGGGGGATCTGAAGTCTTATCTTGGCCTTCATAGGTACCTGCACACATATGCACGCACGCACACACACATTCACACACATGCACACTGACATGCACACATATGCATAAATAAAGACAAAATAAATCTTAAATGAAAAAAGTAAACAATTCTAATGGAGACATGGACCAGCAACTATTAATCATGTTTTTGTTAGCAGTTACTACAGAGTTGCGGGGACAGATGACCTGGAGAGTGGGCGCATCCTTGTAGGAGAGTCACTCTGACAGCAGCTCACTGTTCCCCCTCCCTCCGACTCTGGCACTGCCAGGCCCATCAGTGCTGGAGCAGACTCTGCATCTGTGGCATCAATAGAAATGGAGGGGAATACACATAAACTCCATCTGCTAGTGGCTCAAGGAAACACAGTGAAGCAGGACAGCACAGCTGGGTTCTTCTGTGCTTTAAAATCCCGACTTGCAGGTGATTACACCAGCTTGGATCCCGAAAGGAGTAAATGGCCCTTGAGTGACTCCAGCCATGAAAAGGCAAGGGGTTAGCAAACAGACTTTCTTCACTGACATCAGCCAGCAGGCCTCCATATCTTTGGGTGGGTTGTTTTTTAATATTTTTTTTGCACCACTAGAGTAAGAGTAGGCAGCATGGAAATAGTCTCAGACTAGTTTTAGTTCATTTGCATAGCATTCTGAGAACAGGGTCTTTCTGTGACATCAATGAAACGAACAACCAGACCGACAAGAGTAGAACAGAGAGAAGCCATTTTCGTGAGACTCTTTCAGGGTTGGCCAGCACTACACACTGATCTGTAAGGCATGCCTGAGAAAGCCCGTTCAGGGGACCTTCTTATATATAATAAAACTATATCTCGAAAGGTTGGCCTCTGTTTAATAACCTTTTGGATAAAGCTAAATTGTTATAGACAAGGCTCTTGTAACAGTTCATCTTGTCAAGCTAGGAACCAAACCTCTGAGCAAGTCTATGAGAGAGTTTCTAGATTAGATCAACTGATGGAGGAAAACTCATCCTAGATGGGCTGAGTGTCCTAGACTTCCTCAAGGGGAGAAAACTAACCAAGCAGTAGCACTTGGCTCTTTCTGCTTCTTGACTGTGGATGCTTCTTGTCCTGCCTCCATACCTTCTGCACCATGATGGTGAACTCACCTTCAAACTGTGAGCTGAAATGAATCATTTCCCCCGTAAATTGCTTTCATCCGGTCTCTCATTGGCAAGAAAAGTAACTAATACAGCTTTAAATGCTTGCAAGGTCATGGCAGCAGTTCGAATGGTAGGTGGAGCCCAAGAGAACAGAACTATTTTACTACTGCCTGTGACTATAGAGCCTCGTAAGCAGGACGAGAAAGATGGCTGCTTGTAGACCCACTGTAGTAGAGTGAAGTAGAAGAGGAGCCGTGGCGTCGGATGGACTGGATGTTTTGAAGCACTCTGCTCTTTTCAAGTGTGTATTTGAATGAAGTGTAATCTCAGTGCTATCTCCTATAATAGACCTGTAAGTCTGTGTACCACCTCGACACAGAAGCCAGCCAACCATCTTCCCTAAAACTAGCATTCTGAGGTTCCGTGCAGAAACTCAACAGACCCCCTTCGCTGCATTTTCCCAGTCAGTTTAGAGCTACACTTAGCTAGATGCCTGGCATAAAACATATTTGAAACACCTTATGCCTTTTGTCTTTGCATTGTTAACCCTCTTCATCCACCTGTCACGCAATATGCATGTTTGCAAAGATTCTCCCAAAAGTAGAACACTTTAAACACATTAAGGCTGCCTGAGCAAACCCGCAGCCCCCGTATGATTCTTGGTTCAGGGACAAAGCTGTGAACCAATGCTCACAGTCAGAGAGCTCCACCGTAGAGCATCCTGCAGAGGGGATTGGCTTTCCCCAGACCACCTATCTGAATATACAGATAAACAGTAAATCCAACTCAGAGTTCTTGATGCCAATCAGAATTAGATTTATTATTATTGTTATTATTATTGAATTTTATTAAAGTTTTGTCAAAGCTGTTCTTGGACTGGAAATTTGCCTGCTGAGTTTTTGCCCAAGGCAGATTTTAATGGCCAAGCTCCCGC
This sequence comes from Bramus lutescens, assembly GCA_001685075.1. NCBI lineage: Eukaryota > Metazoa > Chordata > Mammalia > Rodentia > Cricetidae > Bramus > Bramus lutescens. The sequence goes on along the minus strand of LOEQ01000259.1, from coordinate 415,465 downwards.
AGGCATCAAAGGAAAGAGGAGCTAGCAAGGAGGCTCTTCCCAAAGGGTGACAGACAGCGCTCCTCCAGAAAAACTCCACAGAACTATCACAAGTGAGGAGAGAAGGCAGCACCCCTGACAGGCACCTGGAGCCAATCATTTCAGTCCTTCCTCCATGGCACCTCGGCACCAGCATCTCATGCCCTTCCAAGTTTCTTATTCCCTGAGACTGATCGGATCATCAGGAGGGTGGAGCTAATCTCCTCACGCCTGCCCTGTTCCTCCATCTCCATGTTGCACTGACAAGTAGTAATTGAACTTGCTCTGACTGTTCACTCATCACTCATTTCTCCCAGTCTGCTCCTTGCACGGCACATCTGAAGACAGAAGAAAGGGGATTGAGGTGTCTGAGTCGTCTCAATGAATTCCAAAGGATTGTGAGAACCTTTGAGTTCCTCTTGAAAGTTTTCCCCAAGGAAACAATGCCCAGACGAGCCACCACTCTCTGCTGTAGTTATCTTGCCGTGGGTGTGATTTTAATTAGAAGACAGAGGCAAGGGTGTGACCTTGTTCAGTATTCTGGGTGGTGGATGTAACAGAATGCAACTGGACCAGTTACATTCAAGGATACCTTTTTAGGGAGAGGGTGGTCCAGACAGATGTAGGTGATTCCAAGATGGAAGGGAATTGGTGCAAATCCACACATTGTGTAAACTGGAAGTCTTCAAGGCTTGTGCCCCACCCTCTGACCTTTTGACGAGAGGAAACACTTTTTAGAAGATTTCAGCTCAAGGATGCTGTTCTCTTGTTAATTACAGCCAATTTTCAGCACCTCTCCCAATCAGAAGACACAGATCTGTAATTCAAATGAGACACTAACAGCCTTGATTGAATCTGCCTTCATTGCACTTCATAAGCCGGGTCTCCATGTCTGTATTCCTCTTACCCACTTATATTCCAAGCTCCCATTGAAATTACGTTCTGGGTACTGGGCGGCTTTTCCGACCCTAAGTTGTAAAGTTCTTGCCCAGCTCTTCTCAAAACAACCTGGTCAAAGCTGTTGCAGCAAAAGTTCACTCCCTTGTATCAATTTGCAATATTGGTGAATATTATAAAATATTATAACATTATTAAGAGCCTAGGAAAGCCGCTTCTGCATTGAGACCTCTTCCTAACAGTCAATGTGTGTAGGGTGCTTGCTGGCAAGTGCTTTTTATTATAGAGAATTAAATATACACTGTGTGCCCACTATCCAGTCCCAGAGGGTCTCAGTCTTAAATCCCATACATCCTGTGTACTGTAAAGTGCTGACGTTATAAAAGGCACTATTCACACCCTCTTGGGTACTATGATGCTTGCTTCTCAAGACATGACTATGAAGAAAACACCATTATTACACAGGTAAGGGAGGAAACTGGACACAGAAAAATGGCATAACCTGCCCAAACCGGCTGGCTAGGAAGTAATAGACTTGACACTGGAATCTGGGAAGTGTCTGTTTAGAACAAATTCTCTGAAGTCCTGGGCAGGACTGCCTGGCAGTCAGACTTGGGAATTAGCGCCTCCTTTGTGTCTGACGTCAAAGTCCCTCACCCGCTCCCAACCCCGCTACACACACCAAAAGAGCCAGAACTAGCAATGTGCGGTGTTCGCAGCCACATACGAGGCCATTTCTCGGGGCAAATGAAGGAGCTGTCTAGATCTGCCATGTGTCCAGGACCATTCATGGTTTGCTGAGGGGGCAGTGTAATGGAGCTGGCCAGCTTCGGCCCCCAGAGGGTTCTCTGGAGGTATTTTATTCTCATTGCTGTGTCTGCCCTGTACGGAACTCGTCCTCCCCACCAGCTGTCTCCTCTCTGCCGCTTAAGCATCAACGCTCTCTTTGGCTTTAGTTTTGTCCGCCTCTTCAGTCAGTTAGCAGGCGGACCACGATGTACGTGAATGTGAGCTTCTTTGCTTTTATTGTTAGTGGTTCTTAACCTTCCTAACACCGTGACCCTTTAACACGGTTCTAACTGTGCTGTAGAGAACCCCCCCCCCGTCATAAAATTAGTTTGGTTGCTACTTCATAACTGAATTTTGCCACTGTTGTAAATCATGATGTAAATTTCTGCATTTCCTGACAGTCATTGGTGACCCCAGTGAAAGGGTCGTTCGACCTCCAAAGGGGTCGTGACCCACAGGTTGAGAAACACTATCTTAAAGGCTTGGAGGTTGCTGATCTTGTAGCTGGGGGTTGGTATGTTTCAAAGACTTTAGAAAGTGTCAGCTACTATCCCTTCAAATGTTTCAATGTTTCTTCTGCTTTGTTCTTTTTCTTCTTCTGGGGTTCAGGTTTCTGTGTGCTGCCTGTTTTGTGAGTACTGGTGGTTTCCCTCCCCAACAAGGCCTCTGTCATTTTTGTGTCTTTGTTTTGTGTACACACTGAAATGTGTACACTGAAACGTGTCATACAGACACACCAGTAAAGAAGACTGCAACTCAACACTGATCTTGTTTGCAGATCTTGTTTAGATTTGTTTGTGTTCAGCTTGCAAAAATTGTTAGTGACATTCAGATCTGCAGAAACCTAGCTCAGCATCCTCGTAGCTCTGTGGGACAGACCTGCTCTAACTCCAGGGCTGTGGCTTTGGCCTAGGAAGTCTCTGTGGACTCCCTAGAATAGTTTTTTCAGCCAACCTCTCCGTCTTCAATGGAGAACACTGAGTAAGGCAGAGAATACACGAGAGTGACTACGTTTTCAAATGATAGAATTTTAAAAACATCAAACTTATATCAGAAAAGAGCTGTATCCTGGATAAAGCCAGGACCAGCCCACATTTTTATTAACCTGGGAATGAGCCTTTACTAAATGTGCTTGCCAGATTAATAGAAAATATTCTTTTTCCACTGAGTTGAATGAATATTAAATCTATGCCAGCGGTTTGGTTTAGAATCACGTTGTGTAGATGCGTGTGTCTGTGAAATAGCACCAGGCTCTGGATTTGCAAATTTATTCCCCTGAGGTCAGAGCCGGATCTGCTGTGACCCATGAAACTCAAGCTGGCCCTTGCACTGACCCCTGGAAAAGCTGAATATTGCTGGGAGCTCTAGAGTGTTGGGGTGGGACGGGAACAGGGCTGTGTTTGGGAATCACTTTGTATATTCTCATTTGTAGAAGATAGAAAGGCTTAAGGCTGTGTGTGTGTGTGTGTGTGTGTGTGTGTGTGAACAATCCCCGGTGATCCAGTGGTCCCTTTGTCTTCACTTCATTCCAGGCTGGGATTACAGGTACACCAGCCATGCCTGCCTACTTTTCCATGGGTCATGGGGATTTGAACTCAGATCCTCATGCTTGTTCAGCAGGAGCCATCTCCCTAGTACCCATGGCACGGTTTTCATGAAGGTGATGTTGGGGACACTTATTGCCAGCTACACCTTTGGCTTCTAGTAAATCCTCTATCTTCTCTATCTCGATGATCTGGTTATATGGTTCTAGACCATGATAACATCTCATCCAAGCCATGTAATATCTGATCTAGAGTTCGAAAAATAAAAACCGTCTTATTCTTGCACCCTGGAGTGAAACGGATACACATGTCTGACAGTCTATAAGTAACTCAGATCAAAGTATTGATCAGGAGTGGATATGTTGTCTTCCAGTGGGAGGAGGAGGTGGGAGAGGCCAATCTATTATTGCCTCCCTTGGCAGTCTCGCTGACAAGCAGTAGGGCTAATGATACCAACTTATAATTGTCGATTTATTTTAGCTAGAAAGTAAACAACAGCTCACTGTACTTTCGTGGCATCTGTTGCGAGGAGATGGTTGAGGATGGCGGCTTCCTAGTGTGGCGCTTCTCGTCTCTTGAACTTTCTTTTAAAAGAGAGGCAAGAGTTACTCGCTTTTCTCGTTTTCAAAAATCATCCTTTCACGCTTTCATACAGATAACGTACTTCACTCGAATTCTTCTCGGTTACTGTTCCCCTCCTCCATCCCCCTCTTCCTCTCTAATGAATCCCTTTCTGCTTCCCATCCAATCCCTCTCCTATTCACACCGATTTTTGCTGTTTATCTGAGCCCTGGATTTAATTAGTGTTGCCCACAGAAGGGGGTGTTGCTAATTTGAGCAAGGACCACTTACAGGTGGTTACAACACTCGGGAATGTGACCACTCCTCTCTCAATAACCATTAACTTGCTCATTGCTCCTCTGGGAGGGTGAAGACTCCATGCCTCTCTCCCATTCGTGATGGAACATTGGTGGGCAGCACCTTGTGCCGGGAACCACTGCTACCACGATTTCATGGATGCCGTGGCCGTAAAAGGGGCCATGTCCAGAAGATTTCTTTCATACACCTCTTCCCACCTTCTGCTCCTTTTGTCCCCCATATCACTGATGTTGAGCCTTGGAGCGGGTCATGTTGATGTTCTATTTAGGAATGAGCATGAGACGGTCACTTATGAGTTTCCCTTTAATAGTCACCCACCACAAATAGTAAGAACTTGCCTGTCTTACTTTGTTTTGTTCTTTTCAAGACAAGGTATCACTATGTAGCTCTGGCTGTCCTGGAACTCACTATGTAGACCAGGCTGGTCTCAAATTCACCAAGCTCTGCCTGCTTCTACCTTCCAAGTAGTGGGATGAAAGGCATGCGCCACTACACCCAGGTAGCCTCTTCTTAAATGGAGGGTAGAGTTGGCATTCTGTTCTCTCTTGATGACTTCCAAGAACACATAGTTTGCCACTGGCCTTTGCCTATGAGTCTAGCCTGACTCCCTGGTCTTTGCTAGTGCCAGAGTTCTAGCTCCTCTGCTAGTTTATGTCAATCAAGTCAGAGGCCAACCATGTTCTGGTTTCATAAAACAGAATCAGGAACCCCTAGGAAACTTGAGTAGACTCTCGAAAGCCCGTGCTTTGGAGTTGAAAGCCTGTATCCCTTGGGCTCCATCCAGCCCGTAGATGTCTGTGTTTGAATTTGCAGTTTTATTATAGCTTAGGGATGAAAGCATGGAGTGTCTATTGAGGGCCTGCTGTGTGTCCTTTCCTGGGTATCTTCTGTGTGCTGTGCTGTGCACGCCTGGTATAATCTTAGAAAGTGCATTATTGTCATTTTATAGGTAGGAAAAATGAAATATCTTAAAAAGCTACCCCAGTCCAGATGCTGATAAGAAGTAAATTTGAATTTGGGCCACATAGATTTAGAGCTCACCTCCGTGTCTGCAGCAAGAACTGATATACCAACATTTTTTTAAGAGCCAAGAGATTTTATATCACTATGGTGTTACCGCTCCTCTTGAACAAGTGTAAGTCATGGCAAGAGGACTGGGGAGATGACTCAGTTAGTTAGGCATGCAAGCTTAAGGATGTGAGTTCAAGTCCCAGAATCCACACACAAAAAAGCTAATCTCATATTTTGTAATCCCAGTAGTGAGGAGTCAATGGCAGGAAGATCCCTAGGGCTCACTGGCCAACCAGACTAGCTAACTCAGCAAGTTCCAAGCCAGACCCTATCTCCCATCATCTGAAGACAAATATCTGAGGGTTTCCTGTGCTAGTGCCTGCACACATGTGAACACATAGTAGTCACATAAGGTATGGCAAGAGCACACTGGAGATGAGGATGCTGACTTTTGAATTTGTTTATTTTCTTTGAAACATGCTTTACATCTTTCATGTATGTAACTGCTGGGTGCTTGTTAGCATTTATGAACCCTGTCCGGATCGACTAGTTCTCAGCTGGGGTTACTTTTCCCCCTGGGGAGAATGTTTCGGCAACGTGTGGAAACATGTTTGGTCACAATGTGATGAAGGAAAGCTACTGGCTAGGGATGCTGCAAACATCTAGAGAGTTTTCTGGTCCAAAATACTGGCAATGCTGAGGTTCAAAATGATGGGCTAACAATTTCTACACCTCTCTCATACCATTCAACCTCGATGTCCCTCGTCCTTTAACAATCTGTGATATTGTCTTGTTATGTGATATGTCTGTTTGGGAAACCCACTACTGTAATTTTTATTTCATCTAATATAAAAATGACAGTAAAATAACATCCTTGTGCAATAATAAACACATGCTGACTTGTTGTTGTACGCTCTAATAAGCAAACGTTGCTCCTCCGTTGAAACTTGCCTGGCCTGTCCCTTAAATATAACCCATTTCCTCAAGTATACGAGAACTATGCCCAATTTTAAATCTAATTATAGGTGCCTGGGATTGAGAAGGAGAAAATGATGGTCTAACTCAACTCCATTGCATACAGCAGACAGGGCTGGAGAGAGGGCTCAGCAGTTAAGAATGCTTCCCACTCATGCTGAGGATCCAAGTTCTGGACCCGGCACTCATGTTGAATGGCTTGCAGTCACCTGTAACTCTCAATTCAAGGGCATCTGACATCCTCTCTGGCTTCTGAGGACACCTGTGTATCCCCCCCACCACACATAATTTAAAAAGTAAAATAGATCATATAGAAGGAAACATTTGAAAGGTCGTGACTTGCTCTGATCCCAGAGGAAGCCAATATTAAGAGAGGTGAGCGTCTGCACAACTACCTCGACCTTTCCTCACCGTCTTCTTGTTATGAGGTCTGCAGGCCGTGAGTGGAGCTTTCTAGCAAACATCTTTTTCTAGTTTGCTTTCTTCCGGTGAGATAAAGAGAAAGCCGTGGCCGTGGACCTGAAAATCCTCATTGCCTAATGTGCTGAGTAGAAGATTTGCTAATTAAGAATCTCCTAATTAGCCATAAGTGAACAATTGTAAGGTTTCAGAACAGCTGCTGGAAGCCCATTACAATCACGCCCCTTTCCCAGCATCTATAAGGACATGAGTATTGTGTAATGCACACATGCCAGACGGGAGTCTCTCTGTTTCTCTCTTTAGAGCATTTGATGTACAAGGAAAAGGAGACAGTGCCTTTGGCTGTGATCTGATCAATAAACAGAGCCGGGAAACTTTATCCTAAGCTGTACCCTTTCTTGTGGGTTTTACCATTTGCAGATGAGGGCTGTAGTCTTGGTTCAAATCTCTGAACTTTGCTTCTACGATTGCTGTGGTTCGGCAGTCTTGTTTGAAGGGGAGCACTTCTGCACCTTCTAGAAGACCTGACCCGGATTCCCCAGGAACTGTTGCCTTCATTGCTAGACTCCTTATTCAGGGCAAGAGAGAAGGCACAGTTACAATCTCTCCACACACTCCGTGAATGGAGTACTGGCTGCAGCCCCTGCATGTTATGCACTGCTGGTATTTTCTGTATCAAGTTCTGGTGAAAATGAGAGAAATACATTATCTTACACAGTCAAATAAATACCCTAAGTCGGTATGTAGCTCCCAGTTGGGTTGCTGACATACCAGTGGCTTCAGAGACTCCCATTCTTTCCATCNTGGTCCCATCCTCATGGGGGAAGAGTCTGGCAGGCACATGGCTGGGGCAGTTCAGGGTATCACTTCCTTCCTTGAGCTAGCTCATCTCAAGAGAGGTCAGAACAAGTGAGCCTCCCAACAGCTAATAAAACACTTGACTGTGAAGAGGAAAGTTAGCAATAGCTGGGGTCAGGAAACCAACAAGATTCCCCCCAGAAATAAAATTTGAGTTACTTTGGATTTCTGTTGCTGCCGCCATAACTTGGTGCACAGCAGAAGCCCTTCCCTAAGCCCGTGCGTAGTGCATAGGTCACCTTATAAACAACAGAGGCACCCAGCTGAATGGCTAGAGTCTTAGGACAGTGCTAGTGCTCCCCCACCCCAAGCTGAGAAAGTGCTGAAACGTGGGTCATCCTTGCATGCCCAAAACCAAGGTCCCACAGGCTGGTGTGGCAGTGCTCCTGAGTCAACAAGTGGTGGTGGCTCCAAGGCAGACGCCAAGAGTGGAATTTGTGCCCCTGTTGACTGACCAAGGGAAGGCCTGGTGCTACCTCACTTTTTTTCCTCACAGGTTTTCTTTATTGTGCTTTGTGAAAAGTCTGCACCTTTGAGGTGTCCTGGGAAGCTCATTTTCAATGGATTCACCCAGAGCAATACTAGCAAGGAACCCACAGGGAAGGGTGCTCAGTGCACAGCTCTTTCTACTGGGTCCACCCAGCCTTATACGTGAAACATCTGGATTTGGAGTTACTGTGCATGGACACCTGAGTTCTGGAGTCTGCATTCTAATGGCCATTTACTCACGGAGGACTTAGCAAATTTCTCAATTTCTCCAAGTGCTACTACACACGCCTATCTAGGGAATGCAGATAATGCTGAGACCTTTGTGCCTCTCTGAGTGGCATTCCCTGAGTTAATTAACTGAGAATACACATGCAAAGAAAACACAGGGATCTTGGCCACACACACAGTCAGACTGGATGGGTCATTGAACATTGTCATCTAGGACAAATGCCAGTGTTCTAGATTGCTCCATATCTGATCAGCTAACACTCCATGGTCACCAAAGTCAAGGTCTACGATTGGACGAACTAGATCTTTTCATGACTGCTCCTCTGAGCCCCCAACTTGCTTTCCTGGAAAAAAAAATGTCTTTTAAATATAAAATGAGACTGGTAGAAGAATTTTAAAAAATATTATCTCTAAGGCCTAATTAAATATAAGTGCTATAAATAGTGTGTCACTTCCCAGCGACAAGACTGTGTACGTGCCAAGCTTGAGCATAGCTGGATTCCCAAGAACCGGATCTGGGCCTTTTCTCCTCCTCCCCTCCTGGCCCCACAGGGGTGCTCTCCCAGCCTGCAGAGGCTGTGGAAGTTTATTTAAACTTCTGATTTGCAAACTGGAGGTCGGAACCCTCCTCACTCCTCTTCAAAGCCTTGGGTTTAATTAGGATGCAGATGTCCCTGTTGGTAGCCTAGCATCCTTTCTGTCAAGGGGAAGGCCTTTGGCTATCTAGGGAAGGACCAGGGCAAAAAGGACCCCTGTGTAGGGATCCCAGCTTGGAGAGAAGAACACGACGATGATGATGTATGAGACAGCTGTGCCTTTGGAGCCTGAGGGGGACATGACAGGGGGAGAATATGCGAGAACAACCCTGTCTCCCTAATGGAGACTGATGGTCTTCGCCTGTCTTCTCAGGCATTGTTGGGGCTGGAGTTGAACTGCCTTCCCCGGCGAAGTGTCACAGGATGGCAGGTTCAATATGCCAGCCACACTGCCCTCCGTGGTTGTCTTGCACCATGGTGGGGTGATGGTGGAAACCCATGCAGGGGTCAAGTGGGGGCTCCTGGGGGAGCCCTGGCAGCCCCCCGCCCTGGCATTGACATGCATGTGTCAGAGATGACAGTCCCTGCTTGATTGGCATTTCTTTCCCTCTCATTCTCCTCTATTCGCCATCCCCCAAATCACGAAGTTAAACCGAAAGTCTGAAACTTAATGATTAAAAAAAAAAAAAACCTCACTCCTCTGGAGGCCCCCCCGCCCCCCATGTCCCTTCTGGACCCCAGGAAGGAGAGCTGAAGACTAGAGTAGGAATGTCATCTTTGTGGGAGCGGTTTTATTCATTTCGCTTCGCCGTGGTTACCACATGTTTGGGGAAGACAATTGATTTCACAGATCTGTGTGGGAGGCTGAGGATTTGGCTCTAAGGCAGCAGTAGAAAATCTACCCTGAGAACAGGCTCCCTAATTGACACGCAGCAAAGCCACTCTTCAAGGAAATTTTTTTTCTCTTGGTGCTATTCTTTTTAGAACTTAATTTTAATTTTTATTTCAATTGTGTTTTTTTTTTGAAAGGAGAGACACTGTTTTCTTCTCCTTGTTACCTGTTACCCCCACCCCCACCGGAGATTTCCATATGGGAGAGACAGAGCAAATGCTAAATCATAACTTCAGCTTCAAAGCAATAACTTTGGCTACTAGAGAGTCTCAAGGCCAAGGGTCTAGTGGCAAGAAACCTCAACCTGGAAGGACTCTGAATTGGTTTCTGCTTCCTCGTTGGTTTCTCCCACCTCTAGATAAGATGTTTCTGGTGGGAGCCAGGTCTAAGGAAGGGTGAGGAGAAGTAGGGGTTACTGGGCAGTTAATGAGCGCTGATGACTTTGCAAGTCTGCCTACCTCTGTGGGATTCCTGTTGCATTTCCTTCAGGACACTACCGGATGTCAGCTTGGATGGTTGCATTCTCCTGAAAGAACTTAGTTCTGACTGGAAATAAATAAGAGGAAAGCTGAAACAAAAACAAACAAAAAAAAAGGAGAGAGAGAGAGAGAGAATGGAAAAACCTCAATTGTTAGATCTGTGGGGGTGGGGGGTAGGTGCCTGCTGCTGTTTTAGGGATTTAAATGTGGGTTCCTCCGCATTTGCTCTATTTAAAATGGTGTGGTAGCTTTTCACGCCCTCTGAAAAGTTAATAGCCCACCTTAAATGAAATGGTAGCCTGAAGTGGAGCAGTGTTTTTGTGGCTGATTATACCACCCTGTGTGAGGAGTACATGTGCTTTAGAGAACTTAGGGGGACAGGGTTACCCCTCCCCAAGGAGCTCCCAGGGTGATGGGGACTGTCAGGAGAGTCACTTGATATGAAATAGATAGGAGAGGGAGGGGCTTATGTTCTCGCCCCAACATTCAAAGCCAACAGAGCCCAGCTGAGGCCCAGTCGTGGGCATCTTGTTTCTGCCCTTTGTCTTGGGGCCTCAACTCTGATCAGGGCAGTCAAGTCTCTGAGTTAAGCTCAGAAGAGGTGAGAGGAAGCTCTTGTCCACTCCCACAGCCCTGCCTTCAAGCGGAGCACGCCTGAGGAATTGGTCAAGCCACAAGGCTGACCCTGTAGTAGGTGTGGACCCTGGGTGATGGAGTGGAGTGAGAGAAAGGAAAGGAAGTAGCAGAGAAGGCTTGTGGGGGGTGGGAGGCCCTTCCAAATTCAGAAGATGACAGGCAAACTACCGTGGGTCTCATGCTGAGGCTACCCTCCCTGGGCGAGGGAGGGATTTAATCTCAGCTCTGCTGTCTACTGCCTTGTGGCCTGGCCTGGGACCTTGGCTGGGCTCGAACCTCCCAGCATCACCAAAAATCTCCCCACCCCAAATGGAAACGCTATTGTATTGGTTGCCAAGAAGGAGTATTATTTCAAACGCTAAAGCCTTACAGTCAAGAAAAAAATAAGTAAATCAATGATACCCAGGGGAAGGAAGGATGACGGGGTCTTGGAGTAGAAAGGAAATGACAAGCTCATGAAATTAGAGGGTTTCTTTTTAGGGTTGCTTTGGGCGCAGTTTCAAGAGGAAGTGCTGGTTATTAAGACAAACAATTGCTAATCTAATCTCTATCAGAGATGTAACTAAGTTCAAGAACACATTTAAAAATCCTTCAGGATTTTGGACTTTCGACTAGATGCTCTCATGTGAATTTAACTTTGCGTGAAGAAAATATTTTGAGGAAGAATTGCTCTTGTTTCTGACCCACGTACTGAGGTTTGAGGAAGGCCGCCAGCTAGGAGAGTTTGAGCTGTGAAGAGCAGCCTCTAATTTTAGACCTCGCCTTGGCGTTAGATTGTCCTTGAACTGAGACCACCTCTAAAGGCTCCCCTCTGCTTCCATTCTGGGCATGCCCCTGGGGCCTGCGGGCTCACTACCATCCCAACACCTCAGATGGTATTGCCTGGTTACTCCTGGGTTTTCTACTAGTCTGACATCTTGAAGACCGAAAATACCTGGGACATATGAAACGCCCCCTAAGCCACCCGTGTTGACCGTAGATAGAAAACGGAGACTAACGTACCTTCTAGTAACGACATACTATAGCGTGCAACAAACGACCATAAAGGCAGCTGTCTTAAAGCAAGACACACCCAAGGGAAGAATGAATCAGTGAATAAAGCCCACTTGCTCCCATCCTTATGTAAAGCCAGTGCAGTAGCCTGCTTCAGCCTGTGTCTGCAGTCCCAGCACTCCTGCTGTGAAGTGAGCCAGAGAATCCTAGAAGCGCAGAGGTCAGTTAGCCTGGTGTGTGCAGTGGGCAGCAACAAAGAGACCCCCATCTCAAATGAGGTGGGAAGCAAGGACCCTCACTCCAGGGTCCTGTAGGTCACCAGCAGTTCACCACATAGGGTCTGCTTCTTCCAGGCTGGTAGGAGAGGTCCTACTCTAGCCGGCTAAGACGGAGGATGGCTATTTCCTTTGCCATGTTTGATTTGTGTACGTCCCATCACTGAAGAGAATGGGAGTTTCGGGTGGTCATGTCAGGGTGGGTTGACTTTGGTTTCCGAAGATTCGATTCACACTTTCACCCCCACGAGATTCACTTGTTTCTTTTCTTTGGGGCGTATGTATGGGAGAGCGGCTTCATGTTTGGAATGATGCTCCACTATGCCAAACAGCTTCTGAAATTTCATGGTTGCTCACCCAGAAAATACGGTATAATGCGGCATTTCTCCATTCCTGTGCTACAGAAGGGCCATTCAATCTGTCAATCACTGAGCTGGTGGTTTTGACCCCAGACCTCACTATCTCTACTCCCTTTATGGTGCAGGCACTCTGAAACCTGCTTTCTTCTGTTAGCTAGCTTCATGGCAGGTCCTTCCAGTAGGGCTGAACATGAGGGACGTGCTTTTTACTTCTTAGATGCTCATGTCAATCTCGCCTTGACTGGGGCCCCTTTGCCAGTATTNNNTACCAGTGTGGCTTCTCCTGGCATTTTCAGACCCAGCTTCTCTCAGCCCATCCAAGGGCAGCACTAACTGAGCCAGGCTCCTGTATTAGACTGAATCCCGGCTCCATAGGACCCACCACTGAGACAGAAATTTTGACGACTTCTCTCTCTCTCTCCTTCCTTCCTTCCTTCCTTCCTCCCTTCCTTCCTTTTTTCCTTCCTTCCTTCCCTCCTTCCTTTTTTCCTCCTTCACTATGGTGGATATTTCTGGCAGTTATTATTTGGTGTTAGCTCTATGTAGATTTTTTTGCATATGTATGTGTGGATGCATGCCTGTGCATGTTTACATGTGTGGAGTTCCACATGCACACATACACACTTAGAGGCCTGAGGTTGATATCATGTGTCTTCCCTTGGTGGAGAGCCAGCCATCTTATATATTGGGGCAGGATCTCTCCTGGTGTTTGACACCTTGGATGAAAATTATACTTCAGTTTCCTTCCGTGTATCTATGGGCTTTCCATCCGTGGTTCAACAAACCACAACAAGAAATATTTGAAGGGCTGGAGAGATGGCTCAGCAGTCGAAAGCATTTTCTGCTCTTGCAGAGGACTAAAATTTAGATCCTAGAATTCACCCTGTTGGCTTACAACCTCTTGTTACTCTGGTTCCGGGGAATCCAACATCTTTTTTTTTTCTGGTCTAGCCTGCATGTTCTGGGGGTTCCCTGTCTCTGGGTTTGTTCACACTGGAATTATAGGCAAGACAGCATGCACATCGAGCTTTTACATGGGTTTGAGGGGTCTGAACTCAACTTGCCTGGCAAGGACTCATCCACTGAGCCATCTTCGTAACCCTTGAGCAGAGTTTTGATTTTACTTTTCATTCCCTGGCAGCTAGTAAAAGACACGCCCCCCCCCACCATCTTACATTCTCCTGTTGAAACACCTAGCATGTTTTATGTTTCTTTCTAGACTTTGTTTATACATTTTAGTTACATAATGAGATATTGGTACCAAGATGCCCTAAATGCCAAAATCTGTGGTTGTCCAAATCTATTATATAAAACATCACAGTATTTACATATAACAAACCCACATTTTTCCACATGCTTTTAAAATGTTTTTAAATTATTTTCACATTGTATGTCTATGCCTGTATACGTCTATGTGGAGGTATGTGCACATGATTGCAGGTATCTATGGAGTTCAGAAAAAGATGTTGAATTCCCTGGAACTTGAGTAACGGGAGGTTTTGAGCCACCTGGGTGAATTCTAGGATCTGAATTTTGGTCCTCTGCAGGAGCAGAAATGTTTTCAACTGCTGAGCCATCTCTCCAGCCCTTCAAATATTTTTGGTTGTGGTTTGTTGAACCACAGATGGAAAGCCCATAGATACACGGAAGGAAACTGAAGCATAATTTTCATCCAAGGTGTCAAGAAACGGAAAGGTCTCAGCAACTCTGGGTGGAACTTAGTGCACGGGGTCCCGAGGCTTAGCAACAGATAAGATCTTGTCCTCTTGTTTCCAAGCATAGGAACGCAGAGTCCACGGTTAGACTTTCCCAGTCTGCTCAAGTGTGCCTAGCAAAGTCGTAGTAAATATAAATAGAAACACAGGAGTGATTCATACGTTTACTCCTCAGATTACAGTGAATCATGAACAAAGAAACTCCAAACCCCCAGAAGCCCAAACTTTGAAATAGTACAGCTTTTTCTGGAAGCTGTGCGACACACCCGGATATCCCCGTTTCACAGATGAAGAATCAGGGACTTGTCACCATCCCAGGGCCTTTCACTCACAGACTCCATAGAGTTACAGGCATCTTTGTGGCTCTGTCCTCAACTGTCCTTACTGCTTCCATGTTCTAACTTTTTAAAATGACATCTGTATCCAAGTCCAAAATCTTTGAGTCACCGAATGATAACTCCACCTTCTCCTCTCCCTTAATCCAGGCCTGCCAATTGCCCTCCAAAGTGCTTCTTTCATCTGTCCCCATCTACTTGTTTGCTCCAGATTCTGAGCTTGGTTAGGCCCCATGTCTTATTCAGACTGTTAAAATAGCCCGTGGTTGGTCTCTCTATTGCTGTTACCCATTTGGGATACTGTTCCCCAAAGGATGCGTATAAAATATAACTCAGACATGATTACTGCTGGCACACACACACACACACACACACACACACACATTCTTTGGTGGCTTCTTATGAGCCCCCTTCAACTAGGAGAGTAAAGACTCATACATTTGCTTTCAGTCTGGATTCCCAGCTTTACTTCCTATTTGCTCTCTGGGAGACATCCTTCACGGAAGCCAAACCACCCAGTAGCCACACAGTACTTCTTCATTCTGAGGCTCTTTCTTCTCAACCCCTTAAAATTCAGTCCTCCTCTGAGACTCAGCTCAAATCCCACCTCTTCCATCACCTTTCTTGGTTCTCCTACTCTGAATAGACTCTTCTTTCCTCTCTCTGCCATGATTATATAAGGCAAATACAAATGAGGTCAAGGAATGTCGAAGCCACACAGCTGACGCGGGGCGGCAGAGGGCCTCTTCTGTGCCCTGACTTTGTGTCACGCCCTTCATCTCCATAAGTTCATTTCTGTGTTCATGAAGACTCTACACAATGCTTCCTGTCTTAAACACAAAGAGGCCAACTTACCTTACAGAAACGGCTTAAGATTGCACAGCTCACTTTTGTCTTTGGTGAATTCTTCCTACACTTTCTTTCAGAAAGTATTTTACTTACTGTTTTTATTTTACGTATATGAGCCTTTGCCTACATGTATGAGTATCTATCATGTGCACAAAGGCTCCAGCAGGGCACTGGATCCCCTGGAACCGTAGTTACACAGTTGTGAGCTGCCATATGTTCAGTGGGAATCAAACCCAGGTCAGCTGAAAGGGCAGGGGGTACTCTTAAGTGCTGAGCCACCTCTCCAGTCTCTCTTATACTTTGTTATCTGTCCCTCGAACAAATGGCTTGTTGCCAAAAGGGATCATTGCTCAACTAAGACCACACCCGCCCCAGTTCTAAGCTTCTGGAATGCTTTCTGTATAATAAGTGACCAATTTGCAGAACTGAATCCACAGTCTCTGTCACCACACTGTCTTACCATGTACTTAGGTGCTGGATGCAATTTATTCTGTTTTTGATTTCTGTGGAAGTTCCAGTTTGTTCTGTATGAAGTGTGTCAAAGAGCATGGCACTTCTCAAATGCTTTACAATAAATTCTTTCCCTTTCTCTTTTATGTGAAGTTGTCTTTACTTGGCTATGGCTCCTGAAGCCTTGTGTTAAGAACTTTAAGGGGCATTTAAATCCAGCACCCTTTAATTTGGAAAGAAACTGGAGAATTGTCATCAGGTAATGGATCTTTTCATATATCTTTGAGGATTTCCTTGTCTAAGCCTGAAGTTTTGTTTATTACTGTACTAAAATAATTGTTTTTAATATTTATTCATTCTCTGTGCATATGTGGGATGAGTGTATGGGTGGTATCATTTGTCATGGCATGTATGGAAGTGAGAGGACAACTTATAGGAGCTGATTCTTCCATCACGTGAGTTCTGAGGATCAAATTCAGGTCACCAGTCTGGGTTGCAAGCACCTTTACCCATGGCACCTTCTTACTGGGTCCACTGGCATATTTTTAAAGTCATGATTTGGTTGCTGCACAGTGAGGGATTTATGTCCACTTGGGATAATTGAAGCTGCTGGGAGATTGGCGTGGAAGTTCCCCAAAGGCTGCTCAAAAGACACTGAACAAAAACTCAGAAGCATGGACTCAAGGTTGTGAACAAGTTAGAACCTTGGGGTTGGGAGGGACACAATTCTCTTGGAAATAATAATTGTGGCCCCACAGGAGGGGACCTCCATGGCAATGCTGTGAAGCTGATGCTAATGATTTCCTGCAGAGGGAAGCACTCAGTGCTGAGCTTTGAGAGTTTTGGGAACGACTCCCAGATCCAGATACAGGATTGTTTCCAAGAACAAGAGGCCTCATATGAAGCCTAGTGTCAAGCAATCACTCTGTATTCCTACGAGGGACCCAGGAAACAGAGCTGGGAGTGTCCACAATGCAGGGAATGAAGGAGGAAGTTCAGAAAAGAGGCTGGGGCAACTGAGAGACTCTTCAGACAAGTAGGGGAGGCATGGAGGAAGGGCTATCATGCAACCCCCTTTCTTTTTCTGAGTATCTTCTCCATAAGCTACTCCTATGGTCATGCCAATCAGATATACCGCCTTTGGGCATGGGGATGCCAGAAATGGCTTGTCCCTGATGAGTACTAGGCCTGGTAAATTGTATCCAGTACCTGGTACATGTTTAGTACAAATTCCTTGTACTGGACATGGAGGCCCTGTTGTTTCCTCTCTATGCTGCCTTCAGTCAGAGTTGTTCTGGAGCCACAGGATAGGGCAAGGTTAAATGGCCCAACAGAACTGTAACCTTTTCAAAAGTCTGCTGTATTCAACATCCCTGACTGGTTCTTTTCTATTGGGTTGAGTGATCAGAGAAAATGGATCTGTCTTGATAGTTCTTTAGCCATGGTCCTGGGGAAAACAAGGTCAGTGATCTTCTGGCCAGTTCTGGGGAGAGAGTGAAGAATTGGAGGGGAAACATGAGTCCTTCTGTGTGGATCCCATGTACAGGCTGATGAGAAACCCAGGTGCACACCGAGCATAAAAAGATAGGATAGAGGCTGGAGAAATGGCTCAGCACTGCTGCTACAGAAGACCCACGCGCCTTTCCCAGCATTCACGGCAAGGTGACTCACAACCACCTGTACGTCCAGCTTCAGAGCATCTCATGTCCTCTTCTAGACTCCGTGGGAACTGTGCACATGCTTGCGCGCACACACACAGATGCACATATCCACATATAATTAAAATTAGAATCTAAAATGAAAACCTAGGGCAAGTGTATACTTTACCACCCACACAATGTCTCTTCTGAGTGAAAAGGGCACTGATTAATTATGTTTGGGTAACAGACAAAATTGGGACTGCTCCAAATGAAGTTGGAATTCCCCTGCTGAAAGCACCCTGGGTTCAATCGAACGGGTTGCAATTTCCTAAGCATGTTATAATAGGCATCCTCACCTTCCATACTTGGTGGCAGATGTGTCAATAAAATGATGAAACAGAGCTGATAAAGTATAAGAATAGAAGCATGTACAAAGGCCACAGAAGGTCAAGGTGACTTTACAGGGGAGGGTGGGGAAGGTGGGGGGGAAACTTTCTTGCAGGGAGTTTGGAAAGACGAGTGTTTCTGAGGCCCACAAATAGCAGAGGGGAGTGGGAGTCTAAAGGGCCGATAGCAAGTGGCGCATCACAGATACTTGAGCATCCATGGCACAGGTGAAGAAGTGTAAAGCAGCGATATCGCTGCACAACACCACGTGAGGAGGCGTGTCTAGAGAAAAGGGGCGTGCCCAACACAAGTTGCAAACAGCTGTTGAACGTACTTGCTAAGAGCAAGGCTGGCAAACTGGCTTTTGGGCCAAATCTAGTCTGCTCTTTTTTGCAAATGAAATCTTCCTGGAGCACAGGCTAATTTGATTACCCATCATTTATGGCTGCCTCACTCCACAAGAGCAGAGAGGCTGAACCAGAGGCCACAAAGCCAGCCGGGCTTCAACTCTCTGCCCTCCCTTTCTTTACAGAGACAGTGTGGACCCCTTTGACTCAGAGCCCCAGGAGAACTACAAGAGGAAAACATCGGATGAGAAGCAACCCGAGGAAGGAGCGGTTTATTCTGTCTCCCAGTGTGAGGGAGCACTGTCCATCAGGGTGGGGAGAGAGTAGTTCTAGCTGTGGCGGCAAGAGTACGAGGCAGCTGGTCAGATGTCACTTGCGGTCAGAGGCAGAAGGATTTGAATGCTGATCCTCATCTTGCCTCTTCCTTTGTCATTTTATTCAGCTCAGCTCAGAAACCCTGCCCCATGGCATGGTGCTGCCCACACTCAGACGGGGGCTTCTGCCCTCAGTTAAACCCCTCTGGACATGCCCTCACAGACATCCCTTGAGGTGTGTCTCCTGGGTGACTCCAAATCCATGCAGGTTGACCATGAAGATCAACAATCACAGCAATAAGATAACTGCAACTCAGCTTAAGCAAGGATTAAGCAGGAAGGCAGCAGAGAGACAGACAAGGGAAGAGGGAGGGCGTGCTCCTGCTGTGACTGACAGTTATCCTCACAGCCAACCTTTATGGACCCATTCATACCACATTCTGCTAGGCTGGGACTGCACAGGTGAAGATGCGAGCCCCTCTTCATGCATTTCAAACCACACATAAGAAGGCCGGAGCCTGGATCAAGCCAGTGGGAATGGGTGTGTATGGGAGGAAACCGGCCCAGAGAGATGGTCAGAGAGATGGACCTAGAGAGGTGTGACACCAGGGCAGAGACCAGGTGCAGACAGAATCCTCTCCTGAGATGTGGGGACCTGAGAAAAAGTGGTTTCATTTGACCTAGCTCTTCTTTGAATCCACTGCATTTGCCCCATTAGATAAAATCCTTAGGAAGGTTCTAAAGACACAACTGCTTTAACTGAATCTGAATTTCCCCCTGAGACTTAATTTTTAAGAGTTTACTTAAAATGTGTTCTACCTTAATTCACTGTGACTTAAAAACTGTGAACTCCAGCCCCTACCAGTGACATCACATCACTGTCCCCTGAGATGGTGGTCAGAAGGACTGGCTTACTTATGCTGGCCTACATGTGAGTTGCTCAGCACTGAATGAAATCTGAAGCTGAATCACTTAGGAGCCTGGAGCAAAGATATGGGGCATTAAAGGGCTTCAGTGTCAGGTTGTTCCATGAAGAGGTTATGTATGAAGGTAAATGAATGGAAGCGATGGGTATGCATGGGATCTAGAGACCAGTAACCGGTGGTAACCCTGTCTCTTCTTCTAAGGTCAAGGGGGAAATACTACCAAATCCTACCTGAATCCTGGCCCTGTAAGAGCTGGTCCGGGGAAAGTTGGGCTTTCTCCATTAGAAAATCAACTACCATTGAAATTACAGCCAGGCATGATTACAGGGATTTGGGTGGAGAAGCAGAGGAATAAATTCTGTTCTCACGTTCTTCTCTGACCCAATGGTGTCTCCCATTCACTGACTCCAATCAAAAGATCTAGAGCAGGGAATCTGTGGCCATGCCTCCAGCATCCAGGGCCAGGACCACCGAAGCTTGTTTCTGATTTTTGTTTAGTTCTGCAAAATTTGTGTCAATTGTGAACTCCCAGGAGCAAACTGGAGGGCTTGGACATACATGTCACTCTTCAGCTAAATAAGTGTTTGTTGGTACATTCCTATAAGTCACTGGGGAGCCTCCAGCCAGTGCTAATGTTTCATTATGGGCCACTTACCAAGGGCAAGAGGTTGCTGTGCAGACCATGACATGGAGCAACATCTTCGTCCATGAAACTTTTGAGTATTCCAGTCCTGGCAATAACTGGGAGTGGAATCTTGGGCCAAATGAAGTCCACAATATACATTTAAAAAAATTTAAAGGACCCAAAGTAGGGAGGAAGATGGGATGGGGGTGTTCTGGGGGAGTTAGGTGTGTGGGGAGAGATAGATATAATCAAGATAATCATATACATATATGAAAATTTCTAAGAATAAGTAAAAATGAAGATTATTTAAAAAGAAAAGGTTTATTCACTTATCCATCTACTTTGCATTTGAGAGTGGACAGGAGCATGTCAAAACACACATGGGAGCTTAGAAGACAGCTCTGAGGAGTTGGTTCTCTCCTTCTACCAGGGGGACTACAGGGATTAAATTTGGGTCATCAGGCTTGGTGGCAAGCACCATTCCCCTCTGAGCCATCTCGCCAGCTCTACAGCATCATTTTAAGAGAGAGTGAGAAGTACCTTTCTACAGGGGCAGGGGCACACTCTGCCAGTCTTCTTCCTTGTAACCTGTATGAGATGTTTATGCGTGTTTTCTTATTGGACCTGAAACAAGGGTACCATTGATGGGTGGGGCACTTTGGGGGTGGGAGGGGTCTTTGTGCTTCCGCTGACTTTGCTGTCTTCATCATGCCTGCTGAGTCACACCGCCTGGTCCCAGGTGACAGGAAGCATCTTCTTAGGCAGATGTTTGTCCTTTGCAGTCTCTCTTCTATGACACATAGTGTCCAGTGGCATTTGCGCATGGGTTATTGGGTGCCTTCAAACCCCATCTTTGCCCCTGTGTGCCTTTGACCAGTTGTTCAATTTTCGGAGTCTCACTCATCCTCTTTAAAGGGACAGTGTGCATTATGATGGTTAAAGGTGATTGTCTACTTGACAGGATTTAGAAGTACCACATGGTCACATGTCCAGGTGTGTCTATGAGGCTGTTTTCCAGAAAGATCTAAGTGAGGAGGAAGGAACGATGCCATTTCATGAACCCGAGTCCTAGATGGAGTGAAAGGAGTCAGAAGGGTGAGTGAGTGCAGGCATTCACAGCTCAGCTTCTTGATTGTAGGCACAGAATCACTCCCAACTCACATTCTGCCACTATGCCTTCTCCCAGGGCACTGACTGGTCTCCTTCTGAAGCTAAACCCAAACAAGGCCCTACCTCCCTTAACTTGCTTAATTAGGTTATAGCAACAAGTAAAGTAGCAGTTGCAACAGCGTTGCTTCCTGTCTCAGGCTCTGCAGATTGTGGGCTGCTTAGACGATGCCTCCCACCCGCTGACCTTGATAGGAGGACGAGATAAGGTGGTATTTCCCACATCTTTCTCCTACTTGGGCTATTGAAGAACAGCCAGGGTATAGGGACTACCCGGAAGAAAAGAATCTTTTTCCATGGCTCTCCTCTTGCTTCTGAAATGGTCAATGAGGTCTTTTCTTGGAACCCATGTGAGATGGTTGCACACGTATTAGACCTCAGACAAGGGTACTGTTGCTGGGTGGAGCACTGTTGGGGTGGAGTGCTGGGAGCAGGGGTGGGGGGCTCTTTGTACTCCTGATGACTTTGGTGTCTTGAGCTGTTGAGATGTGACCATAGGTTCTTCCGGAACCAGTTTGCCCCAGGGAGGAGAAGCTCTTTGTACAGTCTATGCTTCTTGACAAGCTCCAGGCTCTTCAGTTCAACCAGTCATTTCTCTGGAGGCCTCCAGATAGAGCTGGGACCTTGGGCTGCAAGAGGACAGGCACTCTGCACTCCTGCGCATTTTATTTTGCAGGCTGAGAGCTGTGGTTATGGCCACCTGAGCTCTTGCTGCCGCTGGAAGATCATACACCCACAAGGGGAATGCCTCAAAGTTAATTTAAATAAAACTGGAGGAGAGGGAAAGAAAGGAAGAGAGCTTCTTTCTTTCTTTCTTTCTTTCTTTCTTTCTTTCTTTCTTTCTTTCACACAGCTTCCTTTATAGGCCAGTCACACAACCCTGACTGTACATTTTCAGAATTTCCATAAAATGAAGGTCACCTTAAGACAGTTTGCAAAGCCTCGTAGTCACTGGAAAGTTCAAGGGCATGGGCGTGCATGGGACCTTGCTTGCCGCTGAATGCACGTGCAGTTTTTATGCAGCAAGACAGGAGCTTGTGCAAGTAACAGCAGGAGCTGTAGCACTGGTGCAACGGCCCTGCTCAACTCCAGCTGAGTCCACTTCCTGATGAGGAAAATCAGTTCAGAATATTTACATGCCGTGACCAAAAACCATCAGTCACAAAGCGCTAAGTCACACTTTGGAAGTGCAACTTTCTTGTGTGAAGGTCTGCAGCCCTTCCCTTTCTCCAGGGGGCAGAGGTGCAGAATTAAAATGGAAAGACGTTAGAATTCATCACTTCTCCTAGGAACAAAATCACAAGATCAGTGGCAATGTTAGGAAAGAAATATCTTCTACTCCCTTTCATTCAGTGCTTTTTCTGGCAGACATATCTATTTCATTTTTATCTGGGCTAACAGATTAATATACAAATAAGCAACATGTTGGAGGTATAGTTTCGGATTTTTCGTTCTGCGGTTTCTGGCTGTGTGGGCAAACAGCATAACTTTTGTGGGCCTCAGCTGTCATCTGTAAATGCCAAAGGAGTACTGAGATGAAGACACGGCAAGTGAGTTAAGGCACGAGGCAAATACTTACATAAGCCAGCTCAAGGACTCTTGACAAAGAGCTGCGTCGGGGAGTTTGGTTTCAATTCAAGAAATCTTGAAAATGGGCTTCAACTGGGGCAGATAAAGCTTCCAGTAGAGAATAGATTTGCGAATGGAGGCTGTGTGTGTATTCTTACACTGGTTTCAATCATAGTTAGCTCCAGAACCTCAGGAAAGTTACCAGCCTCTCAGCGCCTCAGTTGCTCACTGGGCCATTGTAAGCAATTGTGGTATCTCTCCTGTTAGGGCTGTGTTTAGGTTGGATAAGGTAAGACAGGAAAAGCTCAGATACAATGTATTAATAGAGAAACACAGTGATGCGGACAGGAAAAGTAAAGAGAGAGACACTTTGATATTTTGCATTTCAAAACCACACTTGTACTCACTATCGCAGAAAGGAATCTATATACACATGCCCATTTGTAATAGTTTAATGTGGGCACACTTCTCATGGTTTTTGTTGTTGTTGTTTTGTTTTGAGTTACTTGTCTTCCTCAACCCAGATGCCCACAGAGGAACAGGAAGTTTAAACCAGTAGCTACTAACTAGACTCTCTGTTTTAAGATGCGCTCAAGGGGCTGGAGAGATGGCTCAGTGGTTAAGAGCACTTTACTGCTCTTGCCGAAGACCCAAGTTCAATTCCCAGCACTCACACAGCGCTCACAACTGTCTATAACTCCAGTTCCAGGGGATCCAGTGCCCTCTTCTGTCCTCCATGGGCATCAGGCACACCAGTGGCGCACAGACATACATGTAGACAAAACACTCATACATATGAAATTAAAAAATAATTCAATAAGTAAAAAACATGACTGAGCCCAAACATCCCAGGAGATGAGAAATATGATAATGCAAGAGGCCCAGACAGACATCAGAAGTCTCAGAAACACAGCCGACCACCCAAACAGAGTGGGTGAACTGAGCCCTGGAAAGACTGCCCCGCTACCGTCCTCCTTCCCAATATAACCTGCTGGCTAGAGATGAGACGGAGGGCAGTTTTCAGGGTGTTAGCCTCCTGCTTTCCCAGGCTTCTATCTCTCTGAATAGAGCACAGCTTAAAGACTCAACTCTTAGCTGTGCTAGCATTCTAGTTATGGTGGGAGATCTTGGGCAAACACTAGGTAAGCAAGCAGTGGTGAAATGCTTACGGACCCTAGGACCCAAGTACAGTGAGGCAAACTGCATGGGGCAGATTGAAATAGAATGACCCCACAGACACATGTATTTGATTGTTTGCTTCCCAGTTTATGGAGCTGTTTGGCAGGATTTGGGGATGTGATCTTGGAGGAAGTATGTCTCTGGGGGCAGACTCTGAGGCTTCAGAAACCTATGCGATTACCATTTAACTCTCTTTGCCTCCTACTTAGAATATAAACTCTCAGCTACTCCAGGGCCACGACTGCCTGCCTGTCACCATGTTCCCCATCATGGTGGTCATAGACTCACCCTCTGGAACTGTA
The DNA here is from genome assembly GCA_001685075.1 of Bramus lutescens. Lineage (NCBI taxonomy): Eukaryota > Metazoa > Chordata > Mammalia > Rodentia > Cricetidae > Bramus > Bramus lutescens. Next base: position 391,382 of record LOEQ01000259.1, on the reverse strand, counting down.
AGCCTCCAATGAAATGTTTTATTTCTTAAGTTGCCTTGGTCATGTGTTTTTGACACAGCAATAGAAAAGTAACTAAGACACCACACCAGCAGAAAGAGCCACTCTGTGGCTGAAGAGTACATTTTATAAAACAATGATTTCATGTAACTTCCCTGGATAGCCAGCTTGGCTATGGACAGAAGTATCATCATCCTTTGCCCTTCCAAGGATTAAAAAGCAATCAAACTAAAGGCACAGGGCAAGAAACCTTACCCTCTGCCTACCTCTGATGGAATGAAGTCATTTCTGGAAGGCAATTGACACTATGGGTAGTCTTAAAAACTTTATCTCAGCTGTTACACTCCAGGAGTTTAACTAAAGTAAAGAATCTGCTATGTTCATTTAATGGCAAAATTATTCATTCAATTACTTAAATAACTGCTATTATTATTATTATTATTTACTGTGTGTAGGTGTATGTCTCCATGTTGGTATGTGCACATGTGTACAGGTGCCCCCAAGGCCAGAGGCAATTAGATCCCTCAGAACTGGAGTTACGGGCCGTTGTGAGGGACCTGTCAAGGGTGCGAGGAAACCAATCCTGGTCTTCTGGAAGAGCAGCAAGTGCTCATAGCCAATGAGCCATCTCTTCAGCTCTAATTTATTTTACAGCAGTAGGCTCCTGCCACATGCTGTGCTAGGAGCCGGGGCTAGCAGTGAACTGCGGTGGAGCTGTGAGCATGCCCCCCCTGTGAAGCTCATTATTAGACAGCAATTCCATGCACGGTGACTTCATCATGATTATGTTAAATGTGGTCAAGAAGGTGGGCAAGTTCATGAGCACAACAGACTATGGAGCCTGGTCCAGTCTGGGAACTCTCTGAAGTCTTCCCAGGGGGAACTGCATATTGGCCGAGACCCAAGAGACAGGCTGTCTTGGTTTCTGGTTGCCATGCTAAAACACATCAACAAAAACAACTTCTTGGCGGCTGTGTTAATTTCTACTCATAGTTTGAAGGTATAGGCCACCATGGCAGGCAGCCAAGGTGCTGGCACTTGAGCCAGCTGGTCACTGTGCATCCACAATCAAGTGGGAGACAGACATAAAAGCTGGTGCTTGGCTTACATGCTCCCCCCACCACCATGCAGTCCAGGATGCAAGCCCCACCTTTGGTTTGAGTCCTTCCACTTAACCAACCCAAGCAACACACTTCCTCACGTGAATGGACAGAGGTGAAATATTCCCTCACTGGTGTGCCTAGATGCCTGCCTCCTAGGTGACTGAGATCCTGTCAAGTTGACAACCATAACTCTGATAGCCCAAGCCAGCCAGTGACCAGATGGAGAGGGAGAGAGGGAGATGAAGTACCAGCAGCCATCCTATAGTCTTCCTAGCTGCAGTGTGATGGATGGAAGACTTGGGGGTGTGGTGCTGAGAGGGTGCGGAGAACCCAGCCACATAGGTTTCTATTATAAGATGAAAAACTAACATGCAAAACCAAACTGAATGCTCCAGTATCTAAGGAAGGACTATTGAAATAAATTTTGCCACATCCATTCAAAGGAAAAAGGAGTCTTGAGTGGTCTTCCACCTCATAGATTGGTTTATGGAATAAAAACAAATGTATGGAATGCAGTTTCATGAACAAAGTCACAGAGTTGTGTATTCCCCATCTTCTGTTTCTACTGAAGAACAATGGAAAATGGACAGAAATATTTGGGAAAGTGAACATCAGTGTAAACATGGTAACAGTGGCTAGGTTATGTCAGGTGGCTCTATAATATGAAATTGTTTATTTATATACAGTTTATAAGGAACACACACGCCATTGTTTTAAAGGGATGTACCGGGGTGGTATTTTGAGGCAGCAACAATAGCAAGGACCCCGTAGCTGGGAGGTCTGGGTTTTGTCTCTACCCCTCTCAGTCCTGGCACCCTAGGCATGACTCTCTGAGCCAACCTCGCCTCTCTGCAGATTGCTCTGTGGGCTAAGAGACAACATCACAGAAGGCTTAGCACAGCTCTACCCCATGAATATGAGTGCAACACCTTTGGCTAAGAACAGAAGCAGGGTTTTCAAATCCTCCTCAAGACAATTGCTCATGCTGACAGCTGGGCACTTCAGACCATGCCAGGGGAAGAGAGTCGCAGTGCACCCCTGGACTACAGAGAGGAATGAGGGGTAGCACTCAGAGTCTGGTTTGGACTGGACAGTCTATGGGTTTCATGGAAACCCTGAGATGGTGGGTTCCGTCCATAGCCCACACCTTATTCCTCCCCTCCCTTCTCCACCTCCCACCCTTTCCTCTCACCTTCCTCCCACCATCTTCTCGGGGATGTTTTCTCCACTGATCTTCACATAGACTCAAACAAAAACCCTTAGTGCCTAAGGAAGGACTATTGAAATGAAAATTTCCACATCCATTCAAAGGAATAAAGAAACTTATCCTTACAAATTCACCCGAGGCTAGAGTCTATACAGTGGACAAGGGCACTTCATTTTCCCCATGTGACACACCTTCTACTGTGTCTTGGGCACAGCTGACTCTCTTAGCACAATGTGTGTATCAGGTGTTCCTTTACTGGGCATGATGTAGGGGTAAAGAGTGATAGAAGGGATGGAGGGGAAAGAGATAGTTAAAGAGGAAGACACAAGATCTCACAAAGAACACCACAAATGCTGAAGACCAAGGCTCCATCATTTTGAGGCTACTTAAGTTGTACTTTCTCTGAATGTCTCTTTCCTTCTTCATGCCTGGAGTCCATATTGTCTAGATCAGTGGTTCTTAACCCTTCTAATGCTGAGACCCTTTAATACAGTTCCTTGTGTCGTGCTGACCCCCCTGCCGCCATACAATTATTTCATTGATGCTTGATACTTGTAATTTTGCTACTGTTATGAACTAGAATGTAAAATTTTTTTGGTTTATCAAAGGGGTTGCAGTCCACAGGCTGAGAACCACTGATCTAGATCTTTGCTAGTCATGAGGGTTAAATGAGATAGTGTGAAAATATCCAGCAGATGTCTGATAATCATTTATTAGTTTTTTTCTCCTAAGTTTCTTTACTTCTTCCAAGCTTTGAGGGTGGGGTTGGTGGGCAAATTATGTTGCTGCTTAAAGAGGTAGGGACACAGAAAGCTCAAAGAAGAGTTTGAGGTGGAGCATGCTACTCAGGAGGTGCCGTTGGAGACAGTAAGGACACATTTACAGGGGAACTAAAGAGGACGAGGGGAACCAGCTTGCGCCCGTGCTTATACAGAGAGTCATATGAAGAGGAAAAGGTCAGAGGACAGAGGACAGAGAAAAGAAAAAAGCTGGGTTTATGGCTATGGAAGGGGCAGTTTCAGAATCTGACACATAGTGATGGAACATGAAGGTCCGCATCAGGGTTAAGGAAACAAAGAAACTAAAAGTTATACTTGTTACTGTCACAGGTAAATGTATGTTCCCCACACCTTTCAGGCCCATCGGTATTCTACGGCAGTGCCTGTGCTCTGGTGTCTCTGCACACCCCGAAAACATCCCCTTTTCTGCAGGTCAGGGACAGCCCCTGCTCCCATTGCTAGGGGTATCACAAATAGACCAAGGTACATAACTCTCACATACATGGTGGTTCAGACTCAGGGTTCCCATGAACTAGCTTAGTTGTTTCTGTGGGTTTTCTTGTGATGTCCTTGACCCTTCCACTTCCTACAGAAGAACCCATTCTTTTTTTTTTATGTGTAGCCCAGGCTGGCCTCGAACTCGGGATCCTCCTGCCTCTGCCTCCTTCAACAAATCCTACTGGCATGTGCCACCACAACCAGCAAAGAACCCATTCTTAAGTGGCTTTTGGGTCTCTGGTCAGTCTCAGCTCATGGCAAGAGCAGAGCATTGATTGGAAAGAGGAACAGGTATGCCCTTCCCCTCAGGGGAACAGCCATTCCCATCACCAACTCCTATCTAGTTAGTATTCTCCACTGAACCACGACACGTGGCACATCAGAAGCTCAAGTGACTGCCCCAACCTTGGCCCTCAGTTGTTAGATCAATTACAGATGATCCTGTCTCTTATTGGAACCTCTTTGGGACATCACTGGCATCCCATATTCCTCTCTAGGTTAGCTCTCTGGGAAAATTCTTTATGGCTGAAGTTCCCTCACACAGAGCAACGCCGGTCAACTCTCATGATGTTCTAGATGTCACATGGAAAAGCCATCAGCAGTGTGCGTGCCTGTACCAGCCCTGGAGGGGCAGAGAGGCTAGTGTGAGGGTCCTTTGCTGACCATACTGAAGGGCTGACAAAGGCTTGAGTATTTGGGAAGGGACCCCAGAACAGTGAAGTGGGGGGTTAGATAGAGTGGTGTGTGGTGAAATGCTGTTCATTTTTGGTAGAAAACATTGGTCAGTGGTGGTGTATAGTCCACTGAAAGTTACTGTCTGACTCACATCAGATGCCTCCCCCCAAGTGGGTGTGACTCTCACTTATTCACCCTCCATTACTCTCCATTGGCTGTGGTGGCTTCTGATGGTCCCAGACAAAGGACAAGAGTGGTATAGACACCTCAAGCAGGAAACTGCTGCTCTTCAATAAAGGGGTCCTCTAAGGTGAGGTCAGGCGAATGAAATTCACAATTCTGTGACAGGGGCTTGCTTACCCCGCTGAATGCTTGTATCCTTATTTCTGTTAGTGTCTGCAGAGTTTCATGAAAAGTGCGTGGCACAGTGTTTCACACCCAGCAGGGTTTCAGTCAGCATAAAAATCAATGATTGTAAATCGGCCTGTGAAAAAAGAGGAATGAGAACAAGGGTAGATTCATCTGTTGCGATTTCTTGTTTTAAGGTCCATGGTCAGGCTGTTTGCACCTGCAGTCATGAAACAAACGGCCACGAAAACAGCTGCTGTTTGACCAGAACAGCTGACTTCTCGTCTAGATTCTTTCTTCATAGGTATCAGCTAGAAGGTCAGAGAAAAAGAGAGATAGCACGTTCCTGGGAAACCAGCTCTGGGCTTGGAGAAGAAGTGGGAGATGATTCCCCAATGTCAATGGTATTGAGAGATCTAGGTGAACATATACTTGACTACCAACAACTCCCCTTAGAGCAGCCATTTCTCACTGGGACAGATCGCTGTGACTTTCATTACAGCCCCCAGAGAATTGGGACAAGATTCTTAGGCATGTCACAGAATCTCAGAGCCAACTGAGATCTTCTAGCATTGGGTCATTGAGTGCCTGGCTCCAAGTAGTTCAGTAAGTGCTTGGTACATGCGACCTTGGAGCATTCCAGGCTCCCAGCAGAGCTCATCTGGGGCTTCTTGGTCTTCTAACCTCACTGAATCTGGACTTATCAAAGCTACCCGTAGTTATAATGTAAGTTCAGACTACTAGTGGACTGGTCCTGAGTTAGGGAAACCTAATGTGTATTGTCCCAGAAAGATTAAGACCCATTTAGTTCATTTAAGAGGTCAGAAAACACCTGTCTGGGGCAGGGAAAATAGATGACAAAGTTGTATTGTCAATTCACAGCTGTGGCCACCAAGATTCTGGGGGTCAGTGTGAAGTACAAGCCTTAGCATTTGGTTTGGAATAGAATCCTGCCTCCAATCATGCCAAGATAAGTTGTTTTTTTTTCCCCCTCACCAGATCTTATTTGTTCATGTCTGGTCCTAGAGGACATTGTTCTCCAACACATTGGGCCTGCTACATGTAATCTGTGTCTAAGACACACTAGCCTGCAGAGGCCAGTGGGAGCTCTCAGGCCAGGTTCTGGCATTTGGAAGTTGAAGTTTTAGGTGCTGAAAAGGTGAGGGACAAGGATCTATAGGTGGGGTACAGACAGCATCTATCATCTATAAAATGAAAGTGTGTACTCAGTTCCTTTAGCCAGTTAGTGTGTGACACTTGGAAAGCACTGCAGTGTACTAATGCCGTAGGGACCGCTGATGCTGAATGGATACAGTGTATTAATGCCTTAAGTACCACTGATGCTGAATGGATACAGTGTATTAATGCTGAAAGGACCACTTATGCTGAGTGAATACAGAGTGAAACAATGTATTTATTAGATACCTGGCACTCTGTAGTTGTGGGTGGAGCCTAGTTCTCCCTGGAGCCCAGTAGAACTTTGTGACAACCTGGATGAAGAAATGAAAGGCTGCAGAAATAAACCTGATGGTTTCTAAAAGGAGGTCATGGGAAATGACAAAGGTTCACACACTTCTCCCCTTTCTCTCTGTCCAGATACACACACACACACACACACACACACACACACACACACACACACACACACACACACACACACACACAGAGAGAGCTGATCTTCCAATGATCACATGAAAAGATAGAAAAGGGATAGAGAGACAGCTAATGAGTTCCAGGTGTTTGAGTTGTCAGGTCAGGGGACAGACGGGTGAGCAGGTTTGAGTCAGCTTCAGGCACAGCTACCTCATTCCAGTGGTCACAGCAAAGTCCCTGGGTTAGATCTGCCCAATTGCAGTTGCCCCCAACTCCTGTTCCACACAAACCGACAGAGGCAGCACAGCAAGTGATGGCTATAATTTTAAGACTCTTAGTTTTGAAATAACTTCTAATGTAGCCATGGTAACTGATGCCATGCTTAATGAATAGAGTTAACACCATCTCATCCCCTTTATTGATAACCTCTTGTAAAATGGAAAATAAACCTCTCAACTCTTTATTCTACTCAGAATGCGCCTATTACTAGCCACTCCAGCACTTTCAATGGATGCATATTCAATGGGATCTTGAGCTTTGCAAAACTGTAATTAAACAACAAACACCCCATCCCCCCCCATACACACACAAATTTTCAAAAAAAAAAGAGTAATAAGTTTTCCTGGTTCCATCTTGTATATAATTATGTGTATGCTTACTGGGTATATTAATTCTGCTGTTAACACGAATCACAATTAGGTGGCTTAAGATGACAGAAACCAATCGTCTCACTACCGTGGAGGTCAGAAGCCAAAGTTCAAATTACCCTCAGGCCCTTGCTCCTTATGAGCATTCCAGGGAATGATCCCAGGCTTCCCTCTTAGCTTCTTGTAGCCTTGGGCGTTCCTTGGCAGCTTTTTGTGTCCTCCATGATTGTAGGCACGTATCGTCTCTGCCTGTCTCTGGGTCACACTGTCGCCCCTACCTCTTTTCATAGGACATCAGTTGGACTGAATTAAGACACATGTCACCACCTCCCTTCATCTTGATGGCCTTTGCAGGGTCCTTGTTTCTAAATAAAGCCATATCCATAAGGGTTGGGCTTGATTCTAGTGTCTTTTTGGTGAGGCACAGATAACTCCTAACTGTGAGGTTGTAGAAGTTGCCAGGAATACCTAAGATGACACAAGACACAGACACAGGACAGTTTAAAAATGTCTGGTTATATAATACATTTTGGAGTCTTCCAAGTTTGAGAGTGCCTGCTAAGATTCGTAGAAGAATGGGAGGTGCCCTTGCCACTGAGTTACAGTGATGGGCATGAAAGAATAAGGCAAGTTTATAAGACACAGATGCCATGGTGCCTTTTTCTCAAGCCTAGATGTTTCCATTACAACAATATCTGTTTTGTTGGGTTTTTTTTTTGAGGGAATGCACACAATGCTTTCACTTGCATTGTCCTCATAGCATCCAACTGAATGAAATGTATGAAGTGTCCTGCACAGACTGCTCATTGTGTGGCTCAGAATAACTCAAGTGTCAGGAATGTTTGCCTACTGAAAACAACTCAGAAAGGCCTTGTCCACCCAAACAGGCCTGGGCTCCAAGACAGGGCATATGCCGCACAGCTGTGTCCTGGTGCCTTCTACAGCCAGAGCACCTTCCAGGTAAATTAACTTCATGCCTTCAAAGGCACTCTGAATTAGAAATCAGTTGTTCAGGTTGACTCCACAGTTCACCTACTGTGTGCTTTGTTTTTCTTTTAACAAAACAGTAACTTCAATGGGCTTCAGAATTCAATGATCAGGAGGTCTTAACAAGCTCTTAGGCAGAGTATGCAATTCAAAAAGGAGACCGTGAAAAACTGAGTGTGGTTGTGAGTGCCTGGACTTCCACACTGAGGAGGCCAAGGCAGGAGGGTCAAAGGTCTAAGGTTATCTTCAGAGACATGGCAAGTCTGAGGTTGGTCCAAGTGACATCAAGCCCTATCCTAAAGAAAAACAGACAAACAAACAAAACCAAATATCTGTGAAAATGTCTATTGAATCATGAGCTGCTACACACATGCATACCACTAGTAACAAAAACGAAACATGGCTCCTGCTGCTCACTGGATGCCACCAGACCCTAGATCATGATGGTCTCTCTCTCACAACCATTGCTCACTCACCATTCAGTAATGGATTCCTGCTCTAACCCATCTATGCCTGAACTTCAAGGATTTCTATGTAAGGGCCTGGCCAGAATTGCACTGCGGGTTTAGGTAGGGATTCTCCTCTCCCTCCCCCTTACCATACAGTCCCTGGTTTACGGAATTACTAGTCTCTGGAGCTTTTGCCCTTGAAGCTGCGTTGTAGTATTCTTAGCTAACCAGGAGATATTCCCAGAAGTCTCACCTGTGGAGTTTCAGATGAAGACTGGCCAACAGGGAAATAAACAAGTGACTGGGGAGTCAGAGGGCACAGCAGCAAGTTCAAGGCAGGTATCTGACAGCCCCCAAGCCTTAGTCACTCTCATTGGTCACCTGTAGTCATGGACCAACCCTGGGCCTCCACCCTCTTCCTCCAGAGTCTTTGAGCTGCAAACTGGAAACTTCCATCTCTCATGGAGAGGGGGAAGGAAGGGGGAGGAAAGAAGGAGAGAGAGAAGCTAGCTTTGGAAGAGGGGGAAAGTCACCAGAAGAGGACAGAGTTTAGAAACAGACTATCTCCACTCCCAGGCTGTTGCCATCTCCCATGACCACCATCCCAACTCAAGCTACCCCTTGATTACTACACTGGTACCCACTGGATTTCATGCTTTTAGTTGACATGTATTAATTGAACATATTTTTACAGTCCAGTGTGGTATTTTAATACATATATTCAAGGTGCAATATGATGAAGGTAGTTCATATAGCCAGCATTTCAGACATATATAGCTGTAGGCAGAAACCACTCATTTGTTTCTGGCCACCCAAACCCAAAATAATCACAGAAACTATATTAATTAAATCATTGCAATACTGCTTGGCCAATAGCTTAGGCATCTTTTTAGCTAGCTCTTACATCTTAAATTAACCCATTTCTGTGTATCACCACGTGGTTGTGGCCTACCAGTGAGGTTCCATCGGGTGTCCAGTGTCTGTTTCCTGCGGCAGCTACACGGCTTCTCCCTGATTCTGCCTTCTTTTCTCCACTATCTGTGCTTGGAATTCCAGCCTTGTCCTATTCTTCTCTGTAATAGGCTCAAAGCAGCTTCTTTATTAACCAGTGATATTCACAGCATACAGAGGGGAATCCCACATCAAATAGCCAGCATTGTCATAATTGCTCAGTTCTTCCTGGTTCCTTGGATTCTGATCTTACCTTTTTTTCTAGTTGATCTTCTTTCTAGAATCCAACAATCTTAGTAAAATATAAGTAATATCATTCTCAACCCTTTAGTTTCTTCCATTGTTCTGTGCCATTGGCATTTGATCTGAACCCTAGACATGGCCTGGAAAGTGTGTCACAGTCCTCCCGCAGCTGTGGGATGACCATTTCTCCTCTCGTCCCTGTACTGAGTCTCAGGAGAACTTATCTAACTTCTTAAACCTGAATGCAAGTCTACCTACTACCCACCCCTCCCACTTTCAATGTGTTTCCACTCATTTCATTCTTATGGCTGACCCAACCTTCACACCTGTGTTCCCCTGTGTCTTCCTTGGACACGTTCCTGTCTCTACAAACACAACCAAGCCCTTCTCTTATGCCTTCTCAGAGATGATCCCTATGAAGCTTGTCTCTTAGGGTGAGTGTCCCACTTCTGAATGGTAGAATTCTGTGTGTGGCTTCTGAAGTACCCCCCCACGCCCGCGCCTCTCTTTCTGATGGCATCCACCTCCCAGCTGCAGCCCCACCAGTTACCATGCTGCAGGGCATGGGCAGCTACTAGTGCTTGGCCTATCATCTGGGGGCATCTAGAAAAATACCTTTGTGTCCTTCCACACCCACCCCACCCCAGCTGTCTCCCTTCCAGTGAGGGTAGATACAGTCTCACCACCTTCTCCATGAATGAGTCGTATATGCTTCAAAATCTCCTACAACGAGATTGCACCTGGTGTGGGTTCTGCATCCAGCTCCATTCTAGCGGCTGTATGGGGCAGCTGCTTTGTGCTTTAGTGTGTCCGTTGCCAAGCAATCCCCCACCAAACCCATGCGCTATCACCACGCACTCCATGTTGCTGGATGGTCAGTCGTTTCCAGGTGTAGACAATTATGACTATTCCCAGGGTGTCGTCAGGCCAATATGTCTTTGGCCTCAAGCTCAGAGTAAGCACGGCACATCTTTCCATCCTGCTGGTCTCTCTTGTCCTTCCATCTCTACATTCCTTGAGAATCTCTGGCTCATGTCAACCTAAGTTCAGACACAAGGGAGGCAAGTCAGTAAGTGGAGGCCAGAGGTTCACATGGTACCAGCTTTCCTGACTGTGAGAATCCTCTCTGGAAGTACATTTCCAGAGCTTGTCTCAGAGCCTGTGGCAGTAACAGTGCAGAGCAGAGCCACTTGGGATCATGACATGAAGGGGTTCTGCTCTGGAGGCAAACTTGGGAGTTACGCCAGCTCGCTGGCCCACAGTGATCTGAGCCACTGAGAATAGGTAGCTGGGATTCTTTTATCATTGAGTTAGAGACACATTCCCTGTGACCCTGAGACAGCTGCTCTGGCCATTCCTTAAAAAAAAAAAATCCTGCAGTTATTCCTAACATATTATTCTTTGGTCTCTGTTGATATTAAGAGCCTTGTTGACTGCTTGTCATGTCCCAGTTGGGAGAAATTTCTAATGCATGTTGTGGAGTAACATTTTTCTTTTCTACAGGAACAAACTGAGTGTTTTAGTGAGCTCTGGCCATTAAACAAAACCCTAAGTCTAAGTAGCCTGAAGGATAAACTACAGTGGAAGGACCCGCTACAGGGGAAGAGTGCGCCTGCAGATGGTCTAGCTAAATGTCTCTTCATCTGCAAGAGAGCCTCTTGGTTCTGTTCCCCCTGAAGGGTTTACAAACCTTTGCCTCAGTGCGGTGTGAGGTTGTAAAAGCAGCCATTTCTGCCCCCAAGGGAAAGGTAAATAAACACAGTAAGAGAATCCCATGGATTCTAGGAGATGGTCAGCTTGGGAGGCTGGGACCACCCAGGCAGACACAGTAGCACTCAGCCCGGAAATGGAGGACCAGAATCCTGGGGATGTGGGTTGAGTAGAAACACAGAGATGGTGTCTAGCGCTTAGGGTCTGGATCATCCTTCTCATTTGTAGAACTAAACAAACAACAAATACCCGGAGAGGGGAGGAACTAATTTGTGTGCTTAAATCCTGAAAAACATTTAGTTCTGATGATTGGCCCAGAAAGCAGATCTTATCATCAATCCTATTTGGTGGTGGTGGTGGGGGGTTTGTCTAGAAATGGAAGTTCACAGAGTTGCAGTGTTTTGACTCAGGTCACAGGGATTCTAATGGACAGGGTGGGCATTTGAACCCAGGCAGTCCAACCCTCATGTCTCCAGGACAACCTGGTTGGAAGAGTGGGTTTCAACCCATGGTGACATCCTCACGTCCTCACGTCACCTTCTTTAGAGGGTCATCTGAGAGTGCTACACGGGTTTACCTTTATCACACCTAGGAGGTGAGGAAAGAAACTCAAGGGAAGGGAACATGGATAATAAAGCTCCCACAGGGGTCTGCTCAGGCAGTTCCTACACTTAAATGGGCCTTGTTGTGAGTTTGCTAGAGAGGAACCAAAGGAGACCTTGAGTTGAAACTCCTACATAGGAAGGGGCCCCAGGAGGGACTGTCTCACCCGTCATGGCTGCTGCCAGACTGCTGTGTTACTTAAGTGGCTTCTTGTTCTGACAAAGAGCCCTGCACTGTCAAGGTCAGGGCTGTCCTTTCTTCGCTGGGAAGAAAGGCTGGGAAGGGCGGCCGTCTTTCTCCAAGCTCTTTCTTCAGGTGTGCCATACAGCCATGGTCCAGCCCCATGGACCCCATTCCTCATTGTTTCCTCTGATTGATGCTGGACCATGCTCCCCATGCTCCTGTCTTGGCGCCTCCCCATGTGTTCTGTCTGGAGTCTTCCTGTGGAGTCCTTTGTCCCATACCTCTCCTTCAAGTCCCCTCTAGGAATTACATCCCAACTCCATATCCCCTCGACACATCCCTCCTTCCCTTCCGTGCTTAGCCTACTCCTTAGTGCATCCACCTTGTAACCTGATCAGCATTTCACTGACTCGCCTCTTGTGTATTTATTTTTTGTCTGTCCCCTGACCTAGGGTACCCTTTGTGAAGGTGACGATTTGTGGTCCTTGAGTATCCCAACACCTAACATCAGAATCAGGGCTTAAAGCAAACAGCACCTCGCATTAAGAGTAAAGAAGCTAAATATAACCTGCTTGGCCTACGCAATGCTACTTGTGTGTATGTATTTCAAGACTGATCACTTGGCACTAGACAACCGATTGGTGTGCTCTTCCCTGGGGAAGCTGCCCCTCAGCTCTACTCAGCTGCCCGTAGTTCTTTTTGTAGGGTTGAAGCCTTGTGGGTTGTCTCCCATCCACTTTGGCATGCTCCTCGGTGTTGCTCTTGTTCAGCTCATCTTTGGGCAATCATGCTGGTGAATCTTTATGGATATAGCTTCTGATAGAGCTAGAAGATACTATCCGACTGGTCCTTCCTGCTTTTCTGCCTCCTCTTCCCCAGTGTCCCCTGAGCCTTAGGTGCAGGAATAACAATGCAATAACAACGAAAGAAGAAGCCATGAATTTGAAGGGGAATGGGGAGAAATATACAGGAGGTTTTGAAAGAAAGAAAAAGAAGGGAGAAATGTTTTAGTTGCATTATAATATTAAAATAAAAAGTATATAATAGAATAATGATGATGATGATCATGACAATAATAGGAATAATGAAAGCTCCAGGAAGTCCTTGCTTGTGGCTCCATGACAACGGAACAATTGAGGATTAGATTTGAGCTTAGACCCACTTGTCTCGAAGCCTATGTCTTCACCATTCTATCTCTAGTTTCACCAGAGCCAGAAGATGTAACTTTTACAACACCGTCATGGGAAAGTTCACGTGAGCGGTAAAACCTCCTCTTGACCAACTTTAGTTCTCAAACGAGTAAGATGTTTTCGCGCACTGCACACAAGGGTAATTCCACTTCTAGGCTGTGATATTTATATAGAGGCCAACCTGTGTGGATCTGCAAACCGTGAAATATTTTTGGCCAAGAAGCAGCACCATTGAGAAGCTGTTTGGAACGGATGCTTGATTTAGTCATACTCAATAGGCCCATGTATACGGGCATACTTTTTAAAATAGAGAGTAATGTCCGTTTTTTATTTTCCAAAGCCGAATGGAAACTAGACCCCACAGGCGCAACCCGAGTTCAGCACCTGTTTTTGAGATCATGTCATATTATTGTCCTGTTTGTCTTCTGAACTGGCTTTGGTCCCTTGTGATTATGGTATGTCCAGCATACCTTACAACCAGGAATCAGTCCTTTTAGGCCTATTTTAAGCGTGGTTTTTAGTACGTGGAGATTCATTCATGAGGGACGTCTTGGTGAAGCCACCCCACCTCCACCCATGGCTTTATGGTGTCTGCAACCTTGTCAGGGAGGTGTATACGCCAGCTTTTCAAATCATCTTGAAAGACTCTCGGTTCCCCTTTTTCTTTTTTTGGGTGCCCATTGCCTTCCTAGTAATGGCTAAGACTTCACCAGCTTGTTGTTGTACATCTTGACTCTTTGATGTCCCCAGAAGGCCTCATGGTCCAGAAGTTCAGCTGGGAGTGGGCTTTACTCCTCCATGGGTTTCACTGGGCTTGTTTTCTACCCAGGTACAAAAGTCACTCAGGTCAACACAAGACCACAGATCTTATGTCCATACCCCCCCCCAAGACCACAGATCTTATGTCCATACCCCACCTACACACACACAATAAAAGTTTATTCCTCCCCAAGAGCAGGGAGTGTATCAAATCTTGGCTTCAAGCTGCTAGACCTTACAGATGATTTCGTATCCTGAGGGACTTCTATGCCTCTTTCAGGAGAAGCTTGTTGTGGGGTTTTTACTCCTAGGATTAAGCAACACGGAACATCTTCTGGCGGTCCTGAGACAAACTAATGATGGTTTTCTTGTTTCAGGTTCAGAGTTCTAAAGCAGAATGTGGTCCAGCCACTTGCTTGGGTTCCTCAGCTCGGGCCAATCATCTATCAATGGAGAGGGTAGGGCACTAGGTACCACATGTGGACTCCTAGGCCTGTTCCTTCAGCAGAAAATGTGGACAGAGCGGAACCCCTCAGAAGAGGCTGTGGGTGGGCTGGCACAGTGTTGATCTTTGCAAACCATCATCCTGGGAGATGCTGAGGAGTTATCCAAGTCCTAGAGTGATCCATCAGTGTAGGAAGATGTCCTGTTCACAAAAACAGAGGTACAACGCAGAGAGACACCCACAATGCCATACTCTTTCTTCTGGCAATTGGCATCCCTCAGACACTAAACAAATTTCATCATGTCTTTGTGATATATTTTAACCTAAAACTGATAGTTCTTTTTCCTTGGTAAGTCTAGCTACCAAAGCCCCAGCGCTAATTTAGTCTACACACCTCTTAGCTGCTGTGAGTGGATCACAATCATCACACTTCTAGCAAGGCTGTTCATACAGCTGCCAGTGAGGTAACTCACCTGGAGCTGTGTTCACCTTGAGGTTTAGCTGTGATCGAACTGGTTAATATCTGCGGCTTTGCCATCACCGTCATGTTAACATTTTCAGTGCTGTGCTGTATCGCTTTAAACACGCTAGGAAAGGTAAGTTCAAAGGTGCCCGGTGTGAAACACTCAAGGCCTGGGGTGCGGGTGGTCCATCTTCTGATGACTGCCCCACCCCCTCTTCCATGCAGGGTTACTGATGAGTAAGCCATGTACAATGGAGACCGTTTGATCTAGGTGAGAATGTGAAGGAGCAGGAGCTGAGGTCAGCATCCCCTCTGCATGTTTGCAGTGAGAGGGGAGGCTGGGGCGGTGGGCACTGGGGGTTATTAGTGTAAAGGCAGCAGGTGTGACAAATTAGGCTCGAATTACAATTCTTGTGAACAAAATCCCCGGAACAAAGCTACAGTTACTGAGTTCAAGGTAATTGTCTTACAGCAATTTGTTCCATATGGTGGCGGGCTTGGGGATAAACCACATTCTTTGCTTGAGCACTCATCAAAAAATAGTCTCTCCTGTCATCTCCTGTCCTTACAGGTTCACAGAGCTTCCCTTCTGCCCCATATTACTTGCTGCTTTTAGAAATCCCTGCCCAGCTCTGCAGGTGAACAGTTGCTGCTCTTCCACATTACGGGTGTGGTTCCCAGAACCCACATCAGTGACTTGCAACCTCCTGTAATTCCAGTTCCAAGGGAACGAACGGACACTTTCTTCTAGCTCCTGAAAGCAACTGCATATTCTCTCTCTCTCTCTCTCTCTCTCT
>LOEQ01000259.1:323216-340256 GCA_001685075.1 Bramus lutescens | reverse complement strand
GGAGGAAGGATGGGAAGAAGGTAAGGAGGAAGGATGGGAAGACAGGAAGGAGGAAGGATGGGAATACAGGAAGGAGGAAGGATGGGAAGAAGGAAGGGAAGAAGGATGGGAAGACAGGAGGGACGAAGGATGGGAAGAAGGAAGGGAAGAAGGATGGGAAGACAGGAAGGAGGAAGGATGGGAAGACAGGAAGGAGGAAGGACGGGAAGACAGGAGGGAGGAAGGATGGGAAGACAAGAAGGAGGAAGGATGGGAAGAAGGAAGGGAGGAAGGAGGCACGAAAGAATTATTTGCAACTACTAACATCTTACTAACTCTTGGTAGAGAGGATGATGGGTTCTGACAACATGCCGCAGTCTCTGCCAAGCCCTTCTTCTTCTATCCTGGCAGGGAGCAGCCCCGGCACAGAAGCGTACCTTTACCTAAACGTTCCCAAGCTTCTTGACTTCTCTCCCTCCTCAGTTTTCTCCTCTGCAGACTGGGCTGTTCCTCACAGGTCTGAGAACCACGGAAACAAGGTATAAGCACAGGTCTGAGAACCACGGAAACAAGGTATAAGCAGGGAAGTCCCTGATGCTTCCCAGCATGGCTTCAGGTGTCTCTCGCACTGCCATCCAGACAAATTCATCACAGGAAGAAGAGCAGCCATCCGCCATTGGCTACCTACTGCCTAGTACACATCAGCACTGTTTTATACCTGTGTTATCTCTGAGTTTCGCAGACTCTGCGAGAGGTCAGTATTGTGGTGGACGAGGAAGTGTGACCTGGGAAAGATTTGAATTCAATCTGTCCCTGCTGTCTGTGTCAGTGTCAGGCTTTAAATCCTGATCTTTATACGGAATGGCTCTGGCTGCAGTATAAGTTTGGGCTGTCTCTGAAGTTAAGCCCAAGGCCTGAGTCATCTCTTTATTACCTGGGCCCTGGCAGTGTAAAGCCCTCTGCTTCCTTGTACCTAACAGATGTCAATGTGCTTGCTGTTTTATTTTCTTCTTAACATTCGAAAGAAAACATGATAGGGACCCTCTGGTAATCTGGAAATTCAGATTACCTCGGAATGTTACAGCTTTCACTATGTATACGGGGTTTTGGTTCCACAAAGTTAAATTAAACCGAATGCACGCACAGTCTCACGGAACCGTCAAAGTCAATAGCAGAGCCATAGGGAACGAAGGGTGTTCACAGTACTCATGCACGGTCCAGAAAGACAATACTGTCCGTGACCCTGTCAGGCTGTGGATCTGCCTGGGCTGCCATGTGAAGCCCTCCCTGCTTGGGAAGACAGAACAAGAGATGAATCAACCGCCCAGTGCTGTGGTATGTGCTATTTCCAAGCTGCTTGGCTCATGCGTCCTGCACAATCGAGCAGCCCACTCTAATTTGTCACACCAGAGGCTGCCTTCTTAGTAAACAGTGGTCCACACTTCTGTCACTTCTGAGTCACCACTTAGTGTTCAAACTGAAATGCCAGCGCTGTCCTGAGTACAGTATGCAGCATGAAACCAAGTGGGCTGGGTGACAGTGGCACTTCCCATGGAAACTTCCACATCCTGCAAAGGGGTGGAGCCCCCTCCAGGGGGTCCCTCAAGGGGGACAGCCCAGCCCCTTGCTCACAGTCACCTTCTTCTCTCAGTGAACCCCTTCTCCTTATAGCTCAGGAAACAGAAGAAGGGTTGGTCCGGTGCATTGCCCCAAGTCCCACGAGTCTGTTTCACAACCTGACTGTATCACTCACAACAGCCCCCACTTTGTCCCGCGTGCATCCCCTCCCCCAGTCAAGCCACATCACCGTAGCCTCTTCCGTTTGACACATTCCTTCACTTCTCTTATCTTTGTGCATGTGTCCCATCATCTTGCCAGCCATAGCTCTTCCTGCATGGTTGGCCAAACATCCCTCCTAGACCCAGCTCAAGCATTCCGACCTCTGACAAAGCCTTGTCAGCCAAGTGTCCCTACCCAGAAGAGACCGCCCCCATTAAAGAACAGCTGACCCCTTTGCACCCTGTGCCAGGCGTGTTGTTATCACACAGCTACTTATGGCATTGGGTCCCACCAATCATTAGAAATATGAATTGAGAAGCTGCTAAGACCGCACTCAGGCAAAGATAACCAAAAGTCCAGCTAATCAATAGCTAGGAAAACTGGGGACTATCTATTTCTAAAAACACATTTTATGGAGAGCTGAAGTTGCTATGACAACTTCAAAATATCTTTGGGTTCTTGTTTGTTTTTATGATAGCACTGGCTGGCCTGGCACTTACTACATAGACCCGATGGCCTCAAACTCATGGTGCTCCACCAGCCTCTGCCTCCTGAGTGCTGGGATTAAAGATGTGCATCACCACAGCACACCCAAGTTTATATCTTGAGGGCTCCAGTTTCCTCCCACATTTCTGCTCCACTATCTTTGTCCTGTGGCTGTTTTCCTTGGGACTGTCACATGGTGGTTTTTAAATGTCCCGCCCTTTCCTATATCCAGGCAGGTAAAAAGATTGTTCCAATGCCTGATAAGGTGTCAGTACCCAAGCCTGTTCCTCTTAGAGTGGCTCTTCTTCCCTTTTCACTGGTCGGAATGGGATTATCTGGATATCACTATTTACAGAAAGAGGAGGTGAGACACACTGTTCATTTGGATATACCAAAATGCCAAAGATAGCCAGGGTTTGCTTAGCAACACAGAAGAGAAACATTTGTATTGGATAGGCAAGTATCAGTGACTACCCTGTACAGGGATTATTCTTCCTTCTCAGTCTCTCTTTGGGGCTTAGTAGAGAGCATGACAGATAGCAAATACTCAATAATAAGTAAAGGAACAGCCGAGAAAAGACCTGAAGTTTTGTGATGGCCCAACCCAGTGTTATTTGCACAGTGAATCTGCATGTCTGTATTTTCGGACATGGGGATGTTTGGGAATGCAGGAAAACAAGATGATGAAGAACATCTTGAGGGGACTCCAGGCAGATGTTTACTCCATAGAACTGGGGGCATACTCAGATAAAAACGTCCAGGAGGGTTGGCAGGGTGGGGGNGCCATGAATTACTTTTCCCAGTTGGTAACAGCTGGTTTCAAGAGCCTCACAGGGTCCTTGGGGAATCTCATCCCCCACTCTCGACGGAAGGGTCTTCAGCTACAGAATGAACTCCCATTGAGCCATCTCAGACCATGGACTATTCCTGTAAGCCATGGCCATTTCCAGATTCTCAAGGATATAAATAATCCTATAGTGAATATCTTTGAGAACAAATTCAGGTTCATCTTGCATCTGACTGGATTTCTTAATCTTCTTTTTCATCTCCATTGCAAAGAGTGGGAATTCTGGGGGAAAGACCGCAGCTCTGTAAAGTTTCTACAGGGTTGCTGGTTTATGTTCCCTTGTAAGTTTGCCTCATCCCTGCACTGATGGCCCTCATTTTTGAAAGCTTCAGTTGTCACGTGGTCATTCCCAGGGCCATCTTTCTGCCTTTCCCAGATCAGAGCAGAAGCAAAGATGGAGGGCGTGGGATGCTATCATTTTCCTTTTCCAATATGTGAAAATAAATTTCTGTCTGGAAAGACTGGGGATCATAATCTGTGTGTATAAAAATGATGTTTATTAACTACTTGGTGTAGAAGTTATGGGATATCCTATGGGCCCGTTAGTGTCTGGAGAATTTGTTTGTTTTAACTTTTCCCTGTCATTCACCAAATCATCAAATTCTGTCAGTTCTTCCTCCTGGGTACTGCCATAATCTTCGTGGGATTGGTAGTAGGGGTTAAGCCAGAGCCTCCTGCATATTAGGCAAGCAGCTCTACCACCCAGCTGCATCTTCAGCTTTGCCCTTCTAATTCCCCTTTCTGATCTTGTGCTCACCACAGCCCCACCCTTCCCACTTGCTGTCTATCGCCAAACACCCATGCCCTCAACTCCTTCTCCGTTCAGTCCCAGTTCTTTTAAACCCTCATGGCCATATCCCAACCTAGCTTCATCTCTTGATCCAGACCCATTACTACCCACAGTAGTTCCCCACACACCACACCCCTCGTGCCCACATGCCAATGAGGGGCCCACAGATAAGATCCAGTGCCGGGAGGCCTTTTGTTTAGTCCTCCGTACTTGCCTCCCTCCTGATGGATCTCAGGCCCTCTCCGTCACATCCTCCTTTGATGTTGAGGTACAGGGACACTCATGCCTTACACGTCCTCCCTCTTCAAATGGCAAATTTGCATTTTCTGTTAAAATTCAACTTCTTGAAAGGTGTGGGCTATTCGCTCCTTCTGTCCCAGGCTGGAGGTCCCTTCTGTGTATCCTCAGAACCTGACATGCTCACCGCTTCTCTGCGCTGTACCCGTGGGTTCAGTTGGCTCTCAGTCTTGGATTGTTCTGTGAAGGATCCTACGAGTGCTAGGCCTGGGTCCTTGTCACTCCCCTGTCTCTCCAGCCCGAGACTGGGTGGTGCTAGATTAGTGCTCTATGGTGGTTTGCTGCATAAAGAGCTGATGCTCACTCGGATGTTTGAGGAGAGACTAACGCTGGTAGAGCAGAGGTCCTCAACCTGTGAATTGTGACGGGGGGGGGTGGTGCTGTCAAATGACTTTTCACAGGGGTTGCCTAAGACCATAAGAAAACACATACATTTACATTATGATTCATAGCAGTTGCAAAATGAAAGTTATGAAGTAGCAATGAAAATAATTCTATCAGGTGTGGTGGGGGTCACTACAACATGAGGAAAACTGTATTAAAGGGTCACAGCATTAGGAAGGTTGAGGGCCACTGTGGTAGAGAATATATATTGGTACCCCCTCCAGGTGTGTAAACTGGACTGTCAGCTTTCCTGTGTTATAGCCATGTGCCCTGCATGACTTTCCTTCCTGATGAGACAAGGTACACCTGGACATTCTGTGGCTTGCAAACACAGCTCTTCTCCTCTGGGATATTGCTTTGCTTATGTGTGGAGAATCAGCTGAGAGGAAGTAGACAACCCATCATACTGTTGTGTAAGATGTTAGGGGTGAGAACATTCTTGCTTCAATAGCTATGTGTACACTCTATTAATTACTAAGAGTTTACAGTGGACTGGTCCCTACGTAACTTATTACATGCATTTTCTCCATTCATTTACATATATACATATATGCACACATACATATATACATGCACGTACATGTACACACACATACACATACATATACATACAAACCCTTTAAGTATGATGGTCTTCTTTTCCCCCAGCCTATAAACAAAACTCTAGATTTGGAGAGCAAGGAAACCTGCCGCCATGAAGCAAACAGCTCCAAACTGATCTATAACATTTTCCAGGACTACCTGGTACCATTGCAAACAGGGCCAGCCCTCATTTACGTGCAATGAGGCAGGGAGACTTCACCCTGGTTCCCATCTTTCAGGTATGGACACGAAGCCTGAGTGCTAACAATTTAACTAAGAACTCTTGCTTGGCTGCTTAGTCAGGTGTAACAGGAGCCTGCCGATCCTGGTGCTTATCCAACTCCTATATAGAGAACTCAGGGGAGTGTGGTCCTGCAAACCCCATTCTAGCAACAGACCCCCCTCGTGCTAGTGTTCCAGGGAAACACCTCCCTCTTTAGGCAGACTCAGGGAGTGCGGTCAGAGCATTAGTCCATAAGGCTCCATTCCCCCATTCTTTTGGTTTAGGCTATTGGGGCTATTGGCTTAAAGTTGTCTTATGGAGCGACCGAGACCTGCTTTGGGTGGCTGGTACTCACTTCCACATCACCTCAGTTCTGTGCAATTCCCATCTGGGAGAGGATCTGTCTCCCTCGGAATCAAGAGGAAGAGAAGAAGTCGATGATGCTACAGAGACTACAGAGGGAATTTATCGGTACCCACCTCACAGGAAAAGCATGTCTACCTAAGATATCTCCAGGTGGGGTTGTGGGTAGCCTGTCACTGAGCAGGTGGAGGAGGAAGGGAAGGGCTGGGACAGAAGAATGGCACGACATGACCCAAGCAAGGATGAGCATGTGGGAAAAGCCCAAGTTGGATCCTTTTTTCATATCCAGCTCTTGAAGCTCTTTATTACACCATACAGTTGCCTGCCCTACACTCAGGCACCCGGGTGACCTGAGGGTCTATATGCCTTCCTGGTGATGCAATCCTTTTGGGCAATGTGCCCTTTCCTCCATTGGCACAGGGATTCCCAAGGTCAGCCCTAACGTTGTGTATCATTGGTCAAATCCTGTTCCTCTTATGGACTGAACTGATCATCACTAAAATGGGCCCTAGAACTGGAGAGGAGAGGCACCTCCCATTCGAGAGCTTCTTAAGGCATTCTCTAAAGGAAGAGGTCACAGATAGAAAACAATATTTGAAACCTACTGGACCAGATACTTGCCGTGACTTACTCATGCGTGCATTTGTTCAGCAAACACTTACCAAGCGCCTGCTCTGTGCCAGGTACTCTTGTAACATCCAGGAAGGAGCAGCGAACAAAATGCAGATTTCTTTGTACAAAACAAATTATAATTTGAAACTGAGAGCTTTTAGCCCTCTGCCATATGCTTCCTTGCCTTCTTACTCAGAGGCCACATCCTTGTCCTCAGGGTCAACAAGAATGCATCATTTTGCTTATGAGTTACATGTTGCCTTCTGCTTGTCCCATTTCTCCGCTAATACACGAAGTTTGATACATGGCGTTCACAAATTCTTGCCTGACTGGAGGCATGTGATTAGAACAATTGAGTTGATGAAACAGGCTTGCTTTTTGAAGTGGTTACTTTATTTATAGGAACTTTTCTGACAGATAAAATAATCATCATGTCTAATGACTCTTGCTGGGTGTAATATTCCTTATAAAAAACAATAAGAAGCCATATAAGGAAGTATCAGAGGCATCATAATAATTCAGTTCCCATGACATTCATGTGATCTTTCTCAACATCTGTCCACATGTAGATATTGGAGGAAAAGGCCCCTGAGACTGATCATGGACCTGATTAGCGACAGGTCCTTTCCAGGGCATTCTCATAGGCCTCCTCCTGGCTCACTTAATCTTCAGAGCAACCATGGGGAACTATCTGTCAGTTTCTGGAGATAGTGAAATTGAATGTCTAACGTCTTTCCAAAGCTCACAACGCCAGCAAGAAGCCTCCTTTTGAAATCTGCAGCTATTCCATTCCAAATCCACTTGCTTCCTTTCCACCAGTGAGTCATGCCCTGCAGTTTGCTGGGCCATTTCTCCCCCACTTGTTTGGGCACATTTTCAAGGAATGGCTAGGAAAGCCCAGTGGACCATCCCCACCACACACACACTTTGAAGGTGACGAGGGGCTTCTTCCACTCTCTTCCCAGGCGTCACTGAGTGATGACTATACAGCTTCTGACTTAGCACCCCCAAATTTATGGATATCAGCATTCTGACTTAAGGATGTCTTTGCCTTGCCACATTTGTCTATCAGGCTCATGCTATACCAAGAATGCAAGGTCTTTTGCATGTAGCATTTTGGAACAAAGTACTTAAAGGCATCAAAAAAATGAAATGCAAAATACTTCCATACCATCCATCCAGGGATTTCCCCTGACAGGAATGAAAAATCAGTGAATAACAGCATGGTTTCAATCTCCAAAGTCTCTATAATTAAAGTCATCTCTATATAACGTATCTGAAAGTTAAAGTTTCATATTATTGTGACTTTGCAATAATTTACTTAGGGAATGTTTATATTCTACAGCAAAAAAAATGAGATTTTCAATTCAAAATTCTGATGTCAGGGAATATACTCACATTTGGCTTATGGAGCAAGAATCTTCTGCTTCTGGCCTGAACATCCTCCCACCTGCCTTTTCCTCTCCAGTTTGGGGGACTGCATTGGGAATGCTAGCGGCAGAGATGCGTGTCAGTCACATAACCCTGCAAAGAACAGGCTTACAGGCCTTACACTGCCAATCCCAAAGCCAAGCATGAGGACTGTGGAGACGGCCCAGTGGACAAAGTGCTCACTGTGTGGACATGAGGACCCAAGCCTGTGTGGAAACCTGAGCCCTCCGCATGTTCCAGTAACCCAGGGCTGAAAAGAAGAGAAACAGGAAGTTTCAGGACTGGCTGAATAGCTGGCTAACCAATCATGAATTCAGGTTTCCATGAGAGACCCTGTTTCAAAAGGTATGGTAGAAAATTATAGAGGAAGATGTTCATTGTTGACTCCTGGCCTCCATACACACACACACACACACACACACACACACACACACAAACACACGTACATAGTGCACTCAAAACTAAATGTAAAACCATAGTTCCCAAGACAGTATGATCCTGACCAAACAATAGACACATACATGGATTGGTAAATTGGAAGTCCATCAACACACCCTCACAACTACCTTTTAATGAATATGTCCATCCAGACATCCATCATTAACAGGCAAAGAATAGTTTTGTCAGGAAACATAAAGGATAAGTATAAATCCACGTGGAAACAGTGGAATCTATACCTCATGTGGTATACATAAATGAATCAAAAACCTACTAGAGATACAGCTATAGAAATGCTAGGAGAAAACACACAAGTACTTCTTGTGGCTTTGCCTCCATTCTAAAAAACACAAGGGTCAGAAGAAAAAATAAAATGCATTTCCTCAAAAAGGCCCATTCAGTTCCTCAACTGCATCAGAACTTCCATCTACTGTGGAGCCCTGAAATGGACTTTAGTCTTTTAAAGACCACCATCCAAAAAGTAAGATGGCAGCCCTCCGAGTGGAAGGACCTGATAAAGGGGCCCTGCCCAGAATACCTACCAAAGGCTGTGACTCCACCCTCGTAACAGTTTGACGGGGTCTCCTCCCAATTCCTGTTGGAACTTGGTCCTCACTGTGGCAGTGTTAAGAGGTGGGGCCTCTAGGAGATGATGGAGCTGTGACTGTTCCACCAGCAAGAGTGGAATGAGCCTGATGAACGAGCCTGAGGAGGCCGGTTCACTTCTCTTTGGCTTTGGAAGAACGCTCTATCAAACCCCATTCATTTTCCTATTACGTTTGCAAATGAAGACACCTGGGGGAAGTCATTATTAGCAATGGCCCTCAGCTGAACCAACCAACCTGCCTGAGTCTTGATCTTAGAGGATTCTCAGTTCCACACCATTATAATTGTCTATTCTTAGGCCATTCTTCTACTTTTAACTATTAAGATACACCTTGTTTTGATAAAGGTGACTCTTTTTTCCTACCTAACGAGAAACTAAATCTGCTGGAATTGTACAGGGTATGTTTCATCTGATACTGTAAACGTCTGCAGTATTGGCTTTGCTTTGTTTCTGTTTGTGTTTGTGATGCTGGAGAACGAGCCCAGGGCCTCACACATCCTAACAGCAGTTGCTTTTATCATGATCAATATTTGTTCAAAAGATTAGGTTTGTTTGAGATGACTGTGAAACAGAAGTGCAGTCTAAATATTTGAAGCCCCAACTGCGCCTTACAGAATAACGAGCAAGTCCTTGCAAACTTTATTCTTAATAACATATTTCCAATCAATTGCTTCAGCTGGGAGTGGTTGAAGACACCTTTAATCCCAGAAGGCAGAGGCAGGTGGGTAGGTCTCTATTTGTTCAAGGCTAGCCTAGTCTACATAGCAAGTGAGTTCCAGACCAGCCAAGGCTACATGGTGAGGCCTTATCTCAAAAAATAAAAATAGAAAAATAAATAATAAATGTCTACATTTTAATAGATAGGGCTACCCATTTGTGTTTATCCACTATAAGGAGTGTTATCTGGGCTGGGGAGATGGTTCAGTGTCTAAGGCACTTGCTGTATTCACATGAGATCTGGAGTTTGGATGCAGAGTGGACATAAAAGCCAGGTGGCTGTGGCAACTGTCAATAGTCCCAGCACTAGGTAGCAGAGACGAGTGATCCCTGAGGCAAGCTGACTAACCAGAATGAGCAAATTCTATATTCAGTGAGAGGCTTTGTCTCAATAAATAAAGTGGAGAGAGATGGAGGAAGACACCCAGCTTCAGGGATCCTCACACATCATCCCATACACACATCTGCATACATGTCTAATCCCACACATATAAGTACACAAACATGTCGAAAATGTATTATCAAATCTGCACCATTGAATGGTACGTCACTATTACTCTATATTATTAAATCTAAGATGCCATTAATCTAAAAATATATCATCAATATATGGGTCACTATAAAAGAAAAAGCTTTGGTTAAAATATGCAATGCAACCAATTGGAAAAATGCTTTCTAAATTTGAAGATAGAAGACTCTCCTGCGTACATAGCCATCAAATTAGATATATCAGCCATATTATCTTGACCTGAAGATATCTAAGGGTGTTCTTAATGACTATTTCTTTAGGATCCCCAGGTCTCCTTTCCTTTTCATGATGTTTTCATAGTAAAACAAAATTCTAGAGTGATTTTTATGCTATCAAATTAATTTCCAACGATTTTGAAGTTGAAGATCACATTTAAGCATGATTAGACATAGCATGTCTTCATCATAATGAATAGTTAGCATTTCTTCAGCCAGTAGAAACCTCATATGAATATTTTGAATCTATGTGCATTCTACTACAACGCCCACCAGGGTGAATTATGTTAGAGCTATTTATCAAGTAGCTGGAACTTCTGGAGTATGCCAGTGAGATGGCACATTTGAAATCTAGACAATCCCCAACAGTGCAGAGCGCAGACTCCCTAGCTCAGGGTGCATTAGTCACTGATGAGACTGCCGAGAAGCCACAAGCTCAGCCTCTGAGGAATGCCAGCTGTGACTGGATCACCATCATTTCCTTGAGACTGAATTTTTATCGCCGGCTTGGATCCGCACATAGGCCACAAAACTGCTTCCATGGAGAGGGTCATTTGTGGGTCAGCAAATCTATCCTCACCATCCCCAAGTCCTCTACTTGCTGGCAGGCCCCGACATCTTGGTATCACCCCTCTGAGGTGAGGAACTACCTCCCAAGTCTTTGTTTCTGGAGTCTTAGTCTATGATAGTTTATTGCTGGTCTGGAGCCAAGCAGGGTCGTGAAAGAAGTCATCTTTTCTAGGTGCTCTGGGTTAGAAAAACACAACAACATTCATCCAGCCTATCCCTTAGAGGAGGAGCAGCTTCTGGGAACAGTTGCTAGGAAGTCAAAGCTACTCGGAGTGTGACGTTGCCCCAGAGAACACCCCCTGGTCCAAGTGCTCAGTGTGAGTCAGTCTCTGTCTGCACATCCATTCCATGCTCTCCTTAGCCGACAGCATGCTTTCCAGTCCAGATTCTGGGTGAGCTGGTGTGGTGTTCACATCACCAATGATATTGGCCTAGTTGGGTAAAATCTTTCTTGCCTAGACACTGATGGACCAGCATGGCGCATACATGAGTTATCTTTGGCCCAGAAGTTGCTGGAGAATGACCAGCACAGCACAGTCTGGAGTCATTTTCCTTAGTGGTGGACTGTCTGTGACTGATCTAGCTAGAAGACTCTGAGCAGAATCGGAAGTGTCCGTACCAGATGGAGTGATAGGAGAAGGCAGGCTAAGGAAGGACACCAATCCCCAAGCAAGAGGAAGAAGTAGGTAAGGGAATCAGGGGGCAACCTCTGTCATTGAGATCCATGTGGTTTACACACAATCAAAATGCTCTGAAGTGTGTGTGTGTGTGTGTGTGTGTGTGTGTGCTTGTACATGTGTGTGTGTTATATATGCCTGTGTGCAGACACATCCATGTATACATGTCTCTGGAAGCCAGAGTTCAGCACTGGATGCCTTTTTCGGTCTCTTTCTACCTTAGTTTTAAGACAGGGTCTCTCTCACAGAATTTCAGCTAGATTCGCTGGCCAGTGAGCCCACTTCCCAGTGCTAGAACTGTAGGTGTGTGCTGTCATTCCTGGATTTTATGTGGGTGCTGAAGATCTGAACTCATGACCTAAGGCTTATGTAGCATCACTGGGCCATCTCTCCAGCCACCAAAGACTACTGAATACCTCAGCAGTCTTCAGTGCACCTATCCACAATTAACTTTGTTAACAAAAGCCTGCCTTGGGGAGAAAACACATTTTCAAAGGGTTCAGGGTATCTAGGTTCATGTATCATATAAAAGTGTCACCCAGGCAGGTCCCTTTCATTTGCTAAGACAATTCAAAATGCATGCTTGTGCTCCAGCTACTCTTTTTTTTAAGCTACTCTTTTTTTCCCCTGAGAGTGTGCAAGCATGCACACACACACACACATGCACACACACAAAGAACCCACTGCCTGGAGCGAGCTATGGGCAAGTCTGACTAGCTGTTTGTTTTTTGAAAGTGAAGTTTTTGTGGCACACAGCCACACCCATCCCCTTAGATATTAAAGATAGCTGCTTTTACCCTGTGGTGGCCGAGATGAGGAGCTGTGAAAGAGACAGTGTGGCTTGCTGAGACTAACCCGTTAACTACCCAGCCCAATACAAAATAAAGCCAATGAGCCTGGGGCAGTGAGGTCTTGACATCCCTGCCTTTCTTCACAGTGTGAAGATTTACCATGGATTGAGAAGCCCACTGGGAAGGTCTCAACTGTCCATCCGACAGTCCTAAAACAGAGAGAGGACACACACTGCATCACCGCCCTCTCTGAAGACTGTGTCTCTCTGAGAGGGGTGGCCGTTCATCTCACTAATCAGCCCTCCCAGACAGAGCATTAGATGGCTCCCAAGAACCGCAGTGGGGGGTTGGGAACATAAATGTGGGTAAGGATTGCTCCAAACTGGGCTGTGTTTTAATGAGATGTCCCCCTAGAGGGTTCACAGGAAGCTGTTGCCTGTGCCTTAGCCTCCATGTTCTTACTCTGTCTCCACCGCTCTTCCTCTAGGTCCCTGGCTCCCCTGCCTCCCTAACTCTCGCCTAGTCTCCTTTTCCTTTCTTTTGTCCTCCCTCTTGCCCCCATCTCAGGCCAGCCAGTGCCACCCAGTGGCTCTGACAGGCATTACTTCTTTGCTGCCTGCCATGGAGGTATGGAATGAGTTGGAAGAGTCAGGAATCCTTAAGAGGGGGGCTTTCAAAGGCAGTGGGAAGGCTGCAGAAAACACTTGCAGTGACCACTCCAGACACTAACTTTTAAGGACATTTACACTTTAGTATAAACGAAAGCTCCCCGGGTGGATTTGTTACAGGGAAAGGCACCAGGACCATCCTTTTAATCTGGGTACACGACTCTAAGCAGAAAATCACATTGGATATGGCTAACATTATTACAGTGTGGATTTTAAGATGTACCCAGAGGACAGACCTCAGGCCAGTGTTCTTACTCAAGGAAAAAGTAACAGATGATAACTTCAGCCTGACCATGATAAGATCTAAGGCAGATGCACCCTTTTCTCCGTGTTCAGTACACTCTTGCTAGCATTATAATCTGTAATCACTCTCTTGAGACCTGTAGGACATGAGTCCTCTTGTCTAGGGTCTGGGGAAATGGCTCAGTGGTTAAAACACCTGACATGCCAGCATTTGCGCTAAAGTCTTAATCCCCAAAACCCACACAAACGCCCAGTGGACATGCAGGCTTGTAGTCTCGGCAGAGACAAGAGTCAAGGCAGAGACAGGTAGTCCCCAGAGGAAACAGGCTATTGGTGAGCTCTGGGTTCCAATGAGAGACCTTGAATCAGTGTGTGTGCGTGTATACGTGAGCGCGTGCATGTGTGTCTGTCTAAGTATATGTCATGTGTATGGGTGCTGTTGGAGGCCAGAAGAGGGCATCAGAGACCCTGCAGCTGGAGTTACAGATGGTTGCGAGCTGTCTAAGATGTGAGTCCTCTGGATAGGCAGCAGGTTCTCCTAACAGCTATGCCCTCTCTTCCAATGCCAGCACCCCATTACTTCTTTACCGTCCCACCCTGAAATATCTCCTAATGAAGATTAACATTTCATTGAAAGTTTGTGAAGGAGAAACCACTGTCACCGTACAGCAGAGGGGTGGGGGTGCACTCTGTTTTAGGACACTTCCAAGACTGCGCCTTTGATTCCTAGCACCAAGCGAAGCAAATATAAACAGACAAAACAATAGCAACACAAACTGTAGCCGAGCAAGTCTAGTTCCTGAACTGGGTGGACAGGTGACTCCACAAATCTTTTACCTGGGGGGACTTCAGGGGGATGGGTAAAGTGCATAGCGTGTAGGAGCACATCACTTCTAGGAGGGTGACCTTTAACAGTGAACTCTGGCTCAGAATTAGACCAAACCGTTGAAAACTGTAGGTTGCTGCCCATTTTAAAACTGCAAAAAATGATTCCAGTACGTGATTCATCAGGAAATCAACCCTCATAGAGTTGAATGCACAGGTCTGCTGTCCTTCCTGGGTGCATTTCTGCACTTCACAGGTCTGTCTGTTGTCATCTTGAAACTTTCCTCGCACATGGCAAGCCAGGATGACTTTAGTAAAGACAGAATGTCAACTAGGAAAGACCTCGAATCTCACTTTATAAGATAGACATCTACTTAAAGGTCTTTATACTGCTTAGAAACCCTTTTTTAGTAGCTCGTGATACTCCAAAGAATGTTATTATCCCCCCTTTTATTGAGATTTTATACATGTATATATTGTATTTTGATCAAGTCCATCTCATATCTCCTTCCCCCAATTATTTCCCCATCCCCTCTCCTATGATTCCCTTCCCCATTTTACGTGTTTTCCTAAAAATTTTTATTTAGCCTACCAAGTCCACTTAGTGTTGTATAAGTGTGTAGGGCACCTACTGGGGCATCAACAGCCACTAGGAGCCACATCTGTGAAGAAAACCAAGCCCCCAGTCTAAAGACTTTTTGAAGTCAGAATCTCTCATTGATAAGACCATTTTAGATGGAAGAATCCTTTTGAATAAGCTTCCTGTCCAGTTTTGCCTGTTCCCTCTGTGTGGCTTCTTTTCCAGAATAAAGAGCTGATCTCTCCCATGCTGTCTACTTTGTGGGCTTTGCTAACACACCTGAAGAGGATTGTGCCTCCTAGACGCTCCCCCTCCACACACATCACCAGCTCGCTGTTTGCCTTCCGTCTCCTTGCTCCAAGTGAAAATGAAGACAATATTTATTCACCTCCTCTTCGATAACATGACCCAACAGTGCCACCGAGGGGTCCTGCTGGAGGTCATTTCCTTAGTGGCTTGCATCATGGAAGGGACTGTCTGCCCCAGTGCGGGTGTCCACAGTTGTGATGATTTGTCATAGGGTTACAGACGAGGAGTTCTGAGTTCTACCCTAGTTATGATAGTGACTCATGGGCTGCTCTTAGGGAAATTTGTTGAACTTTGAATCCAGCTATTTGTCCCTACAAAAATAACATGGTTGCCCTTGCTTAATTATATTTTGTTTTTATGAGGCAGGTCCCATTTATCAGATTCCACCTAGTTTGTGTTGGTTCTTTTCAGGGTCTTGAATTCCTTAAGTTCTTTTTAAAATTTTCTTCTGTGAGTTTGCATGACTGTTGGTCTGAAGACTAAGTTGATTTGAGACCAAGGGACTCCCTTCTTGGGTTCTCCAGCTCCTCAGGTGGTAGCCCCCATCCAAGATGTGAGAGGGATCTCCTCCAGAGGAGTTATCATTTCATCTTTGGGGTAGCAGAACAAGAAGAATACAGAATGTTCCCTTCAGTCAGTGAATGAGATCTGCTATATTATTGACTACAACTGAGTAACTCCCACTGGGTTGACACTGCTGGGCATGGTAGCTATCGAAGGCAAGACACTGACAAAATCCAGCTTGAGGAGAACAAGGGCTGTTTCTTTGGCTTCCATTTCTCAGTCACAGTCTATCACTGATGTTAGGGCAGGAACCTGGAGGTAGGAACTGAAGCAGGGGCCGTGGAGAAAGGCTTGCCCTCCATGGCTTGCTCAGTCTGCTGCTTTATACAACTCAGGACCTGCCTATGATATGGGATTCCCCTCTGTGTGCTGTGAATACCATTGGTTAATAAAGAAATTGTCTTGGGCCTGCACAGGGAATAGAGGTAGACAGAGAAAGCTAAACTGAATGTTTGGATGAAGAAGGAAGAGTCAGAGAGAAGTCATGGAGCCACTGCTGGAGACAGACATGCTGAAACGTTGCTGATAGGCTATGACCTCGTGATGATGCACAGATTAATGGAGATGGGTTAAATTGAGATCATTCTCAATCGGTTATTCTTCGATCTCAATTACCCGGTTCGTCACTAAAAATTAATATAGTTTCTGTGTGATTAATACAGGCATCTGGGTGGCCAGGAAACAACAAGTGGTCTCTTATAACAAATTGGTGCTCCAACATGGTTGACTAAATCCATGTAAAACCTGAGAAAGCTTAAAAAGGAATCCTAGACACAAAAGAATAGAATTAAATATGGTTTGGGAGCAGCATTTTCTTAGGTGGGCTCAGTTTGCTAGAAGCAAGCAAAGGTATGGCTCCTTTAAGAGAGGTTTTCCTGATTCAGTGGTAGCAGAAAAAAAGCCACACTGTTTTACTGTTTTAAAATTGTGGCTTCCTGGGCCATGTTGCCAGTGCAAACTCTGACTCTGGAGTTCCAGCTATGGAGAATTTAAATAGGGTTTATGAACAGAGTGCTACAACATGCTTAATGGCAACATAGACTGGCTGTATGCCTAAAAATGGAGCTGTGACCATAGCTCTCAGAGACAGCAAACAGCTCTGCCAGGATGAACTGGGTGGGGCAAGCAGGCAGTGCCATATTTCCCCTAGCAATGGCACCACTTAAGTTTATAAGAAATGCTCAGCATTTTAAGAAGCGCTTCTGGTCAGAAAATAATTACAGATATGCAATAAAGACAAATCCAGATGGAAAAGACCTCTAAATGGGTCACAGTGTTGGATAAATGTATGTAGGCTTGTGAGAGAAAAGAAAAAAAAGTATAGACAGTATAAAAAGAAATAAATGGTTTAGATTAAAAAATAAAGAAAAATAAGCCATATAGATGTGGAAAATTCACAGAGAGTCTGGATTATGTATATTAATGTGTTTTCTTTTAATTGTTTGACTGTGAAGGAGCTAAGAAACCAACATATATACTTTAAAGGTATCTTGACTTCAGAATTTGAGTCTAAGGATATGTTGCTTTGGAAAAG
>LOEQ01000259.1:283422-297330 GCA_001685075.1 Bramus lutescens | reverse complement strand
GCCAGAACCTGGAAACAACCTAAATGCCCCTTGACTGAAGAATGGATAAGGAAAATGTGGTAATTTACACAATGGAGTACTACACAGCAGCAAAAAAAATAATGACTTCTTGAAATTTACAGGCAAATGGATGGATCTAGAAAATACCATATTGAGTGAGGTAACTCAGACCCAGAAAGACAAATATCATATGTACTCACTCATAAGGGGCTTTTAGACATAAAGAAAAGAGAAAACAGCCTACAATTTACAATCTCAGAGAACCTAGACAACAAAGAGGACCCTAAGAGAGACAAACATGGATCTAATCTACATGGGAAGCAGAAAAAGACAAGATCTCCTGAGTAATTTGGGAGCATGGGGATCATGGGAGAGGGTAGAAGGGGAGGGGAAAAGAAGGGAGGGGACCAGAGAAAAATATATAGTTCAATAAAAAACTATTTAAAAAATCATTTGATAAATTTTGGCTTGAGATTAGGACAGCATTTACAACAACATCTAAAAAGGCATTATGTCCGAACATATGTCTGACACTCTGTCCTATGAGTTTATATGGCATGGTATTCTCAGTATGGAGATTATAACATCTAATTACTTATGAACTCTGAAAAACACTGAAGATGCTCTTTTAAAATATCCTGCAGAATCAAAAATTCAGCCAAGATTTAATTCTTTACATAAAACTAAACAAGCACATCCATTTGTAAGTATGAAAATTTGCTTTCCTGTTTAATAAATGGCAAATTTTTCCATATATCAGATAACTATTTCAAATAAAATTCTTAATTCTAAAATAAGTAAAAGTCTGCAAAGTATATCCATTCTGTGTTCTGAGGTCGTGCAAATATTTCTTCCATGGAAGGGGATCCAGAATGAATGATATTTCAGAATGATTCCCACTCTAGAATCAACTCCCTATGGCAGCCACCCAGGCAGCTGTTTTCGCATGTAGGGCGAGACATTTGTGCCCTGGAAGGACTTGCAGTCTGATTAGAGGGCAGATTGGTGCTGTCATTCACGTCTTGCTGCATGGTGTCATTCACAGCCTTAGGCCCACACTCAGGGCTTCGGGCAACACGCAATTCATTCTTCCTCCATCCTTTTTCTTTCAAGCAGGATCAAAATGTATTAAGATGCATATTAAAGGCAGATGGTCAACACACGAGTTAATAGAGAAAAATAGGAACTCGGGAAAGAGTGAAACCTAATGTGGGTATGGGGTTCTCAAGGGAAGGTCGCTCTCCTGTAGTTTCACTGGGACCAATTAACTTGGCCCTGCTTCTCTGTATGTCCCCAACTCTGGATCTCTCAAAAGATTGCAATCAAGATATCAGTCAAGGCTCCCATCATCCAAGACTAAGGTAGAGCCAAAGAGTCTGTTTCATGATTATGTACTGAGTGTCTCACTCTGTGGGCCTTTCCATAGACAGCCTAAGTGTGCTCTGACGGATGAGGGGTGACCCAAGAAAGAGAACGCAGAGAGTTCCCAACAATAAAACAACAGCCTTTTAAAGTTCAGCTTTCAAAGGGCCATCCATCACTTTCCAAGCTGCTTGGTCCAGGGGATGAAACTGTATGTGAATATCAGGTGTGACTACCAGGTATGACTACCAGGAAGCAGCAATCATCTTAGAGTCTGCCCATTGAACTTTTGGGCAACATTCCAACAGAAACACTCTAAAGGGGCTTTGCCTCATTGGCTGCAGGAACAGAGAAGATCTCAGCAGCTGAGAGAGCTTAAGTAAGAAGGGTACTCGGAAGACAGGTAAAGCTTGTTTTATGTTCTGAGGTAGAATGGGGGTAAGAAATGGCACAGACTGTATATCCGCTGCATACTACATGCCAGCATAACCTTCGTATTGACAATGGTTGCAGTGCGTCTTACTCACTATTGAAAGACTTGAAAGAACTCTGAAGGGAATAAAACAAGTCATTTGGTACGTAGTATATGCTTGGGTTTGTCTAACATGTTGGGTTCATCCCATCTCTCTCCTCTGATCCCAGTTCCTCTGCTGCCACACATCTGCCATTTTGGCCAAAGGGAAGTTATTAACATTCCGAGGCCACTACATTCTGCAGCTCCTTCTTCCTGGGGACACCCTCCAGCCTTTGGATGTTTTCTTTGCCAGACCCTTTCTTATCATTAGGAGTTCAGCCTAGGTGCAATGTGGCAGGGCCTTCTCTGCCCTTCTGCTCTTCTCTCAATGTTCATTCTACTCTGTGTTTCTCATCTTGCAAAGTTGCCCATTTGCTTGTCTAGGTCACCTTCTGTGACCTTGTGGTGGTTGGACTGAGAATACCCCCCACATAGGCTCATATATTAGACCACTTAGTCCCCAGCCAGTGGAACTGTTTGGGAAGGATTAGGAGGTGTGGCCTTGTTGGAGGTGCTGTGTCCCTGGGAGTGGGCTTTGAGGTTTTGAAAACCCATGTAATTCCCAGTCAGGAGACTGACCTATATGATAAAAGATTCTAATGAATTTAGAGGCATTTTTAGCACTTGCTGTTTCCCTCTGCCTGACTCTGCTGGGGGTAAAATGAAAACTGGCAAGATGGAGGTCTCCTAAATAGATAGGCAGCTGATGAGATGATACAGCTGAGGTGTGGTAAAATTACCAAGTCATACAAACTCTCATGGTGAGAGTTCTCATTGGCTCTGTCTTCTGCACACACATGTTGGTTTCCTCTCCCAGAATCTCTCCACACATAATCTAAGACGTTCATCCATTCCATTGACAGAATGACTACAATATTACTTCTAAGTCCACATAGCCATGACTGCATGACCCTATTCTCTCTCTAGAGGCAATAGGCCAACTACACCTGCTAATTAGGACTGTGGCTTCTCATTATCATAACTGACTCTTAGGAGCCACTTGACCTATGCTCCAATGAAAGTAAACTCTGATGGCTTTGTAGGGATTACCGCAAAGAGTAACTTGTCTTTCTACTTGGCTGTCATCTAGAAGGACCCAAGTTTGCCTGTTTTCCAGGCTTAGAATGAAGAATGAAGTAGATCTGCAAGAAGAGCCATGGCAGATGGAAGCAGATATGGAGAGCTATCTGATCTGAGGCCATTTGAGGCTGTGATGGCTTCTCCTGAAGACTTCCAGTCCTGTGTTTGTTCAGCGAATGCTAAGACTAAGAGAGTTTAAATTGAGTTTCTGTTCTTAAAAGTATGGTAGCTCAACGATAAAGTATTTGCCTAGTATACCTGAAGCCCTGTGTTCAATTCCCAGCACCCCCACACTGGGCATGGTGGTACAAGACTGTAGTTCTTGAAATTCAGAAGTAGAGGCAGGAAGATCAGAAGCCCAAGGACATCCTTGGCTATATGTCAAGTATGAGAGCAGTTTTGGCTGCGTGAGACCCTGTCTCTAAAAGAAAATGAGTCCCATTTGCTATTTTACCCTTCTGGATTCTTATGTCTTTCCTAAGCACCATCATTGGAGCTCTGGGTTCTATTTCTCCCCCTTCTCCTTGCCTTCACATGTTAACTGTATTTATTGGACCTGCC
The DNA here is from genome assembly GCA_001685075.1 of Bramus lutescens. Taxonomy (NCBI): domain Eukaryota; kingdom Metazoa; phylum Chordata; class Mammalia; order Rodentia; family Cricetidae; genus Bramus; species Bramus lutescens. Next base: position 293,813 of record LOEQ01000259.1, on the reverse strand, counting down.
CTAAAGCTGTTCTCCACTGGGGAGTCTGGACAAGAAGAAGGCGTTCTGGGTGGCTGTACCCAGAGTGAGGTCTCTTGGTGGACCAAGAACACTGCTCTTGAGGTCTTGGATTTTTAGGGGTGTGGAGGACCCCACAGAAGGCAAGAGACACTGGTGCATATGCCTTCAATGGAAGGAAGGACTGACCACAGTGTTAACTCACCTGGGAAGTCTGTACATCTGCTGTTTAGCATAAAATATGTCCAAATTACATAGTGGAAACATGTGAAAGAGTAGAGAATGTTCGAGAAGAAACACAAGATAGTGTAAGCTTCGGGCCATCAGTCAAGGCAAGAATATCAATTACCAAAGCTGTAATCTGCTATTACTACAACAGCAAAATATTAAATCAGCTAAATTAAATTCACTGCACTGTGTTTAACAAAGGGAAGCATTGCAATGTATTTTAGTGCTGTTTAATTTTAATTTTCTCATACCCTACATAAAATAATAATAATAATTGGCAGAAAAAGGAGGAGGACTTGGTTTTATAAATATTACAGCTGAAATGCAATACTTCATTCTCTGATGAATAGAACCCTGTTGTTTTCTACTCTGGACATCATCCTACCCACGTATATAATTTTAGCAGGTCCCCTTACATGGTAAAATCATGTGAAATGTCCTAAGGAGAGTATGCCAGAATGGGGGAAAGGGCACTACCGGTCCCTTAAGGCTGTGTCTAATCTCTTCCCATCAACAGTTCTGTTCCCATCTGGATCTTGCAAAGCCCTCTTTCCCAGCTTCAAACCAAAAGAAAGCAGGACCTGAGTGAAGAACTTAGGGGGCTGGACACCTCATGACCTACGGCAAGGGCCACTAACTCTATTGACAAACAAGGACACTAAATCCAATCTTGCTCAAACCCACACGTTTCATCAAAAGAAGAGACATAAGACTCGGAAATCCCTGAGTTGAACGCTCAAAGCCCCATGCCTGTGGCCAAGTGCTACTGCCAACCAAGGAGCTGTAGACAGAGGCCTTTAAAATGCACCTGGGCCCACAGCGTGCTAACCAGCGCCATCTAGTGGAAAGAAGATGTAGTCAGCTGCCACCTCTTGGAGAATTGTTCCCTCAACAGCTTGCTTAGAGGGGGACCTCCACCACACACTGTATGAGACATGGTGGTGTGCTAAGTAAGAGCTGAAAATATCCGGGTGCATGGAATGATCCAGAAATGTGGGGAAAGTGAACTGAAATAGCTTAACCTCATCAGTCATCTCCTGTATTCAAATTTTATACAGTTAAAAAGGCATATGATAAAAAGACCAAAGGAGTCTATGTTTTTTGGTTAGCAACAGTCACATTTAAAATTCAATCTTTTGGGGAAAGCAGGGGAGAAGGTAGAGAAGCCTACGGGGCACCCTGGCCCTGGCCATTCTCCACTCCGAGTCCTTTGTACTCAGCCAGTAAAGAGGAGGCAGTGAGAATTTGTTGGTGGCCAAATGAGCGACATTAAAAGTACCATTATGGAAGCTTCCTATTGAAAAATTGGCTGTTTAAGTATAGAACCAGAAAACCCCTGTAGATCCTGTCTTTAGCTCTCTTAATTCGTAGATGAATCGAGACGGGAAGAATCCATAGCTAGAGTCATAGTGCACCATTCTTTGTTTCAGATACTGCCCAGATGGCCTGGACGGTGCTGGGTTTTGAACTCCCAAGTGTTCACATGTACACTGGGACTCTTGAATGCAGATGAGCAAAAGAATGACTGGGCTTGCTTAGGCAAGGAGAGGAGAGTTTACCGGAAGTTTGGGGGAAATATTTTACAGTCAAATGGCTGAATGGGAACACCTCGGGACTTCCCAAACATGGAGAACCAGGGACTTAGATGATACCTGGATGCTTGTCTCCAATTTCTCTATGGGTTTCTTTCCCTTTCCCTCACACTACTCCACTTTCCCTCTGAAGTGAGTAACAAGGTCCCTGGCACTGACCAAATATCACCTCTACAGTTCCTGCCACAAGAAAGCTGTGAGTTTGAACGTTCCACAGGGATGCTGACTAGCCTGGCTGATGTCAGATATCCCGGGCACATGTAGAAGCAATAACACTGAGGTCACCACCCTGGCTTCCCACAAGACTTCGTGTCAACCAGTCCCTAACCTAGGAATCTCAAGTCCTGCTCATGTACCTCCTACAGCTCCTTTACTACCTAGAGTTAAACAAGAATGGGCCACTTTTCAGGGAAAGCCCAAAGTGCCTTCATGAGACATGGGTCAGCTACTAATAGTGGGGTGTGTGCTCATTTACAATGGAGAACATGATGGCTTGATAGCTAAGAACCAAGTGGAATCTTCACTTTGCTCCCTTGTTGGGTTACAAAGGCAGGAAGGTGTTTCAACCTTGGCGTTTTCAACCAGAAGAGCCAGTAAGGAGGCAGAAGTGTGTCTATGGACCTATTGGTAGCGAAGCCGGGTACTTCCAAAGGGATTGCAAGGTTGGACTTGAGAATTGCAACATGGCAGACAGATGACTGCATGTCCACCATTTAAGGCCTCAACACCATGCTCTACACACAGCGCAATTATATCTTGAGTTTTTGTTTCCCTTGTCTGGAATTCTCTTCCCCTCACACTCTAAATCTGGACAATTGATAGCCAAGTTAAGTGTGTCTTAGGTCAAACAGTCCTCGACAATAATACCAACTGGAAACAATAGGTCCAATCTTCGAATGTTGGATTAGTGTGTGCTTGTCCTAGTTTTCCTTCATGTAGATAATTGGCCCTGAAAATCAGCCTAATATAAGCTAGAATTCTAAATTGAGTCTATGATTTATCAGGCTACAAAAGACTCTAGGGTGATATCAATTTTCTTCTCTTTGTCCTATTGAGAGGAGGATTTCTCAACCAGTAATTGCAGTGAGCTCAGAAGAAGGAAGGGCTTATGGGAAGAGGAGAGATCAATTATGGAGCAATATGTGAGAGCTGAAGTGTGAATAACTCATTTCACAGACATCAATTATTATCCAAAAAGTGGCAGGGGATGAGATTTGAATACTAGCTCATGTGAGTATCAAAAAGACATTGATGAGAAGATACCATCTTTGGTGAAAAAGATCATATCATAAAATAAATAGGTAGACATTTTTCTTTATAAAAGGGAAACAGAGAAGATTTTTGGGAGAAGGGTTCTTCAAGGAAAGTGGGGCACGTTGAATCACTGTTGTATCAACGAGGTCCACAGCTTACTGAAACAAAGTTCTGTCCTGAGAGAGACTGGACTTAGGGTAGATAAGAGGAGGTAGAAGACTTGATGTCTTCTTCCTAAGATAACTTCTTTCTGGCTCTGAAGAGCACAGTTTGAAATGTGTTGGCTTTGCTACAACTATCCTTCTGCTTACAACAAGGAAAACATGAGACTCCACAGAAGCATTTCCAACCAACCAGTTCCTAAAGCCTACTGCAGCTTCAAGATCATGGTTTCAGTGACTTTGGTGTACTAAGCACACACTTTTCAACAGAACATTCTGAATTTTAGCTCCATTTTACTTGGTCAAAAGCTGATGGAAGAACATTTTTTTAATGAGATCATCTTGTTCTGTGTCCCATGAAAGGGCACTGAGGAAAATATTCTATAAGAGCCCAAGAATAGATTGAGGATGGGGAGACATAGAAGACAAGATGGAAGAGAAACTCGTCCCCAAAGGCTGTATTAGTGACTTTTCTCAGTGCTATGACCAAATGTCAGGCAGGAAAAAACAAAGGAAGTGTTTCTTTTGGCTCACAGTTTGAGAGGGCACAGTCCATCATGGCGAGGAAGGCAGGGTTGTAGGTGTGTAGACGGTTATGTTACAGAGTAATGAAGAAGCGGAGAGTTGAACGCTAGTACTCAGCTCACCACCCTCAACCCTTTCCATTCATGTTGTTCATTGCAGGACCTCAGTTCAAGAGATGGTGCTACCCAAGCTCAGAGTGGCTCCTTCTCCTTTGTTAAGCCTTTCTGGAAACTCGATCACAGACACATCCAGATGTTTGTCTTCTCGGCAATTCTGAATCCCATCAAGCTGACCATCAAGAGCCATGCTCGCAGGAGGTGAACTAGGGACCCTTGCACCTGCATTAACAGAACTACATTTCAAGGTAGACATTTTTTTATTGAACAATTATCCTTCAGATGTGGACTAGAAATAATTGAGATAAATTCTGGAGATGGAAATGAAGGAAGACACACCAGCACTCTTTGCCTTCTGGGCTCCCAAAGCCCTGAAGGGATGAACACTTTACTTCTGCATCATTTAGCTCTGTTCTGTGTCAAGAGCCAGAAAGCCACTCCAGCCTCTTAAGCAAAGGAGACAGGCGGGGATGTAGGATGAAACTGGGAACGCCCAACATCTCTCTCACACCCTGACCTGACTGAAATGCTCCCAAATCGACTTGTAATTGCTTTTCCAATTGGAATCTCAGCTGCTGGGACCCTAAGCCTTTCTTATTGTTAGTGGGTGACCCTCATATAATCTTTTGGGGTTCCACTCCAAGCCAATGGCAAAGACTCTGAAAGGCAAATCAGTTCCAACACTCCAATCCCACAGTTAACAGATTTATAGAGTATTTCTTGTGTTCTATGCATTGATCAAGGCCTTGGGTCATCGCAGTGGCCAAAATAATCCCCATAAATTCACATGCTTCTTTTTAAGAATGGGATCTATGGGCTACAGGGCAGAATAAAAAAGACAGAGTACTGAGTAGAATCAGGCATGGTTTCACATCCCTGTAATCCTAGAACTTGATAATGAAGGACCAAAAGTCCAGGGTCATTTTTAGTTACATAATGAGTTCAAGACTAGCCTGGACAACATGAGTCATTGTCTCAAAACAAAAGAAAAGCAGCCAAGCACAGAGTGGGGGTGCTATTTTAAAAGAAAAATTATACAAAGTGTCTCTCAGAAGGGGATAGTTAAGCAAATGTCTTAACGAAGCTAGAGAACAAGTATAAGAACGGGAGGAGGAGAACAAGGTTATAGATGAAAGACAGCCAGGATACCAGCCCCGAGACTGGCTCAGCCAGAAGTCCCTACAGATAACGGTAAATCCCTGGAAATCTCTGAGCGTGATGAGAGCAATAAAATAAAGAAAAATGCACCTGCTTTTACTGTGAAATGAGATCTGCTAGAGTCCCCAAGCAGGGACTGCTCTACCCAGGAGTCTGCACCCCAGGCAGTCTGACTGTAGAGTCTTGTAACTACAGACCTTCTCAGGCTCCTGTGGGACCCTTAGAAAGGCTTTTCTGAAGATCTGCAGAAACTCCAGTGAGTCATTAACATCTCCCAATACATTGGGTTGCCCCTGAAGGCAGGCATGGATTTTGCTCTAGAGTAGCAAGCAAGAGGTTTTAAGATTGAAGTCTCATGTGGCCTGGGTATGGTAGGGTAATTGCCTGTGCAGGAGGCCCTGTGTTCAATTTCCAGCTCACACACCTTTGCTATGACAGCTCCATTCTGTTAACTCACCATTGTAAGCCCCGGGTTAAGTCACCAAGTTCCTTTGATAAAAGTCTTAGCAAGGGCAGCATAGCAAGGTGGTGATTACAGAAACGTTTCAAAAGGACTAGAAGAGCAAACCACAGCTGGGTGGCTGCTGGAAAGCTAGTCTCCTTCAGGAAATGCTTTGCAGAGACAATAAATAAGATTTGGGCCGCTTTCTCTAGAGCTGAGTCATTTTCAAAGTTTATGCTCCTCGTTCAAGAGCGAAAATGCTCACCCGGTGCCTGCTTAGGATGAACATCTAACACTGTAAAAAGCTGGTTCTTCTCTTCAGTTTACAGAGTAACCTTAAGAGACAGGGTGGCTGATTCCTGTGATACAGAAGCCCTGCATTTGTTGGAACCCTGTTCTTTGTCTGTTTGAGGAGCCAGAGAAGGGGACAGCGTCTCAGCAGTAAATAACCCCATCCGAATGTCAACTGATAGGCGACAGAATGTCACACACCGACTCCGCCAAATCCTGGTGGCAGTGGGAGTAAGTGGTTAGAACTGTTACTCTCATACACTCAAGAAATGTCACCGAGTGCCCACAGTAGTCAAGCGCTATTCTAAGCCATGGAGGAAATTGTGAAGAAAATAAATAAATCAATAAATAAGGAAAATTCTCTCTCTCTCTCTCTCTCTCTCTCATGGAGTTGCCATCGTAAAAGGTTGTAGACAGAAAATGCACAAGCAAATTCATGGGATATTGACAAACACTTGGAAGCAAAAAATGGAGAGCCATGGTGAGGAGACAGGCTGATGGGCCTTGGTCAAGAACAGTCTTTGGTCCCTCCCTGGGTAGGTACCATTTGAGCAGAGATCAGGGAAAAGTTGGATCTTAGTTGGATCTGGCCATGGATCACAGAAAAGTCAGTCTTGGTTATTGTATTCCACTAAGCAAGAGGAGAGGATGGGCTCTTCCTAGGATATGGTTTCAAAAGGTTTCCAAAGAACATAGCAACACTCAGTTAGTTAGTTAGGTAGAGAGAGAATGGCCAGAATCCTTCCCATTCCTGTTTCCTCTGCACTTGTAGTCAAAGAAATACCATACACATGTGTGCGACATACATACTTACAAATATACATGTGTGATATACTACTTATACACACACATGACCCAAATACTTATGATATACATGCATGTAATATACAGACTTAAGATATACACCTGTGTAATGTACATGCTTATGGTATACATGTAACATATATGCTTGTATGTTTATGTAGCATACATACTCATATGCACACAGGTTACTCACATACTTATCCTATTCATGTATGCAACGTGTTTACTCAGATACCTTCTCATTGATTGCGTGTTTTATATAGTGAAAAAAAAGAATGACCCTTCAGATTCCACTCAATAATGGACTGGGTAACTGGTGAGTTACATAAATACCTAAAATTCTTCTTCTTTGAGATTTTTGTTTATTCATGGTTTTGGAGACGGCCTTGCCCAACTGCTCAGGCTATCCTGGGGCCTACTAAATAGCCTAGTCCACATACCACCAAGTGTGACTCCTTCTTGGAGCTTTTGAGTAAACGGGCTAACTTACCCAGACCTTACTTTATCCATGGGAAAATGACAACCATGCCTAACCCTCTGGATTGGTTATAAGAATTAAATCAGCTAAAATCTGGGCAGCTAGTAGGGATCTAAAAACACGTTAATTTTATTCTCCTAGAATGCCTCGGGAATTAGTAATTCACAAAGACCATCACAGAAAAATCCAAGGGACATAAAATTTTATTTCTTTCCCAGCAGCAGAATAGAAAATTTAGAATGTCCAGGAAGCCAGTAGCTCCCATGCCATTAAGATTTATTGAAATTCTTATTCTACCATGCCTTCAGTATCACTCTCCCAGCTGCTGGATTTGTTTAAAGTCTTTTACCACAGCTCAGTAACAAAGATAAGAGTGAGCACCATGTCTGGAATTCCTCCTTTGGACACTCAGCCCTGGGACCATAACAGTCAGTCACGTGCGCGAGGCATATGCTCAGAAATGGTCTCCCATGGCTGTCTGAGTTTACTTTCTATTACTGTGATAAAACACTGACTAAAGCCAGATTGGGAGGAAAAGATATGTTTGGCCTTACAGATTACAGTCCGACATCTAGGGAAGCCAAAGAAAGAACTCAAGGCAAGAAACAGTCCGGAGGCAGAAACTGAAACAGAGATCATGAAGGAATGTTGCCTACTGGCTTGCTTCTAGGCTCATGTTCAGCTGCCTTTCTTATATATCCCTGGCCCACATGCTTCAGGTTGGCACCACCCACAGTGGGCTGGATCCTCCTACATCAGTTAGTAATCAAGAAAATGTCTGACAGATGTGGGCACAGGGCAATATTATGCAGGCAGGAAACTGCCCAGGTGTGTCAAGTTGACAACCAAGTTTAGCCATCATGCATGATCTGTGAGACCAGCTTTTCCCCTGGGTCTAGTGGATGGCATGGGCACCTGTGACTTTCCGTGTGCTATGTATTGGACCAGTTTCGGAAACCCAACATCCACTACATTGACAGTCCCTAAAATGAAGTGTGTTGGGGGAGGAGCTTCTTGTTTCCATTTAAAACTCTCTTGTATCTTTTTCTTCATGTTTACAGCACTAAATTAGAAGAAATGCCTATGCCTCAACTAGGAATCGCGGCTCTGTGTGGTAGTTTATTCAAAGTACCTGACCGGGCTATTTTCTCGTCTCTGTTGACTAATTCAGAAGAATAACGTGGAAGAATGGCAGGGTGCTCATTGCTGATTGCCACCATGTTATTCTTAGCCCCATACATCTCTCGAGGGAAGTACTTCACATTTACAGGTAGGATGGATGTCAGACTTCCTATAGATATAAGTGAAAATCCTTTCTCCATTAGAAACTCACCTTTAACGTGGGCACAGACTCCACCCAAGCCAGTGTTGTCTGTAAACCCTCAGCCAGACTTCCTTATCTCAACCTCTGAGAAGTCTCTCTAATCTGACAGGCTCTAGTGGCGATTCAGTCCACCGCTGGGAGAATCAGGCCTTTGCTTGCCATCCCAGGGGCCTTCAGATGGTTGCTAAAACCGGCCTAAGTGGACACGCTAGGCCCGATAGCCAGCATCAAGAGTGATGTCACAGGGAAGCACTGAACCCGGCCAGCAGATGGACATTTGCCATCAGATCTCTACCTGCTGTTCTTCGCTTTGAACCGCAATGTTGTATTTCATCATTAAAGTCCACACAGCACTTTCTAGGATGCTGGCTTATAGGTTCTGCGTGAGTCGATATGGAGAATTCAACATCTTCAATTTGCAGATGAACAAACAGAAGGTTAAGGGGGTAAGCAGGTGGCTCAAGGTCATGCATCCGGTGACTGTGAACTGAAACTTGTATGTTCCAAGTCCTCAGAGTCCAGTCCCTTGTTATCCTCTTCTGCCTCTAAGGAACCCCAAGTCCTGCTCCTTATAGACACATGTATTGTCTCCCTAGTTTATTTATTTATTTATTTTGGTGTGTGTGTGTATGTGTGTGTGTGTGTGTGTGTGTGTGTGAGTGAGTGAGTGAGTGAGTGATTAGACTTGATCACCAGGCTCTTAGTTTTCAAGTGACTTCTGGAACACAGACTCTCAACAAAATCCCCTATGCCTCTTGCGTTACTTCCTGTTGTTATTTTTTTCTCATTAGTATTTATTTGACTTTTCTGTATATGACTTCTCCCAACCATGTTCTAAGCTTGTAGAGAGAAAACCAGGCTGTTTCTGACACTTTTCTCCATCCTTTAGATAGGACGTTGACTATCAGATGTTTACATAAATCCCAAGCCAGGGGAAACAGATTCTTATGATTGTTGTCTCTCTGTGCCTTCTGCCTGTATCACATGATCCAGAAATGCCAATGAGATATAAGTAGATTAGCTCGGGAAACTTTCTAGTTTCCGCAGAGGAGTCAGGAAGCACTTGCTGGTCTAGCTAGCTCTTTTCTCTCTTCTCTCTGAGTGCTGGACACATGACTTGGTCTGAAGACAGCAGACATGTGACATGGACATCAAATATTAGATTGAGATCATGATAGCCAAGATCAACCTACATAATCAGTTATGAAATGGACATCAACGTCATGACCAGAAACATCTCCATCCAACCTTGTATTTTTCCATGTGTGTTTGTGTGTGTGAACATCTTGCATGTGTAGGGGTGCATGTGTATGTGTATGTGCCCGTGGAGGCTTTGACATTGATGTCAGGAACCGTCCTAGATCACTCTGCTACCTTATTCCTTAAGGAAATATCTTCCAATTAAACCCAGACCAAGCTGGACCATCACTCAGCATTTGCCTGGGTTCTGGGTTACCAAACTCTGAGTTACATTGTGAGATGAATAGTTTAACCACAGAGCCATGTCTCTAACCGCCAAGCCTTTTCTTTTTTTGTAAAGATTTATTTTATGTATAGGCCTATTCACCTGCATGTATATATGTGTGCCAAGTTTATGACCGTTGTCTTGGCAGGCCAGGAGAGAGGATAAGATCCCCTGAAACTGGAGTTGTGGATGGTTCTGAGCCACCATGTGGGTGCTGGGAACTGAACCTGGGTCCTTGCAAGAACAAGGACATTAACCTCTGAACCATCTCTCCGATCCTACTCCCAGCCTTCTTATGATCAAGGCATCCCTGTAGGTATGGATTAAGCCATTTCTAACTCTGACTGTTGAGATTCAGGTCTCACACTGACGTTGAATCACATATTTCGTTTTTTGTCTCCTAATGTGCACGACAAAAACAAAGGTATACAGCTAGCTTTTATTTGTCGCTGTTTTCTGAGGAGAAAATAATAAATCAGTTCTGAAATGCTCCGGAGTATGTGATCTGTGCTAGACACCACAAAAGCAGTTCTATTTGTAACATGGATACCACCAG
>LOEQ01000259.1:269693-283413 GCA_001685075.1 Bramus lutescens | reverse complement strand
CAGCAGCAGCAGCAGCAGCAGCAGCGAAGAGTGTGAGGCTTATATGTCTTAGTTGGGGTTTTATTGCTATGGAGAGACACCATGACCAAGGCAACACTTATAAAGGAAAACATTTAATTGGGTGGGACTGGCTTACGGTTTCAGAGCATTAGCCCATTATCCTCATGGTGGGAAGCATGACAGCATACAGGTAGACATGGTGCCAGGGGAGCTGACGGTTTTACATCTTGATGCTTAGGGAGCAGAAGGAGGCTATTGCCACACTGCGTGTAGCTTGAGCATATCAGACACCCCTACACCCCCTATTCCACCCCACCCTACCCTCCAACAAGGCCACACCTACTCCAACAAGGCCACAACTACTCCAACAAGGCCATGTCTCCTAAGAGTACGACTCCCTATAGCCCAAGCATTCAAGCACATGAGTCTGTAGGGACCATACATATTTAAACCACCACACTACATACCTCTTGCCAGAGAAGAGAAAGTCCAATTATGAGGTGATTGACTCAGACCCTGATTCTGACTGTCCCTGTGAGGAAAAGAGCTCAGAGCAGCGAAAGAAGCAGTGGAGATGAGTCTTCAGATGGTCCTCTGACACCAAGGGCTCCAGCCATCAGAAGCCTCCACTGGTCACTATCAATGACAAAGAAGACAGCCATCCCCACTTGAGGGATTCTGAGTGGGAAAGGTGATTCCAGCAAAGAGCGCCCAGTAGCTGTGCTGGGTTGAGAGGTTAATTTTGGACCCACTTTTCCTGACGATGTCTGTGAAATATGGGATCTTGGTGAAAGTTCCAACCAATCACCAAGTGAGCCTGAGTCGGAGCCTGAGCCTGTGCATGAGCTGGATGTTACAGCCAAAGAGTCTGAGGAGGGGAAGGCTGCAAGGACTAGGAAGAGAAAAACCAAATATCCATGCATGTTGTATGGTAAGCCACACAGGAAAAGTTGTCGGGCTGTCTCACAGAATGTACCAGTCAGCCAAATGCATCTGCAAAGCCAAGCCCTCCTGATGTCCCCATGTCATTGGGCCAACCTCTCCATCCTCCAAAAAACATACCATTAAGGAAATGAAGAGGAAAAGGGTGTGTCCACATCAGAGAAAAGGACCTTTCTGCCAGTGGGGATGGGGGCTCACACATCCATCTTTCTTATGCTCCAATAAATTGGCATTTACTCCACAGCCCCCCTGGAGTGTTTGTTTCCCTGAATTCTATATTCTAAGGATATCCTGGGTTCTATTTCCCCCTCCCCCACCCTACCCCAGTGCAATTACCCAGGACTCTGGCTAATTGTCGGTTCCTCTACGTAGCCATACATGGCTCTGGCCCCCTAGTTGTAGAGTTTTTTCTCAAGTGCTGTAACATGCTGCCCAAATTTGTTCCCTCAGTCGTCAGTTCGCAGGAGGACTCGTCATGGTTTATGCTCTGAGGGCCTAGCCTTGTGAGTGGCGTCAATCAATTGCCAATCGATCAGTTTGTCAGGAAGGGCCCTGCTTGTTATAGATGTCATCCTGTTAATAAATATCTCAGGTGGGACACCAAAGAGAAACACGGAAACAGGATAGAAATACATCCAAACTTTATGCGCATGTTAAATTACGTTTCACACAGTTCTTTCTTGTAGGGCCGCTGATGCAGACAATAATTACATCTATGGAAACAATAATTATATGAGAAACCGTTGCAGTTGTATGGCCTAGATGGTAGGGTGTTTGGGGGAGGGTTGAAGCCATACAACAACCAAAAAGTAACAATTTCATTGTTTTTCTCATCTACAGAATTTTGATGTTGATTCATTTGGGTGGCCATACAGTCAGAACAAGCCAAACATGGCCTCCCTTTATGTAATTTAAAGTTTCACAATGGGACAAATAATTAGGGGAACTTCTCCCAGCTCTTTCTATGGAAGGAAGAGCCCTTGGGGTCTGAACTCTTCACCAGCCTCCTTTGACTCTATTAATTAAACAGCCAAACTGCTTGACAGTTTCAGAAAGGAGGTCGTTTAGTGGGATTTTAGAATATCAGACAAAACCAACTGGCCCATTGCTGAATTAGGGTAAGAGGAAATACTGACTCAACCCATTTGAGCAGGGAGCAGCGTGGGCAGAGAGGGTCAACCTTACACATCTTTTATTGCAAAATAGTTCCAGATCTCTTGAGACTGGCTGAGTGGGAGAGAATAGATTACGCTCCTGATGTAGAAGTTATCTGTGAGGACCGGAAAATGGCACTTGGGTACTGAAAGGATGGAGAGCCCGCCTTCCACCCAGGACAGCATCTGACCACTGTGATATCTGCACAGCACTTGGGGATTTCTAAGTCTTAAGAATGTGAACTCATTAACACAAAACTGGAACTGATCTTAGCTTTGGCTTTTTGTCTTGGGAACAGAATTGGCTCGGAGGTTCTAAGTGACTCACTGAGGAAATACTTGGACATGCTGTGCAAGACGAGGGCAATATTTTAACAACAGGCCAACATGTAAGGCATGGAGAAGAATCACAAATGAAAGGAAAATAAATTGAAAAGCCCAGAAAACAAGGACAACTCGGAGCAAAAGGCAGATACCATAGCCTGGAAATGAAACGCCAGCACTTTGGAAGCGAAACATCTGTGCTAGAATCATCAATGAACTTGAGACTTAAGAAACAGCTCCACCAGCTTGTCTTCCATCCTTTTGTGCTTGCCCCATGCCAAATGGTTGAATATAAAATACCCTAATGGATATTAAGTGTTTTGTAAATTAAAGGCTCTGAAAATATAAGCCATGACCATCCATATTAGAGAAGAGACCACCATGATACAGAAATTATAAGGTCTACCAGCCAAAGAGCTTGCCCATAAGGAAGCTATGAAACCTTGCACAAAATTAAAACAAAACAAAACCATTTCTCAGCACTTGGCCTTGAATTGCTACAAGAGGGACCTCTTTTAACATCACAGTGTTAGAACTGTGACATTTCTGGAAGGGGCAGACCTGTCCTTTCCTGTTCTCTTTCTGGAAAGAAAGAAAATTGGAATTATAGTCCACAGCTGCCAGAAACATGCTGTGTTACCCCTTTCCCATTCCCTACTCTGGGCAGACATTACTAATCAATCATAATTCTGTGAGTCTCTTCAATAGCCTCAGGCTTCTTATCTATACAGTCTTCCTGGAAGGCACTGTTAACCACCAGTCTTGAACTCACTGTGTAGCCTAGGCAGGCCTTGAACCTGTGATACTCCTACTTTAGTCTCTTGAGACAGTGAAGTTATACAGGCCTGCTCCACCAGACCTGACTAATGCTTTCATTTTATATGTGAAGAAGGTACAGAAAGTGCCCATGGGGTTCAAGTGTACACACACCCCCTCCATGCACACCCATCCCTCACTATTAACCAGATCACTCAGAAATTACAGAACAGTCAGGGCTTTGGACCATGGCCAATGATCTCCATTCCCTAGAGACTTCCATGGCCGGAAAAGAGAAGAGCCCTCATCCTTTTATGGAGGAAGCTGGTGGCTGAGGCTTCTTCCCGAAAACAGGACACTTGCTGGAAGTTTCTTGTGACTCTAGACAGTGGCCAGGGACATCTTAGCTTTCTCCACTTCAAAGTATCCATTTAAACTCAGCAGGGTCCACACCACTAATACAGATGGTTTTCACAGGACAGGAGGATGTCATTTCTCTATTTCTCATGAGGGGGTATTTTGCCTATCTCCCCCCCAACCCCCCACCCCCACCCAGGGCATAGCCCATTAACATGGATGGGGTGAAGTTCTTACAGGGGTGACTCAAGGCAGGGGTGACCAGAGGCAAAGGCAATCCAGCCTGCGGGTGCTTCGGGAGCTGTTTTTGTGAACATGCTCTTCAAAGATGAGCTTCATGCAGATTCTAGATAACATTCTTCGTCATATCTGGATCGAGCTTGAGGCTAGCCTCTCTGGGAACACCGTTATAGCCGTGGGAGCGCAGCTGGGGAAAGTAAACCAAAGGTTCACCACTTTCCAAGTCTTAACTGTGGGTGAATGAAGGCAGAGGAGGAGAAAGAGCTTCATAGCTTTGATATGTCCCTCTTATCACCGAACCTTCCGCCTTTGGCACTTCCTGCGTCAGAGTGATAACAGAAAGGAAAGGGGTGCTGATGGTGCCCCCGACTTACATACTTTCTTATGACTGACATTTATAAGAACTAGGTAAATTTTCCTCTTGCATCCATTTAACTCTGTGTGTGTGTGTGTGTGTGTGTGTGTGTGTGTGGAGCAGGCCCATAACCTCATGTAGTGATGTCCAACCCCTCTTTCGTAGTAACAGTCTCTAAAATCTATGGCTTTAGCAAACTCCAGCACACAGCACCTATTGTTGGTCACCATCCTCGTGGTGTCCATCAGATTTGTTACTGGACGCTCTCATCTACATGCTGTAATTTGGTACCCTCTGATACCTTCCATGTCCTTGTCCCTCATAACCACAGGGACACTTTCTCTTTCTATGGACAACATTTGACCCGTTTTAAAATTGCACACATAATATTAAGTGTTTTTCTTTCTGTGTCTGGATCATTTGACTGTTCTCTCCTCTAGGTTTCTAGGTATTGGCATGAGTGGAAAGACCTTTTCTTTTCTTAAAGGCTAAACCATATTCCATTGTGGATATAAACGGCATTATTAAAAAGTTGCCTCATCTGTCTTGGGCCCTCTCGTGGCTCTCTGTCGCTTGTCTATTATGACCGGTGTTGCAGAGAAGCATGGCATGGCTTATAGGCTATGAGTCCATTTCCCCTGGGCTTTTCATTCTGCTCCAAGTCCCCAAGCTATTCCAGTCCTCTGAATCCTCACCAACAGAACACAGTGAATGGGTCCCCTTTCTCCTCACTCTGGACAACACTGGTTATCTTCTCTGTTTCATAAAAGCTGTCCTCTTTTTAGATTTTTCTTGTTAGAACACAAAGCAACAATTTTCCCTCAACATTCCTGGGTGCTGTTGTATCACTGCTCTTATTTGCCGGGTCCCTGTCCTCCCATGTGATCTTCTTACTCATCCCAGCCAGTCTTCTGCTTTCTCAGCCTGTATATTCGGTTACCCTCTCTGTTCCCTGCTGCTAAGTTCCTTACGGTGGAGTGTTCAAAGCTGCTTAGCTGCTTCTGTTCTTACCTGTGCCGTCCTCACTTCGGTGTGTTTCCGGTACAGTTAACAGTTAAAGGCAAAGGTCCTTACGGAGTACCCAGCAGCTCAAGCGTGGAAAGTCGCAGTCCCATGGTACAGGGGACACCTGCATCTGTAGTGGCAGTAAAGCCACTGAGATACACAATCACAGCCCGCTGACGTCAGCACTTAGAAAAGTGCTTGGCCTCTTTGAAAGGCTGTCCATTGTATGAGCTGCAGCTCTTTAAATGAGAGAGATGGGCTGTGTGTGCAATAAAGCGGGGGTGCTTGTCTTTTCTGTTCCAGTTTCAAACATGCACAAATGCATCCAACTGGCCAGGACACTTTGTTCTGGAGAGGTGTGATATCAGTCAGGCTTTTCTTCTTCTATCCCTCACTCTTCTTGCTTGTTCCTAATCATGACTTCCGCTGTTTCTCTTTAAGACTTTAAGTGTGTGCGTATGGGCATGTATATATACAAGTGTGTGTACGTATAAATATATGTGTATATATATGTATATGTGTGTGCTTGTATATGAGGCTGTATGAGTGCCAGTGTGTACGTATATATGTTTATATACTACTTAGACAAATTTAATATTTTATATAATTTTGATAAATAAAACCACACATATAATCATTAAAAATATTTAAGCACTTATGTGTATGTGTGTGTAGTACCTGCATGAGTTTATGTGTGCTGCATGTTTGAAGATGCCTAAGGAGGTCAGAAGAGGGTGTTAGACTCCTGAAGCTAGAGTTACAGACAGTTGTGAGCTGCCATGTGAGTGCTGGGAGCCAAATCTGGTCGTCTGTAAGAGCAGTATGTGCTTTTAATTACTTAGTCATCTCTCCAGCCCCTGTATATAGATTGATAAAGATGACTGTGTATATATATATATATATATAAAATGTTATAAAGACTATTATGTATAATTGTGAAGATTATCATAATACATATTAATTTTGGTATTACCTCTTTTGTAATATTCAGAAAACTAGGAAATGAAACCTTTTGGGCCTAAAGCAGTCTTTTTAACTTCACATATCAGGTTGGCAATATGACTCAGGGAATAAAGGATGCCCACTGCCTTACCTGGCTGAGCTATCCCCCAGGACCCACATAGTAGAAAGAGAACTGACTCTCACAATTTGTCCTCTGACCTCTTTCTAGTTTTCAGGGATTTAATTCTCTTGCATGTAAACTGCTGAGTTTATGTGGAGGAGTTACTGGTGGTGTTTCCTTTTTACAGTGACTTTTTCAAGGTTTAAAGCAATGATATGGCTTCCCTTTCAAATACTGGAACCCTGCCCCCGACAACCCTTCCCCTCTTTTTCAGGCTCACTGAACTGAGTGGTGTTTATTGAAAAACCAACATTTTGTCTTTTGAATATTCTCTCTTATTCACTATTTCCTTCCTTCTGCTTGCTCTGGGCTTACTTTGGTTGCCTTCTTCTAGTTCAGTGGTTCTCAACCTGTGAACCATGACCCCTCTGGGAGTTGCATATCATAATCTCACAGGTCAGATACTTACTTTACAATTCATAACAGAAGGCAAAATTACAGTTATGAAGTAACAAGAAAAGAACTTTATTGCTTGGGGGGGTCACCACAACATGGGAAACTGTATTAAGGGTTCAACATGAGGAATGTTGAGAACCACTGCTCTACTTCCTTAAGATGGAGTTTAAACTTTATTTTTAAATTTTCCTTTGTCTCTAGTGAGAACTTTTTTTTTGCTGTTGATTTCCCTGTAATTACCATTTTAGCTGTATTCAATTTTTTTAGGAATTATTTATTTTTATTTTAAGCATATGCCTGTATATTTGTATGTGACCCATGTGTGTGCAGCTCCCGAGGAGGTCAGAAAACGATATTAGAACCACTGAAACTGAAGTGACAGATGGGTGTGAGCTGCCCTGTGGGTTCTGGGAGCAGAACTCAGATCTGCTGGAAGAGCTGCAGGTGCTCTTAACCCCCGCACCAGCTCTCCAAACCTCAGCTGATGTGTTAAACCATTTTGATTTTATAACTATCAGCTTTATTCACTGTGTCATCCTATAATGGCTTTCTGTTTGCTCTGCTCTTGTGTTTTGATTATTACATCTTGTTTTTCTTTATTTCCCCTCTCTTGCCTTCGTTGGAATACTTACCAGAACTTCATTTTCATTTGCCCAAGGAGCATTTGGCCACTACCCATGATTTTATGATTCCTTCAGGGGTTAAAGTACACTTAACTTCTCAGTCTAATTAGAAATAGCAATCATCATTCTAAGACTAACCTAAGAGGCATGCTGTGTGGCAGACCCTCAGCTTCCAGCTCACCACAGTAGTTATCCTGTCTGTGGCAATCACTGACCGCCTACAGGAAGTACAGTAAGGTTTGCACTCAACGGTCATTCATATTTTAAAGAACCAAACACTGGCTATTTCTGTTGTTCTTCATTGATTCTGAGTCCCCTCTGATGTCATGCCTCTTCTTGGAAATGATTTCTTCTAGCATTGGGGTGAGGGGTGCAGTCATGACCTGCCTTTTATGATCAAAGTCATAGTTAATGTCAACAAGGTGCCATAGTGTACACACACACACACACACACAAACACACACACACACACACAATAAAACAAAACTGAGCATACTGTAATCTTGATGCAAGTAGGTCTTCTGAAAAATATAATTCTGGTTTCCTACACGAAGAAATGTTAGTTCATCCTTGATAGACAGGAATGTATTGGGCATAGAATACATTCAACTGGATATGAGTCCAGATGTAACTGTCCATTCCTTGGGGGTTTTAGACTCTCTTGTCCCTCCCTCTCAGCCCCTATCCAGGCTCTAGCGAGCTATCTGTCATCTGAGATCTCCTTTCTCTCTCCAATACACATTGTTTTCTTCTGGTGGCTGCCAGGACTATTCCTTGTCTTTAGTTTTCAATTTTATTTAATTATCTTGTATTTTGACATGGGTTT
This sequence comes from Bramus lutescens, assembly GCA_001685075.1. Lineage (NCBI taxonomy): Eukaryota > Metazoa > Chordata > Mammalia > Rodentia > Cricetidae > Bramus > Bramus lutescens. The sequence goes on along the minus strand of LOEQ01000259.1, from coordinate 275,312 downwards.
CTTTCTTTGGTTACTCTGTTTGGGGTTCACTAAGTTTCTTGAATTAATGAAAAGTATGTGTGAAGGCCATCTTTACCTTTCAATAATCTCTGCCCTGATGCTGTCTTCCTGGGGGTCTGAGGACATGGACTGGGGTTGGAGCTCTTTGTACCTCATGGAATTCTTTGAGGCTTTGGCCATTTATAAAACTGCTCCATCTCTGTGGGAAAAATGACCTAACTGCCAGTGATCTATTCTCAGGGTTACTAACTCCTCAGTCATTGTCAGGATCAGGCTTGAGGGATGACTCAGTGGGGGAAGCATTGGGGCCACACAAGCCTTATTAGCCTGGGTTCAATCCCCACTACCCACTGAAAGGGGGACAAACCCCATAAAACTGTCTTCTGACCGCCACATCCATAATAAATAATAATGGGCCATCCATAATAAATAATATTAATAATTTAAAAAGTAAAATCTGAGGGACGACCCAGAAGCAAAGGTGACAATGGAACAGAATTTTCTCTACTCTCTCTAAACCATAGGAACTTCCTTTTCTAGCCTCATGGGGCAAAAATCTAGTTCTCTTGGAGCCCTATCTAATCTAGCTGGTGTGCACGTCCATACTTGGGCCGTGGCTCACCGGCACCACCCGTAAGAACCCATCAGCATTGTTCTTCCCCATAAGCAAGGGCGGTCTTCCCATTAGAACTCAATAAACACTTGAACACAGCCATTTTATTGCAGTTTTCTTTACTTATCTAATGTATGTGTGGAGGTGAAGATATGGAACTCAGAGGTTAACTTACATGAGTTCGTTCTCTCTTTCTGTCTTGTGGGATTTGAGAATTGAACTCGGGTCAGTAGTGTTGCCCTTAAGTGCTCTTATGCACTGAGCCATCTCGTCAGCCCCCATTTGGTGTTCCTAATCACTGAAATACTGGCTTCTACTGCATTTAGTGTGGCTGCTTGACAATGTGCCATAGAGTGACTCTCCTAGTCACAGGTTGGGTTTACTTTTACTTAGGAACACCAAGGAATTATACTCACTGGAAGCACTCCAAGCTCCAAACTCCAAATTCTGATTCATCGGCATGCGTTACAAAGTCAACTGTTACCAACTGGCCTTGCATCAGCAGACCCAGGACCGCTGACCTGCCTTTCCTGTCCTTTGAATGAGGTGAAGAGAGAACTGATTAAACCATCAGCTTTTTATCCAGCTTGTCTGTTTGGTGTTGCCAGAATAGAACACTAGTTCTGGAGGCTGAGACATCCAAGATTGAACTGCCCCCATCAAGCCAGGCCCTTCTGCTCCTTAGAACATTGCAGAACACAATACATCGCAGGAGAGTACACCTAAGAGAGGAGCCAAGCCTATTTCATAAAAACCCGCTGCCAAGCTAATGAACCCGCTCCCAGGATGAAATGTCCACTCGTGAGGGAAGAATCCTCATGACTGATCTATTAGCCACTTGGTAAAGATCGTACCTGCCAAGTCTTGGGAGAGAGCTGTCTGGTGTTACCCCTGTCTAACATTCTACCCATTGACCAGTTCTGTAGCAGCTGCAAGAGTTGGAACAAAGCTGGGACTACAGGAAGCTCCAGATGGGAGTGGTTTTATCTGCATTTAGCAAGTGACACCAGATTTTAATTTGTACAGAGGGCAGGGTCACCAAGTGCAGTAGACTTAGTAGGAAGGAACGGCAGGTGCCATTGACTCAACAGGAATTATCTACAGCTATGGCTTTTGCCTTTTGAGTATGAAATGCTAGGCTGACATGCTAGGCGTGTAGAGTATTCGTTTTCCTACTTCTGGGAGTAGAACCAGACGTTTAATCTCTCACAGAATTTGAGTGAGGTAACCCAGACACAGAAAGACAATTATCACATGTACTCACTCATAGGTGGTTTTTAAACACAAAGCAAAGAAAACCAGCCTACAAACCACAATCCCAGAGAACCTAGACAACAATGAGGACACTAAGAAAGACTTACATAGAGACTACATGGGAAGTAGAAAGCAGAAAAAGACAAGAAAGATCTCCTGATCAAATTGGGAGCATGGGGATCTTGTGGGAGGACTGAAGGGGGAGGGGAGAGGCAGGGAGGAGAGTAAAGAAAAATGTAGAGCTCAATAAAAATCAATAAAAAAGGTAAAAGCTAAAAAAAAAGATAGGTTCCCTTTGAGGTGACTGAATGTGGCAGGGATCGTCTTTAAGCTCCTCTGTCCCCTTTGCTCCCCATGCTCTCTCTGTCTTCAATTTGCATTGTTGTGCAGTGTTGAAAGTTGACCGTATCTGCCCTGAATATTGTATGTAAAGATAGCCCATGACTTAATGATGTCTTGGCCTGCAGTTTTCTTGCTTTCTGAAGGGAAATGCTATGTCATTGAGCTATGACTACCTGTATTTGATGTAAAAGACACATTTTCAATTCATGGCATCTTTCAATTTGGTAGGTTGATAGAAATAGAGGCACGTTTTAACCTGAAGAATGTGCTTGTGCACATGCATGTACACACACAGGCATGCATGCCTGCAAAGATAATCTCATAAGATGCGTACTGTAATATCACACGTTTTTAAAATCATCATATCTAAGGCACAAAGCACTGGCCACCATGCTGGTCACAAAGGCAAGTTAGGGCCAAGTCATCACTGGAACCCTGGCAGTCTGGTTGTATTGCATTCTTGGCCACCACACTGTAGTACCATGTGGGCTTTATTCAGGGAGGTATGGCTTTTGGAAGAAGGGCACATATATTTCTTTCTGTTCGAGGTTAGATTTGTCTCATGTGCTAGTGATTCCCAGCTCCTTCAGTGATCTCCCCAGTTCTTCCCTTAGTCTCTCTTCTCTCATAAAAGTGTTTATCTGAGCTCTGCTTTTGGAGGGGGCAGGGGCGCAGGACTAGAACACAGGGCCTTGAGCTTGATAAACAAGCACCCTACCACCAAGCTACATCTCAGGCCAGAAGACCCAATTCTTTGTGTTTGTTTGTTTTTGTTTTTTTTCCAGACAGGGTATCTCTTTGTAGACCTCGCTGTCCTGTAACTCACTCCATAGACCAGGCTGGCCTCAATCTCAGAGATCTGCCTGCCTCTGTCTTAAATCCCACAAATGCTAGGATTAAAAGTGTGTGTCAACACTGCCCAGCAAGAAGACCCAATCTTGAAAAGCAAAATTGCACAGTGCACATCAGCTCCCTTGTTCTCCCCCGCTTCTCTCCACCGCCAAGCCTCCTGAAAATCAATCTGAACTCTTTTCTCTCGGGCACCTGAGTGCTGTTCAGTCCAGCCTGCTTCAAAGCTCTACCATAGTTACTGCTTGATAACCACCTTCAACTATGATTGCCTCGGCCTCCGTGGCATTTGACTGGGAGTCAAGCATCCTTTGACAGTCTCCACCCCCTGGACAGCATGACCTGACATTGTCCTTTCTCGTGGCCCTTTCCTCTCTCCACTCCGATAGCCTCACGATCTGGGTCTCCTTGCCCACAAGTGGGTGTGCTCCAAGAGCCTGCCATTGGCTTTCTTTCTCTTCATCGCAGCGCCTGCTTCCCCAGATGAGCTTGCCTACACCCACAACTTAAATTATTACCTCTCTTTTTATCTTTGTTTCCAGGGCCAGCCCCCTCTGACATCTTGCTCTGCATTCCATCCTCCAGTTGAACATCTTGGGCTGGAGGCTCTCCATTTGGCAAGGCAAGCAAGCATCTTCTCTCAACTCTCGCATGGAAAGGAGGGTTCAGTCAATGCTAGCTGAGGACCCGAGAGAGGCAGACTTCGAGAATCAATACCGTGTTAACGCTGCCTGCAAGAACTATCAGTTCCGATAGCACAGGAAGTTGGGGTGGGGGTGTGAAGTGTAAACATGAATCAGATGGAACAGGAAAACACAGCTCATATTTTACATGGGCTGTCCAATGACTAACCAGGACACGTTTTCACGTAGTGCTGATCTGTTCATTTTTCCCCCTTGCTGATGGTTTCAACAGAGACACAATAATTTATCCCTTTTTTTAATTCCATGGTCTCTTCGATTGTCCCTTGAGGGTCCCTTGGGACCTCTGCAGATGAAAATGTAGCCGACTCCTCCCTTCCAAACAACACACTTGCATCTGTTTTCTCTCGTTTGATTAAGGGCCTGGGCAGTGGGTCAGAGCCTTTACTCTGGCAACAAAATTTGGATGTAGTTGGAAGCCAGAAAAAATAAAAACCATGCATACACACACAAAAAACTGGAAACCATTAGAAACTGTTTCTTTTCACACAACCAAAAGCCATTGAATAGGACTGGCAAGAGATCTTTGGGCAAAAGGCTCATCAACAGACGGCAGATGATGCTCTTTGTAAAGATGTCCAAAAAGGACCAGCTACATGTTCATCCTTACAATTAGGTAGCAGTTCCCAACCTTCTCAACCCAAGGAACAGGTTTGCACTGCATGCAGAGATAGTTCTGTGTGTTTTGGTGTGGTCTAAAGCCTCTGCCTCAGAAGTGTGGAGTAGCGTGGCTGGTTTTGCGAGCTTCCTGATGAGGTGGAGGATGCCGGAGTCCTTGTAGATAGAAGGTAAGGAAAGCTTGAGCTCCTGCCAGAGTGCACATCCTGGGGGCGGTGTGAGTCTGAAGTCCTGGCACACAGCGAGTTTGTAATGCTAATGTCTGCATGAGAAAGCGAACACACAGAGCAGGAGGAGGGGCAGAGCAGAGAGAATGGAAGGACAGAGGCTAGAGGATTGAGACAGCAACAAGGACAAGGAAGGACACTTAGATGGACAAGGAAGGATAATGAGACTGTGAAAGGCATTGCTAGGGAACTGCTTGGGTCTTAGTAAAAAGCTTCTTTAGAGTGGGCTGATTCTTATGGACCTTCCATCCTTCTTCTTCATGGCGTCAATCATTACGGTTCAAGCCTTTAGAAACTCTTCCGTGGCCTCCCACCTTCAGGAAAGAGAACTAGAGTCTGCCCTTGCCAGGCCTCATTTGCCTGTAGCGTTTCTGGTCATACTACTCTCGTGGCCAGGAAAGCCAGAAAACAACGGGTATGGTGGTTTGACCAGGACCTTTACCTCCAGCCTGTTGGTGCACAACTTATTGCTCAGATAGCCTCATTTCTGTGGGGCAAGAATGATTTCTCTACTTTTGCCTGACGGAATTGTGCATCCTCTTCCTCTGCAAGCATTCATACACTTTTTGCCTCCCAATGTCTCTTTTGTATAACGCTGCCTCCAGCATTGAAAGAATACTTACTAAACCAAAGAAAGAGCAAATGTGTGAATGGAGGAAAATCCCCATCGCCAGTACCCCCATCTCCTTTCTCAGCAAGAGAACATTTAAATTCCTATTATTGGCCAGCTTTTCACTGGTAGATCTTGGATTTTTAAGTCAATGTAGGCATATTAGATGTTTTTTCTCCTTCGTTCCTTCCTTCTTTCCTTCCTTTTTCCCTTGCTCCTTCTCTTCATCAGTTCTTCCCTCCTTCCCTTCTTCCTTTTCTAGCTTCATTCTTTGTTCCTGATTTACCCTGCAGAAATCTCACTGTGGAAGAGATCATGTGCTTTTTCTGCCTCTGTTTGCCTTCCCTTCCAGAACAGCTCTTGGACAAGCCTCAGCTGCCCATGGTGTATCTTGTCTGTCTCTTC
>LOEQ01000259.1:236290-246426 GCA_001685075.1 Bramus lutescens | reverse complement strand
CTCTCTCTCTCTCTCTCTCTCTCTCTCTCCACTCCCCCAAAGAGTCATTATGGCTAAATAGCATAGCTCACAGAAATGGATTGTCCAGGATTTACTGTGATTCTTCTCATGGGGTGTAATCATTTCCTATTACATTTTTTTATGTGCACATAAATGAGTGTGTGTGAGGGGGTGCTCGCGTGCTGCCTGTGGAGGTCAGGGACAACTTGCCAGAGTCAATTCTCTCCTTCCACCACATGGTTCCTGAGATCCAGCTCTGATCATCAGGATAACTGGCTGTCACCTTTACCCATTGAACCGTCTCACCCACCCAATCAATGTTCTAGACATGTTCAGTTGATGCTTAGATATAATGAGGTCTTGTTCCTTGGCTACAAGACTCTGGCTCTACTGTTAGGGCACAATCCTGTTACTCTGTACAAATACATTTTCCTAGTATGCTAGCTAGTAGTATGTCAACTTCACACCAGCCAAAGTCATTTTGGGAGAGGAAACCTCAGTTGAGAAAAGGGCCCCACCAGACTGGCATGTAGGCAAGTCTGTGGTGCATTTCCTTGCTTGATGATTGATGTGGGAGGGCCAAGATCACTGTGGGTGGTGCCAGCCCTGACTAGATGATCCTGGTTATCTAACAGTATACTGTTGAGAGAAAGCCCATTAGCATCATTCCTCCAGGGCCTTTGCATCACCTCCTGCCTCCAGGTTCCTATTTTGAGTTCTGCCCCAACTTCTCTGGATGATGAACAAGCTGTAAACTGAAATAAACCCTTTCCTCTCCAAGCTGCTTTTGGTCATGGTACTTTATCACAGCAATAGAAGCCCCAAGACACCTAGTTTCTCTTTGTATGTTAGATCAGTTTCTTTAGGAAACATATTAAACCCTCAACTCTGATTACAATATAATCTCTTTGTAATTCTCTCACATCTTCTTCCCCCTGAATTTTGAAGTGAGAGGTATTTTATTCTCGTGGCATCTTCATGGTGAATGGCTTCCTCTTCCCAATACACTTCTTGATTTCCATTCCCAGAGAGCATCTATGTCCATCAATTACATAAGATACAAAATATTCTGATTGCTCATGCTGGTAGAAAAGTGAGCCACTTCTAATTTGGGCCAGTCTGCCTAGTCCGCTCCATGTCGCATAACCATACAGAAGCATCTCCAGATTCAGTATACAGAAAAGCAAAGTGTATTTAATTCATAATTGTAAGCTTCAAATAACTTCCACCTCATTTTTATTGCTCAATTTAATTTTTAAATTAATTTTTAAATTAAAAATAGATGATTCATCTGGAGAAATTATTTTAAAAGCTACCAATTAAACTAAAATGTTTTAATGTCCGCAGACCACTGTTTTCTCTGTTTCTTCCTTCCTGATCTCCAGGGACCCTTTCAATGTTACCCTTTCTGTACATGCATAGGGAGACACTACCTTTCTGGAAAGATGTGATCAAGCTCCACGGTGCCCCTGCATGTCCTTTGGGAAAGAGCTGAGAAACCAACTTGGACTGGGATTAAATCCAGGCTCTGGTGCTTGTCGCTGAGGAAAGGCTACAGCTGTGTGCTTTGCCTTGGCTTTATCTGGGCTAAAACCAGAGGGGGTGGGGGCGACGCTTGTTTCAGAGTTTTGCTTGAATGATCCATTTTACAGAAAATAGTCCAGTGCTCTGGAAACCTAGTTATTTCCTTTATTTCTTTCCCTTCAATATAGTTCCTGGGGAAACATGAGCAAATGCTTATTCACCCCAGCTAGGGAGCAGCCAAAGGCCAAATCAGTGCTTCTGCTGTGTCTTGCTTAGTAAGGCAGTGAGCATATCCCAGTTACTTACAGAGTTTGAGTGAGGGGTTACTTACAGGAGCACGGGTGACTCAAAGACAGTTGCATCACTGAAAGGCTTCCCCATGGGTGATGAGCCATGAAAGCTACATCTTTGGAGTTGGTAGGAAGCTCTGCCAGCCAGAACAGCCTCTGCCCAGGAATTGGTGCTGCTTACATAACCTTGTCGGAGGGGGCTTGTGAGTCTTGTAACTTTCAGGAGCTTCCCGAGCCCCATAAGTTGTGCTGACTTTCCAGCTTTGTTGTGGTTTGAATGAGAATGTCCTGAGAGGTTCATGTGTTTGAACATTTGGTTCCATNGGTTCCATGTCCTCTGTAGGTTCATGTGTTTGAACATTTGGTTCCATGTCCTCCGTAGGTTCGTGTGTTTGAACATTTGGTTCCATGTCCTCTGTAGGTTCATGTGTTTGAACATTTGGTTCCATGTCCTCTGTAGGTTCATGTGTTTGAACATTTGGTTCCATGTCCTCCATAGGTTCATGTGTTTGAACATTTGGTTCCATGTCCTCCGTAGGTTCATGTGTTTGAACATTTGGTTCCATGTCCTCCATAGGTTCATGTGTTTGAACATTTGGTTCCATGTCCTCTGTAGGTTCATGTCTTTGAACATTTGGTTCCATGTCCTCCATAGGTTCATGTATTTGACTTTTCGCTTCCCAGTTGGCAAGGCTGTTTGGAGAGGCTTAGGGGCCTTGCTGCAGGAAGTATGCCATTAGAGGCAGACTTTGAGAGTTTAAAAACTCACGTCATTTCCTCTTCTCTCTGCTTCCTGCTTGTGGTTCAGGATAGGAACTCTGCACATCCAGCTCCTGCCTCTGTGCTGCTGCTTGCTGCCATGCCTCCCCATCGTGACAGACCATTATCCCTCTGGAACCAGAAGCCCAAATAAACTCTTCTATATATTGCCTTGGTCATGGTGTTTTATTAGAATGATAGAAAAAAGTAACCAGGCCTCAAATATTCTGATATCAAGCCAAAGTCTCTTCTCGCAATTATACCAGTGCATAGTGTGGCTAGTTTTCCAAATGTATGAGAAACTGTCTAACCTGTATGAAGACCTGGCAACATAGATAAGTTGTCATTTTCAGACTGAACTATCTTAATCAGTTCCTTGGAGGCTTCCAAAAGCACAGTTTCGTTCTGTGAAAATAGGCATGAATCGGCTTATACATCACACTTGCTTGAGGATTTAAAATATTTTCATACCCACACACATATGTATATTATATGCCTTTGTGTTGGTAAAATGTGTGTGCACGTGTGTGTGTGATTATGAGTGTGTGCCATAGTGTGAGTGTAGAGTTCAGAGAATAACTTTCCAAAATTGATTTTTCACCTTTCACATGCATGCCAGAGATCAAACACAAATCCTCAGAACTGGAAGCACTCTACCCACTGAGCAATCGTGCCAGTCCAACGCATGTGGTTGTACCAGGTTTTTGTCTTTTAAGACACTAACCAGTTCCCAAATCTTGGCATAGAGACGTCTTATTACTTATGAAGCCTAACTTAGGCTTGCTTCCGGCTACCTCTTTTAACTTAAATTAGCCTGTTTCTCTTTGTCTACCCTTTGCCTCAGGGCTTTTAACCTTTCTTCCTTCTGTATAACTTACCCTTACTGCATCTTTCTGTCTGACTGGTGGCTGCCTGGCTTCTTACTTTGGGCATCTCCCTTTTTTCTCCCTCATTCTCTCTGTTCTTCTTGTCTCTTGAGCCTAGATTAGTACATTCTCCTCCTACTTATTTTCTCTGCCCACCATCCCTCCCTATCCTGCTCCTGCCTAGCTATTCAGCTTTTTATTAGACCAATCAAGTGCCTTAGGCAGGCAAGGTGAAACAGATGCACATATCTTTACATAATTAAACACACACCCTTACATCATTAAACAAATGTGGCATAAACAAATGTAACACACATTTCCACAATTAAGCAATATTCTGCAGCATAAACAAATGTAACACATCTTTGCCCAGTTAAAAATATTCCACAACCCATGGGCTTTTACCTTCCACATGAGTTCTGGGGGTCAAATACAAAACCTTGGGTTTGGGAATCTCTCTATCCGCTGAGCCATGTTACCAGCCACCATGCATGTGGGTTTCTGGGAATAGGGCAGATAATATATTTCTCTTGTGTGTGGAACAATGAGCTATGTGATATTGGCATGGCAAGCCTATCAGAGGACATCACTGAGTGTGTCTTGCATTTGTATATCAATTATGTAGCTATCTTTTAAATTATTTGTTTCCAGAGTTCATGGCTATCCTATATAAACCAGGAATCAAGATGCAACAAAAAAAAAATCTCTTGAGACCAGATGAACAAAAAAGTTTTAGGAAGAGAGTAGTAGCAAGATTTGTGGAAGAGGGAGGACTCTTAAAATCATATCATGCCAGAGGTTCTGTTCTTTTTTTGTGTGTGTGAAACAGGATGAGTTCTGGGCCCCTTTTCATTCCATGTTACTCAAATGGTCTGACTCTATCGTTGAATCTGCAGATGTCTCCAAAGAAAAGGGTTCTTAGTGGGCTCCTTATTTCAAGTCCCCAAAGCCAAATCCATCAGACAATTGCTATTGACCAGTCTGGGATTATCTTAAATACTGTCTTCACATTGCCCACTCCCTGCTTGGCCTCTATCCCACTAATGTAACATCCCGTGAAACAAACAAAAAAAGGGCAAAGATGGATGAAAGCAGGAATAAAAGGGTTAATTACAGTGTGGTCCTTAGTGCAAGTCTGTAACATCCATCTTATTGAATCCCAATAAATGCTTACAACTCATCACCAGTAAGAACCTAATTAGACATTTATTGCTTATGTAATTCTGAATTAATGGCACAGCAACAAGATTAATATCTCACATATTTGTTACACCTCAGCACTCCCTATTTTAATAATCAATTGATATTTCGTTAACATGCATTAACTATCCTATTAAAACTAAATTAAATGCTATTCTGATTTGATTTTATTAAGTAAATGCTGGGACCACTAATGAGATGCAAGCCACTTAAATCATGACAGGACAGCCAAATTCAGGTCCTTCTGGTAAGCAAAGTAATTTTGGAGTGGGAAAAAAATGAGCAGATGTGTGCCTTGAGTTGACAGTTTCATAAATCCTGCACAACTCGGCTCTGATGGATTCTCAACCAACATCCTGAAAGACTTAAAGGAACTTCCAGAATATTCTTTTCTCTGATCAGACTGGTAGATACGCCTCCCTGTGTTGTGAGGCTACTGATTTGGGGAAAGCAAGACAGTATGGCTTCAGGAGAGGAATTCACTTTGGCCCCGTCATGGTTCCCTTCCGATGTTAGCCTGACACACTGGGAAAGAGAGACCCACACCTGAGGAGCTGCCCCCATCAGATTAACCTGCGGGCAAATCCGTGGGGGCATTGTCTTGGTTTTTAGCTGATGGGCGAGGGCTCAGCTCACTGCAGGGGATGGCATCACTGGGTAGGTGTTTCTGCACCACTTAGATTAAGGTAGCCAATCAAGAGAGGAAAACCAGCCTGCAAGGAAGTTTTAGTCTGTGCTTTCTGCTTTGGTTCCTGCCTCCAGGTTTTTGTCTTGAGCTCTTCTTGCCCTGGCTTAACCTCCATGTGATGGTCTATAATCTGTAAACTTAAATAAACCCTTTCTTCCCTCCCCTCAAACAAAAATGTTGATTTTGGTCCATGTTTTAGCACAGCAACAGAAGAAGAAAAAAAATCAGTAACAAACAAAATTTGACTTCTTCAAGCCATACAGTGTTCCTGTTTGGGTGAGGAAGTGAGTTTGGTTTCAACAAGGGAATGAAATTCAAGAATTAACTCACATGATAAATATGTATTCAGTTAACAATCATTGAAGACTTGCTATGTCCCAAAGTAGATTTTGACCCTATATGCCGGGGTGGGGGAAGGGAATTGCTGAAACTTCTTCCATCTACCGTGACAGGTTCTGTGAAGAATACAATGCAAGAGGAAGCAGGCTGTGAATTCAAGAGTCTACAGTCTCATTAGGGAAAACGGGGAGACATGGCATGAGAACTTCCTGCATCTGGGGTCTGAACTTGGCCAGGGTGGAAAGGTCAAAAAAATGGAGTCCTTGTTTCCTGTCAGGTGCCTGGCTAGGAATCCCTGCTTAGTACATTCGCTGAGTGAGGGAAAGTGTCTCAAAACAATGGACCCATGAGGATACGCTTGATGCAAGGCTGCGGCCCAAAGCCTGGCATCTAGAGTTCGTTCTCCTACAGGAATCTAGTTATGGAATCCCAAAGGGAAATCGGAAGGTTGGCAGCCGCATTGAAACTGTTTCTCTGTTTGAATCGATTTCAACCAAGGGTCTTGTCAAACATTTGACTGGTATCGCTTCACGTATGTAGTCAAATCATGACAGGCACGGGGTGGGTAGCTGGGTTTTCTGCAACAGATCCACACCATTTCAACAAAGTCAGCGATGGGGGCTTCCGGTGAAGCAGACAACGGGGGTAGGAAATCGGATGCTTTGGTTGCTTAGGCGACTTTGCATTTCTGTTTTCCCAAACCTAACTATGAACAATTCTGCCTTCCACTCTCAGGAGAGTCCTGAAGAAGAACATGTAGTACAGAAACCATGAACATAGGAAGCAAGTCAGCCAGAGGCCCAGGAGGCAGGACTTCCGGGGCAGCAGACTAGCGTCCTGCAGCCTCTCAGCTGTCTTTGCCAGCTGTTCCTCTCCTCGTGTGATTGAGCTTTCAATCGTTCTGTTGTGCTCTGTAAATGTTTCCTGTGCGTATTTTAGCATTTCAATCCGAAATTAAGAAATTCGTGATAGATTTTATGGCTGGTTTCCCAATTTTCTGTTTTTCCCTTCTCTGGGAGGAGGTACGTTCCTTTGAACAAGAAAGTCCAGACTGCTGAAGGGTGATGATTAACAGCTCTCAGCCTATCAGGGTAGTACCCAGGAAATCCCTTTGATTGAACAGAATAACTCAAGGAGGAGAGGTGATTGATGGGTGTTGGTTCTCCTATGAAAGTCTGGTAGATGCAAAACTAATAGGTAAATCTTCGTAGAGGGGCGTCCTTCAAAACAGGTTGGAAATTCTTTGATAATGATTAGACAAGGCATGACATTTTCCGAAGTGTTGTACTGCCAATAGAGGAGGGAATAAATACTGGAATTTACACCAGCCAATTCCTCTCCCCATCCTTCCCGCTTGAGAAGGAGCAGGGAGACAAAGATCTTGAGACCCCAGGGGGGAACATGCTTGAGGATTCTTCCTCCAGATGTAGACAGGGACTGTATTAGATGCTAGACGGGAACTGGAACTATTTTAGAAAGACTTCCCTGAGGAAAAGGAGGAAGGCCAAGGACAAAGTCTAAGGAGTTAGCCCCAGGAAGGTTGAAACAGGGCCCACAGAGGAATCCTTCCCTCTCCTGGACAACATCCGCCTAGGCAAAGGGTGACAGCGTGTATCACCCATGTTTCACCTTTCCCAGAGCATCTCCCATGCCACCTGTCAGTGTTGCACACCGCGTATTCAATACGGAAAGTGTAGACAGATTCCGTCTGTGCTCCTGACCATGGCCTCTAGAGGTCGTTCTCCTACAGGAATCTAGTTACGCAATCCCAAGGGGAAATCAGAAGGTTGGCAGCCGCACTGAAATTGTTTCTCTGTTTGAATCGATTGCAACCGAGGGTTTTGGCAAACATTTGACCGGCAACTCTTCACTTACGAAGTCAAATCATGACAGCATGGGGTGGGTAGCTGGGTTTTCTGCAACAGATCCACACCATTTCAAAAATGGCTCAAGAATAGCCTGCTATAGGGGACTGTCTCCTGTCGCTCTGAGGTCTTGTCTTTGCCCTTAGAGATGAAGGCTGTGTCACTGTTTGGGATTTCAACTGTCTTGTCTTAGAGAAGGGATGTATGTGTTCAGCGTATGAGGAAGTTCAGGACTGAATATTTAAATACCGAAAAAGGAGACCAAGGGAGTAGTTCTGCTCACCAAGTCATTATGTCACCATTCCTGTGGGAAGAACACACACACACACACACACACACACACGCACACGCACACGCACACGCACACACACACACACACACACACACACCTCTTGTGGAGCTTAGGAGTAGCTGGGAGGAGTGTAAACCACCATTCTTAGATTCCAGTCATGGGCCTGAAAACGCTCTGAGATACCAGGTTCTCAAATGAAGAGAAATTGTAATGGGTGCTTAGTGTAAGTCAGAAGTCAGCTTCACTATAAAACCTCACTGAGAGTAGGGCTAGTGTGTGGCGTAGCCTGTTTCATTCCGAACATCACAGCAATCACGTTATCCACCATAATGTCAAGTACTTTGGTTGGGGCTGCAAAGCAGGAGGCATAATTCCACATATCTAAAGGAGAAAACATTTGCGATTTAATGACATAAAACCTGGCTGCCTTTGTTTGCCTTATATTTGAACTGTGACGTGCATATGCGGTGGTTTGTTTCCCTGGACTTTTTAATTGCCTTCCTTCCCACCCCCTCCCCCCAGTAAACTATAAGACCTTCATTTTCTTCTTGCGTTTCTGGATGTTACCAGAATGGGCCTAAGGTGTGAATTTATTTTAATTTATTTAGTTTAATGATCTGTTTCTTAAATACAGTTCCCTTCATTCCACCGCCCCTCTTAGAAGCCTATCCTAGAGTTCTGTTATGTAAACACTTTATCAGTTCTTTACACAAATCTCCACCATGCTTTTAAAAAATATTTATTATTTTTATTTTATGTGCCTTGGTGTTTTGACTGCATGGTTGTCTGTGTGAGAGCATCAGATCTTGGAGTTTCAGACACTTAGCTACCACTTGGTTGCAGAGAATTGAACCTGGGTCCTCTGGAAGTGCTCTTAACTGCTGAGCTATCTCTCCAGCCTTCTTTAATACGCTTTAAAAAAAAAATCTTGCCATGCCTAAGAAGCAGAATTTCTGACTTTATATATCTTCTCAATGATAAAATGAATGAGTCATGAAATGAGGAATTGAATTTTTTTAAATGTTCATTTTACTATTTTTATCTGTGTGTGCAGTGTGGTGTGGTGTGGTGTGTACGTGTATGTGTGCCTGAGTGTTGATGCCCTCAGATCTGACCAGAATTTCCATATTTCCTGCAGGTGGACTTACAGGAAGTTAGTTGTTAGCCACCAAATGCAGGTCCTGGGAACCAAATTCAGGTCCTCTGTAAAATCAGGACATGCTCTTAAGCCCTGAGCTCTACTCCAGCCCTAGTAAACTGGATTTAAGAGACAACTTTTCATCTTTCAGTAATGTCTGATAAACATGGCCCACTAAGTACCTGTAAGACAGGATAGGGAGCATCAAATTTCGCTTCTTTAACTATTTTATTTATGCATTCAAGCTTCTCTCCAGGACTTCCATGGAGGAGCAGCTACAGACTCCTGAGCAGGAGATCTCAGCGGCCTAGACAGGCCACATAGCATCAGGTGCCAGAACATTTCATTCTCCAGAGATGATCATCCTGATGTCCTCAGGTCGGGGCTTCATGGAGCTCACAAAAAAAGCAGGCAGACTAGATTTTAAAGCAGTTTGGCTCCATGCCCATTTCACTCCCCAGCCCTCACCCTACATTATAACAAAAATATCTTTCTTGGCATTTGCTGGCAACGCTCCACAGCATACTCAGATTCACCTTCTCTTCTTTCCATGGGTGAAACCTCTCATTGTTCATCCTTCCAGACAGCTCAGATATCACTGCTCTGTGAGCCCCGCCCACCCAGCCAGCTGCCCTGCCTCCTTCTGTCTGCCCTGTTCTCACAGCTCTTTGCAAGGACTGATGCTAAGCACTTATTACAAGTTATCATAATTGTTTGTTTACATGATTGTCTTTCTAGCCAGACCATGAGCTACACAGGGCAGGGGGCCAGGCCTTATCCATCTTATAATCTCAGCCCCCAGTATATAACCGAGCACACAATGGTTTCTTAATAAACATTGCAGGGTTGGACTAATCTCTCATCAGTCTTTTGCAGAATTGTTTCTTTTCAGTGTGGGTGTTCAAAACCAGGGCCTCGCTCTGTCACTGAGCTATATCTCTAGCCTGAGCAGAAGAATCTTAATGGCAAGTATTTTTAGATAAAAATATCCTGAGAAGTCTGTTCCTTCTGCCCAGTTTTATTGTGATCCTGAAACTGATTTGTCAAATAAAGCCTCTTATAAAGAATTCAACCATAATCTTGGTAGAGTTGAAATTTCAAAACTTGAAGATGTTTTGAGCACCAAAATAATGTCACAAGTGGAATATTTCATATTGTCTTCCTGCATATGTGAG
>LOEQ01000259.1:199355-222358 GCA_001685075.1 Bramus lutescens | reverse complement strand
TCAGTTAACATGGTGGCAAAGAAAGGTGATTAGCCGTGGGATGATGGAGGCAGTGAGACCGCTCAGCAGATAACATGTTTTCAGCCCAGGCCTGATAACCCAAATTTGATCGCCACGATTCATATTGAGGTGGAAGGAGATAGCTGCTACCACAGAGTTATGACCTTCCATGTGCAGTGTGACACCAGCACCTACTTGACAATAATACTTTTTAGAAATTAAGTATAATCGAACATTTATAATAAGAAGATTCAATGTCATATAAAGTCATTCATGTGGATATGCACACATAAAGACCATGCATATGCCAATTATATATGTCTTCAAAATAGTGGGCTACACACACACACACACGCAATTGTCTTCCTTTCAAATTCTGCTGGAGCATCTGTAAAAACAATAAACAAAAAAACGATAATGAAGAAGACAGAACCAGAGATGTCGGCAGAGGTTTCTTGTGATCTTCCGGAAGATAGAGAGGAAGTGAATAATACTGATGCATAGAGAGAGCCCTCAGCGTTCCAGACCTTCTCTGGAGGCTGCAGGGAATGCGGAGGTGTTCTAGAGAGCATCAACAAACAGACTTAGCCCTCAGGACTGCACAGGGGAGCCAGACTTCAGGGTGAGTAACTGAAGGTCAGCTAGGCAGCACCCTCCTGCCTTCCTCACCCAAACCATGCTATGAAGTAGACTGAAGATTCAGTCTTCCCTTTCTTCCTGTCTCACCCTACAGTCTGCCCAATGTGGGCCAGAGAGATGGTTTAGGGGTTCAGGGCACTTTCTGTCTCTAGAGGACCCGAGTTCAGTTCCCAGAACCCAGGTGAGGTAGCTCACAAGTGCCTATAACTCCTAGACCCAGGGGATCCAAACCCCTCTGACTGCCACAGGCAGCCATGAACACCTGTGGTGTACAGAAGCCCATAGGCACACACTTTAAAAAATGATTTTCAAAAGTCTGCTCCATGAAAAAAAAACTTTTTTGGGGGGAGAAGAACAGGAGCTCTGGGGGGCAGGTTTCACATACGATAGCAAAGTTTTCTGTTTTTTTTTTATTTTAGTGCTTTGTTGGGGAAGAGTCCCTTGCATGTTTCCTAACGTTCTTCTCTGACCTCTTCCTGAGTGTTGTGGCCAGTGCGTCCCCACCACAAACATAAAACAAACAAATAAAATGTAATAAAAAACTGTCACTATAAAAACAAGTCCTAGCCTGGCAGTGGTGGTGCATACCTTTCACCCCAGCATTCAGAAGGCTGAGGCAGGTGAATGTCTATGAGTTCAAGGCCAGCCTGGTCTACAGACCGAGTTCTAGGACATCCAGAGTTACACAGGGAAACCCTGTCTTGAAAAGCAGAATAAAACAAAATCTAGCTCACTGTCATAATGACAGATTGGTATGTAGCATGCTCCTGTTGAGGGATTGGCCGATACCAGTGGGTATGTAAATGTAATCTGTCATGTTCTTACAACAGCAAAATAGCATATTGTGTTGTTAGGCTTGCACAGCTACATCCTGTCCCTCCTTCGCACTCTCATGAAAATAGGATGCTTTGTAGCATAGTCACGTGACTTTCCTTGGCCCATGAGATGGCAACAAGGCAACAGGGAACATAGATTGATACGTGATTATTTAGCAACTCTTATGCTTCCCCTTGAAAATCCTTCAGGGGGTCCCTGATCCCTGGAGGAATCAAAGGGGAGAATGGAGGAGCACAGCTGTGGGAGCTGGAGTTGTTAGAACAAGTCCGATTTAATTGGCTGATCCTTAGCCTACTTCCTCGGAAGTGTGAACAGTCCCAGTTAAGTTCAGCAGAGCCACTCAACCAAGCTCAACCTAAACCAGTTAACTCTGACCAACCTATAGATAAATAAGTTAAATAAATAATGGTTAACCACTAACTAAAGCACAAATAAAAGTGTGTCTGCACGTCTAACATCACTGTGGCGACCGGAGCATGGCAAGAAACACACATGCTGTCTGTCTTTCATAGCTTTGAGTTCTTATGACCAAATTACTTGAGGCTAGATAGCTTATAAAGACAGAAGGTTTGTTTAATCCGTGGTTCTGATGACTTGAGAGGATTGCCTCAGCATCGGCTTGCCTCATCATAGATAACACGATAGAAGAACACACAGAAGAACAGAGGAGACATTCAGAGATGGTCCAGGGTTACTTACCACAACCATTTCTTCAGAAACCAGTAGAGTCCCATGCTGCTCTTGAGGCAACATTAATCCACTCCTCAGGATGGAGCCCCGTGACCTAATTAGTGTCTACTAGGCCCCACCTCTAAAATCTCCTCCCACCTCTCTCTCTCTACAGCGGGGAGAAAGCCTCCCAAACCTTTGTAGCAGAAAGCATCTTAAGTCTCAGTTATGCTTTCTATACTTGACAGTCTGTAGGAACACATAAAGCTATGGCTGCCACCAGTGCGGTCGCCATGGAGAACTTAAAGATGAGGCTCTCAGACTGAGGTCAGCTTGGCTAATACAGAGTCCTGCCTTTCTGATATCTGCCTTCAGTTTTATGCTGGCACTTTCCCCTTCCACCTTGCTTCTATACATTCTGACTACTCCAACAAAGCTGGCTTGGTATTTTTTCCCTCATACTCACAATCCAAAGCATCCTAACTGTTGGTGTCAGTATCCAGCAGCAGGGCCAATCCAAAGCATCCTAACTGTTGATGTAGGTATCCAGCAGGAGAGCTACTTAGCAAACGGTTTATATGCAATTTATATATATTTAACAGGTGATATTTAATATCTTCAATATCAGGTACATTTTCATATAAATGTGCCACTCTTTTCCATGAGGAAAAAAAAAACATGTTCTCATTTTTCTTTGTTGCACATTCCTGAAGTTTCTATATTTCTACCCTGAACACATATTGTTTTATCACCAGGAGGTAAAACGAATGTATGTTTAAAGACACACCCTTATTCTGCAATGAATAGCATGCTACATCTATCTGTGCACTGCGGGCTGGCCAGTCGCCACACCAGAGCTGCTCCGTGCCACATCTGAATCATTGGCTTGGCTGATTCTGTCCACAGGGGCCCATTAGATAATCTATGTGATTAGCTAATCAGGGCTTTGTGACCTCTTTCCGGGACTGTTACAAAACCCTCCTGGCAGATCCTCATCCCAAGTCCAGCCTCTTGATGCTGTCTCCACAGCGCTGCCAGGGACCTGGTCTGTCACATCTGCATCGCTTTCCTGCTTAAAAGTGGTGACCTGTGGCTCACAGCATTGAGCCACTAAATCAGGTATTCTCAACCTATGGGTCGCAACCACTTTGGGATGGAATAAACCTTTCACCAGGGTGACATATCAGATATTTACCTTATGATTCTTAACAGTAGAAAAATGACTGTTATAAAGTAGCGATGAAAATCATTTTAAGATTTGGGGGTCCCCATAACATGAGAAGCAGTGTTAAGAGGTCACGGCATCAGGAAGGGTGACAACCACTGCTCTAAATCACTGTCGGTTTTTCCAAAAACCAAGTTCTCCCCACCGTGATGTGTCTGTGATACTTCATACTGATGGCCAGCTTAACGAGATCAGCTATGGTCCCGGGAGGATCCACTTGCCCAAGTCTATGAGGGAGTTTCTAGATTGAGTTTATGGAGGCGAGAAGACCCACCCTAAAGGTGGTAGCACCATCCATGGGCTGAGGTCCAGGGCTGAAAAGAAAGGAAAATCAAGTTTAGTACCTGCGTTCTCTTCTCCCTGCTTCCTGACTACAACTGCGGTGTGACCAGCCACCTCCTGCTCTAGCGACCACAGCTTTTCCCAGGAGCCAAAAGAAATGCCTGTTCCTTTCGCAGCAAAGTGAAGGTCAACTAAGATGCTCTCCAGGTCTTAAGCCTGGATGGCGAGGAGGATTCACCCTCTGTACCATCTGTCTCCAATAACAAGTCTCACCTAGTCTGCGGCCCTGCCTAACTCTGCCCAAGAGTCCAAAGCTCCCACAGCTGGACTTCCATCCCAGATTCAGCCGCACAGAACAGAGGTTTACCTTCCTCACGGGCCCTCAATTGCATGGTCCTGGATGGTGTGGCACCCCAGCCCTTCCTGGGTCTAGCCCAGACACCGTTCCCCAAATAATGCTCCCTAAGTGGTTGTTACAGAAGGTGGACTCAGGGAGAGCTCAATTTAAATAACTTTTACTAAAAGTAATATTCACCATGGGACTGTGGGAAAATTAGCAAGTTCATAATAAATGAAAAGGCTTCATAAACTAGTCTCTCCCAGCCCCCAGGCATTGGGCACAGAGTCTGGAATCTTACCTGTGGTGAGATGTACTCTATGAATGGTTCAAACCCCTGGCCCTCTGTTGTTGTTGTTACTAGTTGAATGGGGTATCCTGTAGCCCTGATCCTCCTGTCTCTGCTTCCCTACTATTAGGGTGATAGTTGTGCCACCATTCCAGACTGGGTTGGGAATTGAACTCAGGGCAGTGTGCATGCCAAGCAATCACCCTACCAATTGAACTACCTCCCGCCCTAAAGAATCTTTAAAAGGAAATTGTTATACCATGTACAGATTCACTTTTGAAAAAAAATTACACTATTTTATGTGTGTTTCTATATGCACCAGGAGTTCAGAGGACAAGTTTCAGGAACTGGTTCTGTCTTTCCGCTATGTGGAACTCAGGGATTGAACCCTAGGCATCAGGCTTCGCAGCAAGCTCCCTCAGCCACTGAATTACCAATCCAATTTCCATTTAATGAGTACTGGGGACATCCATCCAGGTAGCTACCTACCTGACAACAGGTGATATTCACAAGTAACTAAGATGTTCTTCACAAGTCAGACAAGACAGCCCATCATCTCCTCAAGGCACTGAGAATTAAAGACTTTACCAGTGTCCTGTAGGTGAGAAGTGGCCCCAGGGGGCTCTGAACCCATGAGGGCAGGGGCTGGAATTCCTCCTCTCGACCACACTCTCTCTATAGCACTGCAATATCACTGTAGTAGGGCATCGGGATACAGTGACACCGATGCATCAGAGGTTATTAGACATGTAAAATGTTCCGATGTTCCCAGTGTTCTTGACATCAAGACAAGCACCTTTATAGCTCCATATGTCTGGATTTATTTCCTTGGAGAGAATTTTCTAGAGACAAACTTACTCTGTGATAGGGTGAGATTCAAACACCAAGGTTTTAGGTTTGTATCATCCACTTATTCTACCAACTAGACTCGGTAAGTTTATAGTGTATTCTTCTCTTCTCTTACTCTCAGAAATATTCTCATAACACAATAACACCTGCATCATATATGCACATACATATGTAAGTATATATATATATACACATTGTGTGTGTGTGTGTGTGCGTGTGTGATGTTGACATGGCTCAGCAGGTAAAGGTGCCTGTCACCAAAGCTGACTGCCTGAATTGGTCAAGCCCTGGTGCCTATGTGGTGGGAAGAGAGACTGACCCCTTCAGATTGTCCTCGGACCTTGACACGTGTCCCCAAATGTATGCACAGAATAAATGCATGCAGAGAAGATAATGACTGTGAAGACATTATCTGAAGGTAGTTCGTTTTCTTCGAAGGATCCTAGTTTTCCCTCCCATCAGTTCCCTGGACTCCTGCTACAGAGCTGGCCCTTTCAGAGGGTCCCAACCAAACCTGCCTGTAGGCTGGGGAGCTGAGGACTGGCTGGCTTAGAAGGATCTCTTACAGAATATGTTTCCTCCTGTCACCCTGAGCTTTCTTCACACACACACACACACACATATTGATTCTTTGAGAATTCTATGCACACTTACAATGCATTTTTATCAGATTCATCCCCACCCTTCCTTGTAACCCCTCCCGGACCCCCCCTTCACTTCCCCCCCTTCCTAACTTTACACCCTCTTCTTTTTCTCTCACAGCCCAGAGTCAGATCTATGCTGTCCCTATGCCGCCTGAGCTTTCTTAAACATCTTTGAGGGAGCTGACTCAGTAAGCAGAGACACCACCGTTCTGGGCATACGGGGATCTAGGCTAACCTCTGAGATAAACAGTGGGCTGATCCCCAATTCTGTGAAACGGAGTTTCTGCACCGGCAGAGCAGAAACAACAATGGCTTCATCTCGCCTGCTGGAGAATGTACCGTGGCACTCGTATAAACAACCCTTGGGGCTAAGTGCTAGTATTACTTTTATTGTTTAGTGCTCATCCTTAATCCGGAGTGAAGAAAGAAAGTGACTCATTCTGTCACCTAGATAGTCCTGCAGCGTGGAATGTGGGCTGTTGGGATCTGTTGAGTGTGCCTTTGAGCCGCTGAACCTGTCCGCTGGGTGCAGTGAGCTAGCTGTCTATGCCAGCCTCCCCAGGCACAGGAGAAGTCCTCTGGGAGACAATGGTGGCCATTGTGTCGCTGGGTGTGGTGAGGGGGGCGGGGAATATGGGTGACTCCTACTGAACCCTCGCCAAGGACCTGCATGACAAGCAAGAGCTGTTTTTCCTGGGATCCTTTTCTGATTAAGAAGTAAAAACTAAGCTAAAAGACTTAATTAATCCTCCTGAGGCATGGAAGCCTCAAAGTGCTCCAGACAGGTGGCTGAGCCTCAGCGGGTTGCAGCACATGGAAGATGGGGACTCTGGCCCAGTTTCCACATTTTGGGGGAGGGGGTAAGCTGCCACCCACCCTAACTCTGGCCCTCCACTGAACAAGTCCACCCATGAAGGAACAAGAGCCAAACTGCACTTCTCTGCCAAGCCATGAGGACCCTTGAGGCCAAATTAAACACACTAATAATGAGTTGCTCAAATCCGGGCAACTTATGCAAGGAAGCAAGAACAGACAGCGGCCTCTGCTGAACAATGGTTCAAAGTGGTAACGAGAAGAGGCAGTGGCCCAAAACCAGACAAAAGGGGGACCAGGTCAGGAAAGGTGTGAAATGGAGGGGCAGGAGAAAAAGAGGTGACACAGCGCCACACATATTTGGGGTGCTCATCATTTGCCATGCCTTCATCTGAAGCAGTCAGGGTTTGCTGGGTACCCTGAATGGTAGCTCGTCTGAGCCAAGGGCGGAGAAGCCTCTAAGCCAGCAGGGATTCTCAACCTGTGGGCTTGACTACTTTGGGGGTCACATATCAGAGAACCTGTATACCAGATATTTACATTACCATTCACAACAGTAGCAAAACGGCAGTTACAAAGCAGCAATGAAAATCATTTTATGGTTGGGTGTCATCGCAACATGAAGGACTGTACTAAGGGTCGCAGCATTAGGAAGGTTGAGAATCACTGCTCTAAGGATACAGGCTGGGCCATGTGCTGCTGTCGCCAGCTGGGGGACACCAGCAAATCTGCACATTGTGTTGCCTCTACCCTTCTCCATGTGACACACACAGGAAAATGAACTCTATGCCAGAGGACTGTGTGTTTCCTAAGAAAGAAGAATTGTCAAGAACAATATCCAAGAACTGCTCAGTTAGGCAGAAATTGTGTTTCAACACATTCTTACCCAGATTGGTCTCCTGGTGTCTTTCTTTACTCACCAATGGGGCATTGCCTGGCCACCTGCCACTAGGGATCTCCGTGCATCTGTTTCTTTGGATTGCTCTGTTGCTGGGTCCGTTTTCTTTCTTCCTCCTGGTTTCATTTAGAGTCACACAAGTCAACAGAAAGGCATAGCAGTTAACGGCACACCCCGTGAATCTGAGGCTCACCTCTACCCCCATGGAGCTGCCTGGGTCAGGGTAAAATTAAAACGAAGGACCTCACATCCCACAATTGCTAAGAATGCCTTAGAGCCGTAGAGCAGGTACAGAGCCCACCTGAATGGAGAGGACTGCTTTACAATGCTTTACAACACAGGTTACAGACCTACAAAACAGCTCCGCTGCTCCAGGCTAGCCAAGCAGCTTGTGAATAACATGCTTGCCGATCCCTGTCCTCTGACCTTTAAATGGTGGACAACAATAGCACCTGCCTCACAGAACTGCTGAGTGACTAAACTTGATGATATTAGAGTGTGTTTTACATAGGGCAAGATGCCTGTCAAGTGCTTAAATAGGATCACCTGTTCTTATTAGCCAGTTTCTATTTGTATATGAAGAACCTCAACATCCCAACAAAATGAGCAAGTAGGGGTAATATGTAGATCATGCAGGCAGAGCAATTGCATTGGCATTCTTTCCTTTGCTCAAATCTGAATCATCAGAGCTATAAACATTTAGTATAAATTGTCCAAGTAGGTCCTTGATCCCCATTCACTTTGGCAATGAGCCAATCTTGTCAGATAAAATTGAATTAGAAATTGTAGAAATGTATAGTAAAGGCCAAATACTCTATGAAAAGTGAATCAGGCGAACCAAAGAGGTGGTTTGTATAGTGTTCCAAATTTCAGGTCAGCCTGGGCTACATAGTGAGACCCTGTTTCAGGACAGAGAGAGAGAGAGAGAGAGAGAGTCTCTCTCTCTCTCTCTCTCTCTGGGACTTGAAATGACCACCGCATACCGTCAGTTCTAAGAGATCTCAAATGTGAAAGCCATATGAAAACTTGGTTCTAACAAGGGAGGATTCATGAGCCCCTCCATCCTAAACTGAGGGGCTATGGACAACTGGTAGGCGGGAGAGAGTTGGGGTTCTTTAAGAATGTGTTTCCTGGTAACTTGAGCATGCTCTAGTAGATGGCTCCACAGTCAGGAGTGTATGGGCATTGCAGGTTAGAGTGGTTGGGTTGTTTAAAAAAAAAAGAGGTGTGGGGGGGACCACAAAGTGGGAGAATTAGGGAGATGGTAGTTTATCTGGGAGGAATTAGGGTTGGGGTGAATATGATAAAGAAAATTAACAAATGATAGAAAAGGAGGAGGAACAAGAAACTTGATGTGACTTACTGAATATTTCTGCTCCAAACACATCTGGCAAAACAGTGTACTACAGAGCCACTTGTTTCCCTGTGATCACGTGGCTTTGAGGAGCTGTGGCTGGCTGCTGCCATTGAGCTAGCACAAAGGAAGCATCACACCGTAGAAGACCAGCATGGGGAAAGACCAAAGTTCAAAAGTCCAGAGTTAAAATGTCTGGTGACTGGACATCAGTTTCACATCATAAAGTATCAAAGAAAATAAAACAAAAATCCACCTTGGCCCTAGGTGGGGCGTTGTGGTTTCCTCCTGCAAATCCAGGACTCGGGATGAGGCAGGAGGTTTAGGAGCTGGAGGCTAACTATTAATACATGATGAGTTCTAGTTAGTCTGGGCTATACAGCAAGACTTGTTTGTTCATTTGTTTTTTAAGATAAATAAATTAAAAACAAAAGTTTTGTCCTTTTGTAGAGAATTTGAAAAATAAGGAGAAAAAAGTTAAAATTGTATCATGAAATATACAAAAAATACAGAGTAAGTTTTTTTAATGAAACGAAAGGAACAATAACCACATAGCTTTGTCAACTCTCAATATCTTTGTGTGTTTACTTTCAGACTTTAATTGTAAAATATAAAACACAAAAAAAGCAACTCAACAAAATAAGTGCACAGTTTAATAAGGTAAACACGACTCTACCCACAGCTAGAACAAGAAACAGAACTGGGGCACCCACACTAAAGTTCCCTCGGGCCCCTTCTGTCTACAGGCCCTCCCTCCTCCCCTCCGAGGCAGCCGCTCTTCTGACTTTTAGAGAATTCACTAAAGAGGGATGTTTATTTTGACTCAGACAAGGAGAGAATCGGAAATCAATTTGGAGCATATAACGGGAAAGCAGCAGAACCGATAAACAGCACTGTCTGCAAAAACCCAAAACGTGAGAGTAGCTGTTCCCCTTGGGTGCTGGAAGGCTTCCTACACTCCCTCGAGATCACCGAGAGCTCTCCTCTCCGCACAGACATGGGCCCGACATTTTCCAAATTTTGATGTACTTTGGCACTCAAGAATCTATTCCACCTCCGACAGTGAATGGTACATGCTGTAGTTTATTTTACTAAAGCAACAAAAACTGGCCAGCATTCAAAGTTGGAAAGACAATTAGCTGGCTAAAAGTTCTGCTTCCAACATCAATGACTTTACTTTCCTTTTAAAGCCACAGGAGGAGTCACACAAGTATTTATGACATATAGTCATATATTAAGGTATATATTTAGGCGCTAAATCATTAAAATGCTCAAGTGTCTGTCTATCTAATAGATAGATAGATAGATAGATAGATAGATAGATAGATAGTATTTTCTTTCCCTCAATCCCTTTCAGCTATTCAATGTTTTAGAAATGGGATTTTATCAGGAATTTTAGTAGTCAGCATCAGGAGATAACACATCCTTGTCTAGAAAATTCAAAACACATTTGAATAGCTCTTAATTGACAGGAACACGAGGTCAGGTTTGCTAAATGAAGCCGTGTGTCCTCAGCTTGGCTGCAAATCAACAGCAGAAGCCAAGGCGATCCCAGCCTCAATTCTTTTCCCGTTTGATTTAGCAGCAGCCTCGAGGAGCCGCTATTCTGTCCTTCACTGTCACCTCCTACGCCTCGAAACTAGTAACTCGGGCTGTTCGTTTCGGTTCCAGGCCAGAATGAGGAAAGAACAATCTCAATCCCACCAGCTATTATTCCACCCAGCCTCTTGTCATAGTCCAGGTCTGTACAAAATGGCAGGAACTAGAGAGTCAGCCCCATGCAGGCCAATGAGATTGGCTCAGTAAAGATACTTACTACCAAGCCTGATGACTTGTGAGACCCACATCAGCAAGTTGTCCCTCTGGTCTCCGCATACACGTATACATAAAATTTTAAAGGGAGTTAGTCACATGGGATGTTGTGAAGGAATTGAACCCTTGGCTTCATGGGTCTGTAATTGTATGCCCAACCACGCTTCCTGACTCACATTATAGCCAGGAGCAAAAGACCTGTGCCTTAGCTCTTCCCTGTTTCCTTCTGCCTAGTCTTCCAGAGTTCCAAAGATAAAAATAAGTCGCTTTCATACTGACAGTACCAGCTTCATTTCCGTAGAACTTATTGAACACAGACTCCTTTTGGGTGCAACTCTGCGGCCCTGTTATTTTTATTTTATAGTTGAAAAAAATTATGGTATGGAGAAATGGGGCCATGTCCCTCAAGTCACGTGGTTAGGAGTGGCACAGCTGTCCATCAGCTTCAAAGCTTTTAGCTGTGAAATCAAAAAAAAAAATAAATAAATGGGGAAAGTAAGTGTCCAAGACCAGTGGGGACCAGACTCGGGCTGTTGGTGGCATCCTTTTCTAACAGAACTGTGGCAACTCCAAGAAATATCCCCCGAAGGGACAGGATTTGGAGCCACACTGGGGTGAAAGGACTTATACTTTTCAGTGCTGTATTGGCAGAATTTAACTAATGGTCACCAAATATGGCTGTGTCCGCAGGACGTGTTCAAAGAAAGTCAAGACACTTGGCCAAGTGCCTTTCAGTAGAGCAGGGCCTGGACCAGAAGAATGGAGATAAGATAGCATCTATGGCCTGAAATTGCATGACTTATGGGCTATTTGGATAGGAGGTTTATCTGTGAAGGAAGAACTTGTTATTGATGGTTAGAATGAAAAGGCTAAGGTGGTAGGAGATTGAAGAAATCCTGACCAGCACAAAGTTGCCTCTTCCAGGCCTTGTCCTATTCTCCCTGCCTTGCTAAGAAACCATTAGATCACATTATCATTAGATAGAGGCATAGGTCTTGCTAAGAAACCATTAGATTACATTACCATTAGATAGAGGCATAGGTCTTGCTAAGAAACCATTAGATCACATTGCCATTAGATAGAAGCTTAGGTCTTGCTAAGAAACCATTAGATCACATTACTATTAGATAGAAGCTTAGGTCTTGCTAAGAAACCATTAGATCACACTACCATTAGATAGAAGCATAGGTCTTGGACCAGCTAGGCTGGCACTTTCTCTCCCCACCCTCCAGCCTCCCAAAAGACCTCTCATTGGCCAGACCCCAGTGGAGTCCAGTCAGCAATCCAGGGGTGGTGGTGGTGTATCCGTGGGGATCAGGAACACATCTGGGGAGCAGAATAAGGTGAGAACTTGGGCCATGGAGCCGTGCATGAGACTGTGTCAACTCTTCCCAGGACTCCAGGTTGGAGGGAATGTGGAATCTTCCCTGGAGCAGTCTGAGTAGCAGTAGCCAAGCCCCCATTATCGGTGGTGTTGAGAAGATAATGGGGGCTTGGNGCTTGGCTACTCATGCCACACTCGGTAGGGCAAAAGTTCAAGGGCACTAATCATTGCCTATCTAAGTTGGCATGGCAAAGAGGCCTGGCTTGGTTTCATTGTTTATGTTAGCATCATTTCCTGGTCATGGGGATGTTCATCTGCAGAGAGAAAGAGAGTGGAGGGCACTTACCACCCAATTGCTGTGTTCTCAACTTTCTAGCTAGGAGGTCAGCACGGGGCCGTGACTACAGATGTTCTACCCATTTTCCTCTTGAAATCTTCGACTCCATTATTTGCGAGTTGCTTAAGAGCTACCATTTCGGTTTTCAAAACAACAGTGGCATCTATTTTCTGCTTAGAGGGCAGGGGAAGAAAAGCACCTCCTCAAGCTGGTTTTGATGTTCTGAACCTTCTCCTCAAGGGAGACATACAAATGCCAAGTTGTACCTCTGGACTGGGAACCCTCTCCAGCAAGCTAACTCTACAGAGACAAGCAATCGGAGCTGGGGCTGGCTCCAAGTGTGAGGGACAGGAACCCAGGAGAAAGACATTATTTGGGACAGTGTCCTTGGAAAGGCTGGATGTCCAGTTGTAGCGTATCCAAGAGAAGAAGCACTCAAAAGGATGCCATGAGTCCGGAGGGGTTTAGCCACTCTCTTCTGATTGCTGGAGAGTGCAGTGACCAATTCGATGATTTCAAAGGACAGGGCTGGAACTCATCTTTAGAGAAAATCTGCTCATCCCAGACAGCGAAAATGGCCATTGTTCCCTACATTGCCCTAACACCTGGCTGAATGCTTGCTATAAAAAGGGCCCCCAAGATGACATTTGTCTAAGAAACATTAATGGGCAAAGCTGACCACTGTCAGGGCATCTGCCCTTAATAGAGTGTCCAAGGACCCAGAAGTTGGGAAGCTCTCGAGCACACAGCGGATGTTCCAGAGGGTACCTGTGTGGCAGATCGCATTGACTCTGTGAGGGTGCTGCTTTAGAACTAGTGTTGGTCAGTAGACACGTGACATGGCAAAAATGGGGGGATGTTACCAGGACAAGTTCATATTCCTCTCTAGAGACAGTTAGGAGTAGAAGTCAAGCCCCTTATCCCCCACTAAAGGATAAAGAATACCTTTCGGGCTATAGAAACAAAATGCTGAGGAATGCAGGGGTCCGGATGGGGGTCGGGTCCCCTCTGAGACAGCATCTGAATAGTTGGGTTTGGTGGAAGAGAGATTGAGGAGCTGAGGGCAGATAGCTTGTGCCTGGGAATCAGCTTTTGTGAGGCAAAAGGTATTTCTGCAAGGTTGGATATAAGGAAAGGGCCAAAGGGATTATTTAGATATCGATTTGTAAGCAGTTACACAAAATCTATGGCTTCAAGCTTCTGTGGGTAGGCAGTAAGAAAACAAGTCCATTGTTTCGGCTCCAGCAATGGTAGCATATGCCCGAGAGGACCCCATCTACCACCGATACGATCACCCTTAAACGTCCCCGGGATTCTACGTACGGCTAATTAAAGCACGAAGTCTGATTGTGCACTTCATCTGCTCTATAAGTGTGAGTCAGTGTATGGAATTTACATGCCAGCTTGGGTTAATCTTCAAGCCTTCAATTTAGCAATGAAATTTTCCATTTCTCTTCCTGCTTGGGGTCCTAGCTCTTTAAATTCTATCCTTATTGGCAGGCTGTTGTCATGGAGAAAAATAACTTTAAGTAGCTCTTTGGAAAGCGTTGAGATGCTGTTCCCTGCTATTTAAAGACAGCCCAGCGAAGCAAAAAAGCACACTCCACTTCCATATAAGGCTCTGCCACTCCAAGACAAGAGTATCACTAGGGCTTGGTTCCACCCTCTCATTGCAGTGCAAAGCATGTCCCAAGTGTCTGAGGATCATATTTACTAAATATTCTCTACCCAGCATGGGAAGGCAAAAGAAAGGTAAGGTGCACTCTGTCATCTGGATCGACACACTGGGCTCCACAGACATTTCTTTTTCGTTTTTGGTTTTTCAAGACAGGGTTTCTCTGTAGCTTTGGAGCCTGTCTTGGAACCAGCTCTTGTAGACCAGGCTGGCCTTGAACTCACAGAGATTCACCTGCCTCTGCCTCCTGAGTGCTGGGATGAAAGGTGTGTGCCACCACCACCTGGCTCCACAGCCATTCTGAAGCAAAGCAAATGAGACCAGCTCAATCCCAGACACACCTATTCCTCCTCTCACCTGTAGGACTGGCTGTCATGTGTCCATGAACTACATTGATAGAATCCATCTCCTCAAGACCTAGGAGTCAAGCATTTCAACACTTTTATTTTCTTCAGTTCTATTCACAAGCAATTTACAGGACACACAAAGAACACTCAGCCTCTGGCTGGACCCCAGACATGGAGGCATAAATGATGAGCGCAGCAGAGTAAGACCTAAGAGAAAAGAGGAGATGGAGAAAGCAGATGGACTCCTCAGTGAGATGCAGAATGAATGATTCCTAACTGTGGCTGACCAGGCTTCTTAGGGAGCAGCTATTTCAACACATGAATTCCAAGTTCTAGGGTTGGCTCATTGACTCGGAGACTCTAGGAAGAGGCCTCAAGAAACAGCAAGATGTTGCCTTGTGGAAAGTCCTGGATTCTCTATGATTTCTGACATCCCTGATCCTGTTTTTCATCTATCAGATGGGAAGAGAGTGCAGAGGGCCCTTGGCTGCCTTCTCTACCAGTTCAGCTACTTGAAGTGTATGTGTAGTGTGTGTGTGTGTGTGTGTGTGTGTGTGTGTGTATGCACGCGTGCGTGTGTTTTAGATAATAGACAACACCCAAAGCCAGAGAGCTTGGTGAATAATGGTGGAGCAAAGAAATCCCAATGGATGTAGTGTGAACTCAAGCTGGGACTTGAAAGTCACAATCTCTGATTTGAATCTCAGCCCTGTATCATGCTAACCAGGTGGCCTTGGCTAAGCAGCCCCACCTGTCTGGCTATCCATTTGTTAGCCTGAATAGCAGTGTCTACTATTGGAGTCCTTACAATGATGGCATCAGACAGAGTGAGCAGAGCACAGGGACAGGGCTCAATGATGGTGACAAGAACAATTCTCCCCGTGGGCAGCGTCTTTGTTATGTTTCCCATTGTTGGGACAGAACCCCCTGAAAGAGCAGCTTAAGGAAGGGAGGGTTTATTTTGGCTCACAGGCTCAAGGTGCAGTCTATCAAGATGGAAAAGTATGCGGCAGGAGCCGGGGGGCCTCCNCCGTCACCGAGGCAGGCATGATGAATGCTCGCTTTCTCCCCCGTCTGTAATCCAGGACCCAAACCTATGGAATGGTACCATCCACCGTGGGTGGGTCCTCCCACCTCAGCTGACCTAATATAGCAAATCCCTCACAGCTGTGTCGAGGGTTTTGCCTGCCAGGTGATTCTAGATGGCATCACTTGGCAATAGAGATTAGCCACCACAGGTGGCGAGGAGACAAAGGAAGTCCATTTGGGGTGCAGCTTTGAGCCAGTGTACACAAGCTGCAAGGGATATGACGTCCTGGGTGCAGAGGGAGCAACTGGCTTGCTTGTTAGGAAGACAGAGGTAAGCTACATTGGCGACGATGAGGTCAGATTATTCAGTGGTGTTGTGCAAACCCCTCAGTTTCTTGCAGCCAAACAGATCACTTCCTGGACATGGCACCCCGGGCAGATACTTCGCCAGTGACAAGTCCTCAGGCTTTTTTTTTTCCTGCCAACACAGAGAATTCAGTTTGTGCTTCCCTAAAGAGTCCACCTGGCTTTGTCATAGTGGGTCAGAGATAGCCCAGCTGATCTCAGCAGAAGAGGTGAACACACATCTTCATGGGTCTCAGTATGAGGAGACTCAGCTTTGACCTGTGTTAAACAAGCCAGGTTCTTGCCAAGAAGTCTCCGGGAGCGAGTAGAAAGCCAATTAAGTTTTCATGAATTTATAACGAATCCATGATGCCAAGGGGGCATGTGCCAAGAGTATCGGAGTGGTACCCAGAGGTACTCCAAGGGAAGGAACCTGAGATGATTTGTCTTTGTGCCTAGGCACCCAAGTCTTGTAGGATAAGCATTATTCTTGGTTTCTGTTTATTTACTTGACATCAAGGTAATTTTAAAAAGCTTCGTCTTCTTCGTTATCGAAGAAAATAATTTGCCTACTTGAGAAGGAGATTTCTTTTTCTTTTTCTTAAAATGAAATGACTTGTTTTATCAAATAAACGTGTCCGGGTCTAAAGGAACGACATTAGAGACTGAACCGCTGATGATACCATTTTCCATGCGCCGTATGTATATGACGTGCTTAGCAAGGCACCAGGCAGAAGTTCACGAATGTGTAGATTTGTGAATTACTGGGCAACTTGCAAAGAGTCCGACTCATCGTTTTGGAGCAGGGCCTGGGAATAATCTATTTTTAGCGAAGCTCTGATCGATTTGGAATGTTCAGACCTCGTTTAGAAACTGTCGTATAGATGATGCACGGATGAGTAAAGCCATGCCTCTACTTCCAGGGACTTCCGGTTCTTGTCTACCCATCGAGTAGCTGGATGTACTTCCCTACTCCCAACTTCCTGCTTCCTCTCACCTCCCTCGCATTTACCAGTTTTGTGTACAGTCTGTAATCCCTGCGCTGGCAGGGCAGACAAATGCAAAGGAAGTTATCTTCCCTCGGAGGACTGTACGCGGAGTCCGGCACCGTCACTGTTTGGAAGACAGCTGACGGTCACCTGCGATAGATGTGCATTCTATGTGAAAAGAGCCAGTTAGCTTAAGGTCCTTATTTGGATTCCAGTCTCCTAGATAAGCATATGAGTTCAATTACAAGAAATCGCTTTGGTGGGGTACAGTAAGGAGAAAAAAAAAGAGCTCACAGTCACAGGACACTTATGTAGCCACTACTCCAACACTACCGGGCAGTTTTGAAGGGTCAAGTTTAAAGTGAGATGTTTTAGAAGGATTCTAATATTGTTATTGAGTTGGATAAATTACATCTGGTTCCCAGAACGGTAGATCAAATTAATAGTGGCAAAAATGATGACGGCATTAAGTAAATGGCGTGCACTGTAAAAAGCAGGAAGGTGGCTGGCTGTTCAAGCTCTCCAGCAAATAAAGCGCATCAACCAAGCACCACAAGATGAAATAACAGCACTCAAGACCTGCACCGCCTGCGGGTCAGCTCCCAGCAAGCCAGGCTGATTCATTGTCTGCTCTCGCCCCCTAGTGGTGAAGCGGAGACTTACCACGGCTCTGCGTTTATGAGCATTTCTGAAGCAAAGTCAGAGGAATAACAACCTGTGCATGGAACATACTACTACATATACATACTAACAAACGCACATGATCACATGATAACCTACAAACATACATGTAGTAATCTAACCATATACTAAGAACAAACCCATGCTAACACATACGCATGAACACACAGAGAAACATACTAACAAGTAAGAACACACAGACTAGAATACACAAAGCACACCCATACTAACACATACTAACATACACATGAACACACACAAATACACTCATGAGCACACAAACATGCTAACACTCATAACAACACTACCATGCATACTAATATATACACATACTAACATGCAGAATACACCTTTACTCATACACACACTAACACAAAGACTCATACATACTAACAAACATAAACATAGATATCCATATACTAAAATATACTAACCACACACCAAGACCCATACACATTAATGCACACTAACATACACAAACATACTGACATACATATGAACACACATACCATGCTAGCACTCACCCACACTAATATATACATACTAACATGCAACATAGCACACATAAATGCATACATATTAACATATATACATGAATACACAAGTATGCAAATTTAAGAGCAAAAGGCTTATGAGCCTCCCCTGAATAATATGGCAGCTTGTTAGCTTCCTGGAAAATACAGTTGGAGCAAAATAACTCCTTAAAGGGCCCTGATGTTGCCTCCATCACCACAACTGTTCCCAGAATCCTTCCCTTAGAGACGTAAGGAAGAAGGCAGCAGGTTTCTCCTTTAGAAGAACAGGATTTCCCTCTCACATTTTCACAATGACTTTATGCCATGGAGAGAACTTCCACCGGCAAGAGAACTGGGGCGGTGGAGCTCAACTCTTCAAGACAAAATCAACAAGCTGCTCCCTAAAGCAATTGAATTGGTGGCTCATGTGTCGAGGCTGAGGCAGGGGGATAGATGGGATTTTGAGGCCGGTGAAGGACACATAGTGAGTTTCAGTCCAGCCTACCCTACACTGTGAGACCCTGTCACCAAAAATTTTTTTCAAAAGGAGTGGAAAATAAATTTATGGGAAAGAAGTGTGGCTCAGTGAGCAGAGCATCTAGCGTGCAGCAAGGTATGGTTTCCGTCCTCAACACCACGTAAAACTTAGCACAGCGGTGCACAGCTGGAGTCCCAGAACTTGGCGTGTAGGATTTGTGCTCACACACACAGTGCTCAGGCTCACTCCTAGGCAGCCTCAACTACATGACAAGCCCAAGGCCTTAGCTACATGGAACACTGTCTCAAACAAATAAATAGACTAATGAAATGAATATATTTTCACAGCAGTTATATCCAGGCAAACTCCTAGTCATAATCATCAGATGCTTAAATGACTTCAGCCACATTTCCCTATCTCTACCATCCTACTCCCTCAGACACCCACAGAAATGTGTATTTCTTTCTAGGCATGGGTATTGTGAAAAGATTTAAACACGGGCGACTCACTGTGGTGTGTAGCCCAACGCCTGCTCTACGGGCTACATGCTATGGGACGGTTCGCGAGTCCGGGAAGGGGCTGGAGACTGAAACACAGACACGGGTAACGCCAAGAATGCCCCCAGAATGCCCCCTTATTGTGTTCCAGGGCAGCTTATGTAGGGGCTCCTTGACCAATGGCCACACCCTAACTCTCAGCTGCAAGCCCATCAGAAACCACTCCCCTGCCATTAGGAACTCCTGAGGGTCTCGTACTCAGAGGAGCTGCCAAACAAGTTGTTTGCTCAGAGCAGCTGCAAGCACAGGAAAACAAGATGTTTACTCCAGCAGGCAGGGGGCGTCACAGGAAATTCAGGGTCTGGGGGTCCACAGTCCGCAACAGTGGTGGGCGATTCTGAAATCGCTGAGAGCAGAAAGGGCATTTTCTCATCTGCGCACGTACTCGTGGCATTGGACTCTCCTGCTCTGAGAGCTAGCAGTGAGAGCGAGGCTTCCAAGAAGATGCCCGTCTGCTCAGAGGATACCCAGATGCGCCTCCACAACATCTTTTGGGTGCTGATTCTACTCCACACACGGAGTTGGGCGTTTGAGTCTCCTGACTACGTCACTGATAAGCCTGTGGGCGTAACTGAGATTCCTGACACAAGGTTACCAGTTCCGGAACCAGATCTTAACTCCCAGTTGGCCACCCCTTTAGTTTTGGCTTTTTTGGCTAATTGGTTCTATGCCACAATAGGCAGGATATTAGTCATTTCAGTGATGTGGATCATCAAGGGCCTGGAAAGAGACTCACAGAATGTTTACCTCCTACTAAACGCAAATTTCGATTGAAAAATCTTTCTGCCTTGAGGTACTGAACTGGCTCCCATAAATGACTAAAGTCTTTTTATAGGTCATCAAAAATTATCCTTATTTTTATGCTTTGTTGCCAATAATTGGACATACTGTTTCACTTTCTTGTGTAGTTAAATTTCAGTGACTATCAGCTGCGCCTGTTACTTTTCCTTCTAAAGAAAAGGATTTGGCTCTGGGCTGGAGAGTTGCCTCCATGGGTAAAATGCTGACTCCTCAATTATGACGGACTGAGCTTGGATCCCCGGAACCCAAGTGACCTAGTTCACTTGACATGGCAAGGGAGGACGTCTTGACTGAGAGATAGCCTATATCATGGTGGCCTGTGGGGATTGTCTTGATTGTTGATTGATATAGGAAAGCACAGTCGACCATGAGGGGGGCACCATTCTCTCTGCAGACGGTTCTGAGCTGAGGTCTAGCTGAGAACGGATTTAACAACAAGGCAGGAATCAACATTCCTCCATGGCTTCTGCTTTGAGTCTGCCCCGGCTTTTCTCCAGTGGTACCCTATGACCAGCAACCCCTTTCCTCCCCTAGGTTGCTTTTGGTCAGAGTGGTTCATCATAGCAATATAAAGGAAATTAGAGGACTGTGTACATCCTGGACACAGTGACGGGTGTCCAGGGGACACAGCGAACTTGAGGTTTGGTAGGAGACCATGCCTCAAACAGAGGTGGAGAAGCTGTGGAGGGAAGGCAACCCAGCATCAGCCTCTGGTCTCCTCATGTGCCACGCAGGCAAGTCTGTCTGCATACACACATGCACACACACGTCCCAGAAGTGAAGAGGAGAAAAAGGGAGGGGGAGAGGGAAAAGGAAAGGGATGGGAGTTCTGTGAACCCTCTTTCAGACATTAAAAAAACTCGGTGATTTAGCATAAAGTTTTTAGTTATTTTGTGGCAGTTAGTCAAGATCCCCATCTATTTAACTTGCATGGCTAGTGGGACTTTCCTATCTGTCTAGAAGAAAATTCCCATGCCTCCAAAATTGGCAGCTTGCCCGACGGGATTGCTAGTTTTCTGCCAGCTGTAGTATCTTAGCTAAGGCAGCAGGTGGCGGTAGCTCCTTTACACGTATATAAACGAACCTCACAAATACATGATCACAAATAGGATATCAGTGTGCATCACCTAACCCAGCCACAAAACTTTCGACCTACAATTTATCCTGCCTGCCAGATGTGCTGGGGTAATGGTGGCACAGCGTTTGTGAGAGAGGCCAACCAATGACTGGTCCAACTTGAGATCCGTGCCACTAGAGGGAGCCACGCCTGACCCTGCCTGGATGGCCAAGAACCAGANGAGGCTGGATAGTCGGGTGACCTAGGCTAGAACCAAATAGGACTCACAAAATTAATAAATAATAATAAAAAGGGCAATGAAGTGATTCCTACGATACTCTGTTATATTTGTAAACTGGAGCCTAGCACAATCATCATTCTAGAAGCTTCATCCAGCAGCTTGGTGGAACCAGACGCAGACCAGTAGGCAAACATTAGGCAGAGTTGGGGGAATCCTGTGGAAGAGGTCGAGGAAGAATTGTAGGAGACAGAGGGGGTCAAGGAAACCACAAGAAAACCCACGTGATCAACTAACCTGGGCTCATTCACAAAGACTGAACTGTATAGGTCTGACCTGTGTTCTCGGCATATATGTTATGATTGTGTAGCTTGGTGTTCTTGCGGGACTAACACTGTAAGCAGGGGCTGTTTCTGACTCTTTTGCCTGATTTTGGGACCTTTTCATGCTACGGGGCCTTCTCCAGCCTTATATGAGGAGCAGCGTCTATTTTCATTATAATTTGATATGCTGTGTTTGGTTGCTATCCCTGGGAGCTCTGCCCTTTTCTCAAGGGAAAGGAGGAGTGGATCGGGGGAGGGGGAGCTGGTGCAGAGGAACTGGGAGAAGAGGAGGGAGGGAAAAGTGCACTTGGTATGTAATATATGAGAACAGTAAAAAGGGAGGGACGGAGGGAGGGAGAGAAGGAGAAAAAAGGAAGGAAGGGGGTTAGGGATACAGTTCGACAGAGTGTTTGTTGTCTATGCCCAAAGCCTGTGTTACCATACTCAGTCAACGGTTCAAAAAAATAAATAAAAATAATAAATAAATAAAAACTCATTTGATTTTGTAGTTTGAGGACTTCGACACTGCCAGGGATTTGGATAAAAATGTGGCTGCTAAGATGGATGGTAAAAATCAGTTTCCTCTTAGTTTAACAGGACGGATGGGAGCTGGTGCTGATGCTGCCGTCTCCTTCGGCTGAAAGCTAACTAGCTTCCCTTAGCTTTCGCAGGTGTCTAAATGCTTACAGCACCTACTACTTTACTGTCTCACCATTCCTGAGAACGAGCTGCTAAGATTCCTCAGTCTCCTGGTGGGAGAGCCTTACACTGTTGTAGCTCTCCCCCGTCACCCACCCACCAGCTAGCAAGAGGCGCATGCGCCCTCAATCAGCTCTAAGGCACCTGTGTGGCCAAGCAGACTCTCCTCTTCGGGAGAAGCATCAAAAAGGGCAAGTCACCCAGAAACAAGTTGCTTCCAAACACTGGGAAACCTGGACTCTGGGCTAAAATCCTGGTTAAGTCCTCAACCATCTAAACATTTATTCGGCATGAGGGTGTTGCTATAACCTTCCTCAACCTCCCTAGGAAGAGGAGACAAGGTGGCTCTCTCCCTAATCATTCTCTGAGACCGTTTATCTGGGTCTGACAAGATAGCTCAGCTGCTAAAGTCTCTTGTTGCCTAGTACAATGACCTGAATCCCATGCACATCCAGGGACCCACGAAGAGAAAACCGATTCACTCACGTGGTGGAAAGGGAACCACCACACGTGTTATCCTTCGGTCTCTGCATACATGCATGTGGCATATTTTAGACAAAGAAATATAAAGAGAAGGGTCAGGATACATTGAAGGACCGTTCAGCAAAGTTAAAGCTGGCTGATATCTTACTGAGTGTTACCTAAACTTCCAAACTCGTCTAAAAAGCAGTCACCCAAGGTGCCAATTAACATCAGTTCTCAGCCCCCAAACTAATGATTTGCATTCAGTTCACCTGGCATGAGGCTAGGCATGGCCCTATTTTTAACAAGTGTTCCAGGTGATGTTTTTATTCAAGCAAATTTGGGAAATGCCAGTCTAGCACAACCCTTTAATTGACCAAAATGAAGAAACTGAGGCATAAAGAAGCTTGGGAAGATGTAAGCAGCTTCAGTTCTGATCTGGAAGTTTCTCCTACCTCACCATTTTATTTTATTTATTTTATTATTATTATTATTAAA
>LOEQ01000259.1:162624-199328 GCA_001685075.1 Bramus lutescens | reverse complement strand
TTCAGAGAGTCTGGATTGATCACATGCTCCATCAGTCCCAGTCCAGCTGGCCTTGGTGAGCTCCCACCATTTTAAAAAGTGATTTATTTTATCATTTGATCATTGTGTGTGTGCACACATGCATGCACACGCATTTTAATAGGTAGGTAAGTATATGCCTTTGTGAATGCAGCTACCCAAAGAGTCTAGAAGAGGGAGTCAGCTCCCCTAGAGCTGAAGTTACAGGCATTTGTGAGTTACCCAACATGAGGGAGATAAACTCAGATCCTCTGCGAGACCTGAACACTCTTTGAACTGCCGACCACCAGACTCCCTCCACCCATTTTCCATCTAACTGAAAACGTCTGCACTGAATACACAGAACAAGAGAACTGGTAACTCCCCACAGAGGTTTTACTTACTCAGTATTTCCAAGGAAATTCTTGGCCAATTGCTTTCAATATCCCCTCTTTCTCAAGCATCAAGACTTCTACTCTCAATGTATTCAAGGCCTACAATGGATTTTAGGGGTTTTAAAAACAAGGTCTGCAGGTGACATCTTGGGATACTTCTTGACTCTCTGTTGGGGTTATGTGGAGCTAACTTTAGCCTCTTGAATTCTACTCTGGATCCATGTCAAGTACCAATCAGTTCAATGTGAGTAAAGAAGTTGGCAAGATGTTCATAGTGAGGGTGTCTTGATCAGAAACGAAAAGCCATTACTAATGTGTTTTCACTCCCGAAGCCCATCTGTTCATGAGAAATGTGTAGTTTTCCTAAGAAGGACATCATAGTGTCAGTATACTAAATGCTTAATACTTGAAATCAACGAGACAGAAATATCCAGCCAGACCCAGTTCACAACCAACTCGAGAGCAGGTGAGTCAGCTGCCTTAATGGCCGAAGTCAGTGAGTCATAGCCTACTGTCTGAAGGAATTCACTACAGGAACTTAACTTCTGGGGCCTCCAGAAATTTATTAAATCTTTTAGTAACTCATACGCCCTCATGGATTATCTCAGCCCTTTCCTTCACTCTTTGAGTCTTTGTTTTGCTTGTTTTTTTTTTGCTTATTTTATGTGTGTTTATGTATTGTTTTTGCTTTTGATTTATTGAAGCTGGCCTCAAACCTGTCATGTAATCAAGAATGACTTTCAACTTCTGACCCCCTCTCCTTTGGCCTTCTAAGTGCTGGATTGTAGGTATGTACTGCCTCACCCAGTTTATATGGTCCTGGAGCTGGAACTCAGGACTTCACACATGCTAGACAAGAATTCTACTATTTGAACCACATAACCGACCCCATCTGTGTTTTTATTCATCTCTAGAGAAGTCCAAGTTGAATTTAGATCAAGCTTTCCCAAGGAGAAACTCATGCTACAGCAATGCCTACTTCCTTTTGGCTTGGTTTCCCTGCTAATCTGGACCCTCAGAGGAAAACCAGAGTGTAGTGAGGCTTTCCCGGATCATAGCCTTAGATGTCCTAAGCCTCATAATGACTGAAAATTGAGTGCCAAGCCTGGTTTACTAGGAGAGTGCTTAATGTAATCCTTAGGGTTTAAAATGGAATATTCTGTGGCTAGAGAGATGGCTCAGTGGTTAAGAGCATCTCCTGCTCTTCCAGAGGACCCGAGCTTGGTTTCTTCATCTCTTGGGCCGCTCACAACTGTGTGCAACTCCAATTTCAGGAGATCTGATGTCCTCTTCTGGCTTATGCACATATTTGCACACACATACACACAAATACAAATACAAATAATTCTTTAAGGGGCTATAGATACAGTTGAATGGTTAAGAGTGCACACTGCTCCTCCGGAGGACCCAGGTTCAATTCAGAGCACCCACATCTGCCTGTTCACAATCACCTGTAACTCCAGCAGGCGAGATCCTGATGCCCTCTTCTGGCCTCCTCAGGGACTGCATGCATAACATACACAAACCCTTAGGCACACACATAAAATAAATACCTAAGTAAATAGGTCTTTTTAAAAACACTTAAAATAGAATAGCCCGGGGGTAAATATTTTTTCCTACTATTTGAAGCAAAGTTGTTTTCTGTGATTCTTTTTGATCTTACTAACATATTTGGAAGACATTCTGACTTTCAACCATCTCTGACTTGGTTCTTTCAAACTTAGCACTTGTCACGGTTAGATAGACTCGCGCTGGCTGCTCTATTATGCTGAGTGCTTATAGTTCTGCAACACTGAACCAAAATCGAAAATATAGGAATACTGGTTACAGAGGTCTTCAAGAGAGTGAGTGTTCACTCTTGGGGGATTTTGAAACATTAATTAAGTGAAGGATTTATAAGATAACACCCTCAAAATGCCAATGGTTAGAGTACCTGTGCCACATTAAGGGGTGAACAGCAAGTTGTTCACTTCAGAAATCCCACTGGGAACTCGGACCACAGGATGGAGAGTCACTCGGTCCATAGGATCTACACTAGCAATCTGTCACCACGTCCAAAAGCACTTCTGACTTTGTAGGGTGCTGAGGGTTGGATTAAGTTGAATGCTGCTTCATAGTCTCTCTGAAGCAGATAGAAAGATAGCTGGGGCCAAATGACAGAGATAGCATGGGAAATATGACAAATGGTCCTCCTGACCCCTTAGCTCTCATCAGCGCTGGCCTGGACAAAGGCTGGGCTCTTTGTCAGAAGGGCCCAGGTTCAAAGGGCTAAGTCCTGGACATTTAACCAGTTTCTACTCATAACTGCACCTCCAGACAACCCAGGTGATAGTCAAATCAATAAGAAGAACATTAAAAGTGGGCTCAGAGATGTTCTGATATCTTATAAGTGGGAAAGCTGAGGTTCCAGGAGTGGATTTGCCCAAGATCAGAAGATGTATTCATTACAAGCCCTAATATGATTCTAGAGGCGCCTTCTTTCATTGTCATTATTAGATCTCATTGTAGTTAGTAGAGCCATTGATCACAGTGGGTCCTTATTAGGAGCAAATGTCACTTAAGGCTCTAGCTCGGCAGGGAAGGTAGTTGTGTGCAAGTGTGAGGACCTGCGTTCGAGTCCCCAGTGCCCACATAAGAGACAAACATGGAGGGATGCATCTGTAGGCCTAATGCTGGGAGAGACCTTGGCTCAAAAACTAAGGCAAAGAGAGGTAGAGAGACAGCTAATGTTAACCTCTAACCTCCACATACAAATGTACAGACAGGTACACAGACACACACACATTACATCACATACACACACACTCACACAGACCCGAAAACCTTCCACAAGGTTATTTTTTATAAAACCACTTAAAAAAATTGCCTGTCTTTGTCCATTCTTAAATTCCAAAGTCCTGTTTTGCTTTATTCTCATCAATGAAAGATCATTTTGTTACACATATCTTTGATGTCCATATGAGTTCATGTATGCATGAATGCTCATGTGTATGTGTGTGGGCTCCAGAGGTCAACTTCAAGTGTCAGACCTCAGATATCATCCATCTTGCTCTGTTTTGTGTTTTGAGACAGGGATTCTCATTGGCCTGGATCAGTAAGATGGGGAGATCTTCCTGTCTCCACCTCCTCCACACTGGGATTACAAGCTCTTGCCACCATGCCAACTTTTAAAGCAGCTTCTGGGGATCAAACTCAGGTCTTTCTTCTGTGTCCAGCAAGCATCATACCAAGTCATCTCCAATTCCACATATACATTTTGACCTAAAGGTTTGTGGTGGTTTGAAAGAAAAGGGCCCCCAAAGACATACAGGGAATGGCACTATTAGGAGATATGGCCTTGTTGGAGACAGTGCTGCTTTGTTGGAGGAGATGTGTCACTGGGGGGCAGAATTCTAGGTCTCAGATGCTTAAGATAGTGCCCAGCATCACAGTTCACTTCCTGTTGCCTGAGGAGCTGGATATGGAACTCTCAGCTACCTCTCCAGCACCGTGTCTGTCTACATGATTCCATGCATGTTATGGTATCATTCCATGCTTCCTGCCATGATGACAGTGGACTAAACCTTTGAACTGCAAGTCAGCCCCAATTACATGTCTTCCTTTATAAGAGTTGCCATGGTCATGGTGTCTCTTCACAGCAATAGAAGCCCTAACTAAGACAAGGTATATCCTAAACATGCACTAAACATGCACTTATTTATTTATAAATAAATACCACGTGATTTCTTCTAAATACATTAACAGCTACCATTTTCAAAAAACAAAGCATAACCATCAGTAGAGGACAGGCATTAAGACGTATCTGAGTCACACACAGGCTGCATCACTGCTTTTAAAAAGAAGCTGAAAGATTTCTACTCATTGATATAGAAAGGTGTTAGAGAAATATTATAAAGTGAACAAATAATTTTGTGTGTAAGCCTCCTGCTGAGTTCTAAATGTTTTTATACATACATCCACCCTTGTTTCTGTAAAGGATATTCTGGAAGGATACCCAAGAGTAGTTTTGTTTTTATCGTTAGCATTATTGCTTGCTAATAATTTCACAAATAATTAGAAGGAGCAGAAAAGTCAATGTGTTGTTCTAAGTCTAGAGCTGCTGGCCAAAATCAATAGATCTGACCTATTTGTATAAAGGAGCCAGTCTCCCAGACAGAGCTATTGCGGAAACCAAGGAAATGTGATAGTGACAGATGGTGAGGCCCATGGCTTTTTACCAACTGTTCTGGTTTTTCCCTTTGACCAGACACATGCTGAACTGTTGAAAAGAGAAACATTATAATTATATCCCGAATGACAAATAAAACCAGCAGCAAAGGACATGATGGCTTCCTAGTCCTCATTACTACTTCTGTCAAAACAGGTGTGGCAGCCACTCATTTGCTCACTTGGGAGCACACCTAAGTCCACACCTTGAT
Organism: Bramus lutescens; assembly: GCA_001685075.1. Classification (NCBI taxonomy): domain Eukaryota; kingdom Metazoa; phylum Chordata; class Mammalia; order Rodentia; family Cricetidae; genus Bramus; species Bramus lutescens. Next base: position 194,518 of record LOEQ01000259.1, on the reverse strand, counting down.
TGTCAGATGATATCTTGTTTGTCAGATGTCTTGTGCTTGGTCTGAAGTATAAAGAAAAATAGCCAGGGTAATGTACTCGGCTCATTCCACAGGTGAGCATGTGTGCCCATGGACTTCGCCGGTGCCTCTTTCTCCTTCCCATTTCTGTAGCTTGCACTTCCGTGACAAAGGAATGACTGTTTGATAGAGTTGTCACCAAACTAGCATTTCGTGCTCTCCCTGGGGTCTGGGTGTTATGCTGAATAAAGCTTAAATTTTAAAGGCCTGCAAAGGAACTTGAGGACAAGGCTCAGTTGATAGAACTGAGAACGCTTTCTTTATGCACCGAGCCCTGTGATCAATCCCTAGCTCAACGTAAATTAGACACAGTGGTGCATCCTTGCAGTCCCAGGACGCAGAGGGCAGAGGCCAGAGGATTTGAAGTTCAAGATCGCTCCTGAGTACCTAGGAATCCCGAGGCTACAGGTCTCAAAAGTTAAATAATAAATAAAATTAATAGAAATGATATTTTAAAATCTCATAATAATGTCATGGAAAGTTCAAATAGAAGGATCTTTATAAATGTTTGGGAAAAACTCTGCAAGGGTACTTTCTATTCTATTGTTCAACTTCAGTGAGGAGAGCATTTGATACCATGCCTGTAAACTCAATCTCAGCATTCAGGAGGCTATGGTAGGAAGGTTGCTCCTAGTTCAAGGGCAGTCTGGAGTGTATAGTAAGCAAAGCCTTATCTAAAAATAATAATAGGTAAATAAAAGATGAAAGAGAAAACAAAACAAGAGCTTCAGAGATTCAGTGTAGCGAGATGGATCCAAAAGCCAGCTCAGGCATATAAGACAAGAACCTTAAGACGGTCATACAACCACTGTGTTTGTAATCCCTCTCTAAGTGACAAATCAGAGGCATGCATGGGATGTTCTGGTCTTACAGCATCGAAATGGAATGATGCTTATACTTAATGATGGGTAATTCAATTATGCTATGTTTATGAGAAATAACATACAGTATCATTAAAAACATTAATGGCAAACAAATATCAACTCTGTTTATTCAACATCCTTCTGATCTTATGGTTCGTATACCATCACTGTCCTTGGGCTTTGGCCTTATCCTGGCTAACGATCACCTAGGAAGCAATATAGTTGCAAGAATATCAGAGCCCTGTTGACCTTTTCTGCAGTTCCAGCCATGACTCCTGGCCATCAGGAGAACGCCTGCTTCCACCTCTTCATTTCTTAAGAGAGAGACATGGGAAAGAAGTATATCTTCATCTCTTCCTTTTGACCCTGAGCCAATGGCTGAAACTTCCTAATAAGTTAGAAGAATAGCCCATCTATGGGTACTGTGCCCCAATAAATGAGCCATGACAAACTAAAACAAGACATCCTGAGATTTTCTGCAAGAGAGAGAGATACTTCGTTAATTATTTTTTACATCTCTGTGATGTCTCTGGCCAAAAAAAATTTTAAAAAGACAATTTTATTTGGTTAATGGTTTCCAGAAAAATTTGTCCTGCTGGGCATGATGGAGCATCTCAGCTCATATCCTCACTAGGCAGGGAGCAGAGAGCAAGCAAAAGCAGTGGTGGTAGGTGGCAGCGGTGGTGGTGGTGGTGGCAGCAGCGCGGCAGCAGCGGCGGCAGTGGCAGTGGCGGTGGTGGTGGCAGTAACAGTGGTGATGAGCTTTAAACAATCCCAAGGACCCATCCCCAGTAGCCCACTTTCTCTATATGGGCTCCACCTCCTAAGAGTTCTAGAACCTTTCAAAGTATTACCATTAACTGAAAGGCCAATTGCTCAAAAACTGTGTCTATGGGGCATATTTCATATTCAAGTAAAAACATACATTAGCCTTCTACATGAATGCAAACTTACTGTGTGCACAGGGGTCTGTTCGCACATGCATGCTCCTACACACACACACACATCCATACAGAATTTAGGGATGATTACCAGGTTATTATCTTATTATCGATAACTGAATACATTTCTTGACTAGCCTGGAACTCACTATGTTAGACCAGGCTGGCCTTGAACTCATAGAATTCCACCTGCCTCTGACTCCCAAGTGCTGGGACTAAAGGTGTGTGCCACCTTGTCTGGCTTTTGTTCGTCTTCTAATTGACTCAAAAGTTAAAAACCACTCCCTAGGGAAGTTTACTATTAACCACATCTTTGAATGACAAATGCTCTTACAATGTTCCATTTCTTTGCTTTGTTAATTTTATTTTATTATTCTGTTGTTGTGTTTATTTTATTTTATTATTATTATTATTTATATTGCATAATGTATGTAGAGTGCACAGGTACTAAGGTACATCTGTGTAGATCAGAGGACAATTTGTGGGAATCCATTCTTTCCTTCCATCATGTGGGTCCCAGAGTCTAACTCAGGTCTTCGGGCTTGGCAGCAAGTAACCTTACCTGTAGTGACATCTCGCTGGCCTCAATAGTTCAATTTTCAACACATCAAATCACTCTCAGATCCTCAACTCTAGATACTAAACTATAATGTAATCACCTAGCCACACTTTGGGAAAAAGCTGTCCTTGCAGTAAGCCAAGGTTGAGGTTCAGACTGACACCATCAGACAAGCACAGGAGACAGCTGTGACCAAAGATCCCACTTTTCCTCTCTGCTTTATGAGAGTTGTGAAACTTCCTGCAAAAACCCCAAAGATATTGTCAGATGTTTCTGTCCTGCCCTCCAGTTCCTAAATAACCACTCAGAAGCTTAATATAACATATAAGTGCTCAGCCGGTGATAGCTCATGCTTGCTACTAGCTAACTCTCACCCTTAAATGAACCCATATTTCTTATCTATGCTTCACCATATGGCTCGTGGCTTGTTACCTTATTTTCTACATGTTCTGCCTGCCAGCAGTTGGCTGGCATCTCTTCAACTCCAACTCTTCTTCTTCTCTTCTCTCCTCCTCCTCCTCCTCCTCCTCCTCCTCCTTCTTCTTTTCTTCTTCTTCTTCTTCTTCTTCTTCTTCTTCTTCTTCTTCTTCTTCTTCTTCTTCTCCCCCTTCTCCTTCTCCTTCTTCTTCCTCCTCTTCTTCCTCTTCTTCCCAGAGTCCTCTATTTCTGGCTGTCCAGGCTGTACTTCCTGCCTGGCTACTGGCCTGTCAGCTTTTTATCAACCAAAGAGAGTAGCACATATTTACAGTGTACAGAAGGGCTATTCCACAGCACAAAGAAGATGTTCCTAAGGAGGGCTAAGACCTAGAGGTATTTGCAGATAGAGACAGAAATCAGTTACACAGGAAGGAGGACGCAGAAGTGGACCAGAATTGTTCCCAAAGGCCAGATGGCACCATTGTGCATCTCTGGTTCCAACGCTGCCTAACCTCACTCAGCCACTCCTCACTGGTGGCTTAAACTGTATTTGTGGGTATTTACACTAGGGAAAACAGAAATGCTATCAATAAGGGCTTTTCCCATCACACCCCCAAGCCAGTTGTTAAAACGTAGCAAGTGATTAGGAGAGCCTGGGAAACAGAACATATACATATATGAGGGAGGGCCAGTTTAGAAAGACAGCTTTGCATGGGTGCTGTTGCTAGAGAGAATTTTGCAACATCAACCCAGTGCTGAGCTCCTACCCTGGTTTAAGTCTGGCTAGAAAAGGCGGATATATTTCTTTGAGCACCCATACACATCCATAAAACCTTTAAGGAGCCCACATCTCCTCCCTCACTATGGTACCAGCATGGAGGCTACAGCAGGAGAAGCCATGGGAGGGAAATACCAATGCTCATACCTTACCATTTTTCTTCCTTGGTCCAGTCCAAAAATTACCACACAAGGGAGTATTCACATATGATTGACCATACAGAAGACAAGGTGAAAAGGTGGTATAGAAATAGGTTCTCTGAGCTCATTCTTGGCAAGGGAAGATGGTTAGCGGAGACTCAGAACTGGTAGTTGTGCAGCAGATAAGAGACTGAGGAATGCTTAGCCCTGACTGCAACTAAATCAGCGTCCCAATCTCTCCCCACAGCTCAGGGATCTTTATTTTATTTTATTTTTACTCTTTGCTCTTTGGGGGCCTACCACCCAGTTCCCAAATAAATACACGGAGACTTATTATTACTTATTAATGCCTGGCCTTAGCTTGGCATGCTTCTAGCCAGCTTTTCTTAGCTTAAACTATCCCACCTACCTTTTGTCTCTGGGCCGTCACCTTTATCTATTCTATATTCCTCTCTTTCCTTCTGCTCTGTTTTTGGTTGTGTGGCTTGGTGACTGGTCCCTGGCATCCTCCTCTCCTCCTTTTCTCACTCTTCCCCCTTTCTCATTTTTTCCTGACATTTATTCTCTTTGCCTGACAGCCCCGCCTATCCCTCTCCTGCCTAGCTATTGGCCGTTCAACTCTCCATTAGACCAATCAGGTGTTTCAGGCAGGCAAAGTCACACAGTTTCACGGAGTTAAATAAATGCAACATAAAAGAATACAGCACATCTTTACATTGTTAAACAAATACTTCATAGCATAAAAGAAGGTAGCATATCTTTAACTAATCTTCCACAACAGGGATCATCTCTGAAGCTAGTGTGGAAAGAGCCAGAGGTGGTGAATGAGTTCAAAGAAACAATGTTTTCCTGGATACAAAGGACAGCTGCACAAATAAACTCACTGTTGATTGTGATAGCAAGCTCAATATGGGCAAAATTCCAGCATGGAAAGGCGAGGTTGGAATGAGATTCACCCTCCAGCTGAGGAGCTCCTGGCAATCAATAGCCTCTGGGAGGTGGGGAGCCAAGTTTTCTTTAAGGGAGTGGACCCTGGTAGATGGATCACATTCCAGGGGATGGCCCCACACCCAAGAATATTTGGGCAGGATGAATTTGGCTCATGACTTTGAGTTTTTTTTTAAGGGACGGACACAATTTAGGTAGATAAGAAGACAGGGTCAGATCTGAGAGGAGATGGGGAAGAGAGAGAACACGGTCACAATATATTGTACACGATTCTCAACAAATTAATGAAAATGTTCTTATATATAAAAATGCTTCTCTGAATAGGCTTGTGGTGCAGCCACAGAGTCCTACCATCCCTCTTGGCTTTCCATTATTTTGGGACTCCATCACATTTATATTAAGTGAAGATGAAATGATGTTCATTATTTTTCTCGTCTCTGTGACCAAACACCTGATAAGAAGCAACTCCAGGGACTTTCTTCAGCTCCCGGTTGCCCGGTGAGGAAGGCATGGCAGCAGGGACTCAGCCTACGGTGGCAGAGAGTTACCATGACTTGATCTGTTTTGGCAGGTCCAGAGTCAGAGACCAGACAGAAGTAGTGCCAGGCTATGCCCTCTATCCCTCCTTCCAGAGACCCACCTTCTTACCACTTCCTAGTCATTTCACAACCCCCTGAAACAGTGAAACTGTCTGAGGACCAAATGTGCAAACGTATGAACCCACTTCACATGGAAACCATGAGAGGTTTTACCCATGCAGGACACTTCACATTTAAGTCACAAGTGAGGCCTCAAGGCTGGAGGTGGGAGTGCCAAGGGAGGGTGCTTCAGCCTTCATAATGAATCAACCAACCACTAAAGAAGAGGACAGTGTATCACAGACAGACGAGTAGCATAATCAGGCCTGGGAACAAAGCCGAAGAGTTTGGCTCTGGAGTTACAAGAATAAAAAGTCAAGTATGGGATTTAATGTATAGGGAGGGAAGTATCCATATCGACTGACTGTGGTTGAATCACTGCATTGTTGGAATGGAAAGCTATTCCAACATTGTGAGAGGGGTGTGTCCAGATGGTCGATGCCCGTGCACAGAGTGCAGAAGACTAACCCCAGTGTCCTTTCTCAGATAACGTCTATCTTCATATTTGAAATGAGTTCTCACAATAGCCTGGAATTCACAGTGTAGGCTAAGCTGGGTCACTGAACTCCATTATCTGCCTTTCTTGGTCCACCCAACACTAGAATCACAGGTGCATGCTATTAGACCCCCCCCCATTGTGGATTTTAGGAATCAAACTTTTGTCATGCTTGCAATGTAACCATCTTACCAGCTAAACTATCTCCTCAGCTCACAACATTGTGTTTTGACTTGCATTTTTTAAAGTGTGACAGAACATCTTTTTATTCATTCATTCAATAGGACTTTATTAAATCACTACTATGTGTCAGGTGTTAGCTTAAATGCAAAGTATCATAACAGTGAGTTCATGTGATCCTTCACCAGGTAGTACCTTTGGACTTCTCTGTTAGAAGGACCTGGGGCTATGGAACCCTTGTTTATTAGTTACAGAGTGATTACCAACCAACCAACCAAATCTTTTTCATTTATTTTATTTTTTCATTTATTCTTTACCACCTCTTTTTCTTGATTTTATGTATGCCTTTACACACAAAACATTATATGTTCAGTGTGGAAGCCAGGGTGAGAGGTGGAGACAGTGACAAGCAAAGTCCATCAGTTAGGTGTACACACCCACACCCACACCCGAGAGAGAGAGAGAGAGAGAGAGAGAGAGAGATCCAATTAGAGTTCTCAGGAATTGGTTATAATGAACCATTTTTGTTTTCCTGCAGATGATATTTTATGGTCTATTACAAAGCTTCATTAAAAACACAAAGTCATTTGTAATCAGATCTATTTTTCCTTATCAAGAACTTCTGCCCTTAATCTGTTTACAATTCTTTCCTCCTACCGTAGATCCAAAGACACTGTGACATATGGCAGACTCTGTGAACCTGAACACATTGTATAAGACTAAGTAATCCCGTTCTGAAAATGAGAATGATTTCAATAATCAGAAAAACCTAGTGTATAATCATAGCGCCAAATATCATGCTAGTAATTATCACTATTTCCTGCTCTAAATCAATTGGTGTGCAAGCTCAAAGCTCACATTTCATTATAGCCTAATTGGATTCATAGAGCTGCGTTCTCCTGGTACCCCTAGTCCCTGTTATAAAATGGAAAAAAAATCATCATTAAATTTGATTTATATACGTTCTTTCAGTATCACCTACATTGCCCTCATAGCAAGGATTTTCTGTTAAAATTTTCTTTTGAATGAACAACTGTAGTCATTTATAATAATCTGAGGAGTCTTTTATATCCTCCTCAGAGTTAAAATAAAATGTAACACTTTTCCCCTCATTTTCGAAACTAAATATTATCTCAAATCCTAATAAAATATTCCAAAGAAATTCTGAAGTCACTAAACTGTGACGGGTCCCCTTCATTCTGCTTGTCATGAAATATGTAAGATCAAAACACATGGTAGTGCACTAACTCTTAGAGCTCTTACAGTTGGTGTTTGTGTGCGTGTGTGTAAAATGTGTGTGTATGTGTGGTGCGTGTGAAATGTGTGTATATGCATGGTGTGTATGTGAGTAAAGTGTGTATGTGTGTAAGGTGTGTGCATGTGTGTATATTGTGCAATGTGTGTATATGTGTGATGTGTAATATGTGTGTGTAAGTGTGTATTGTGTAATGTGTGTATATGTGTGGTGTGCATATGTGTAGTGTGTATGCAATGTGTTGTATGAGTGATGTGTGTAATATGTGTGTATGTGGTGTGTGTGTGTGTGTGTGTGTGTGTTGGTGCATGTGCTCACATATGTGCATGGGCATGTGGAAGCCAGGAGTTGGGTGTCTTCCTTAAGTGCACTGCCTTTTCTTTTGAGAAACCCTGGTTGGCCGTGAGTTGGCTGTTTCGGTTAGATTGGCTGGCTAGGAAGCCTCATGGATCAGCCTGTCTCCAACACACCATCCTTTGTCTCCAGTTCTTCTGCATTAGGGTCCTGCCATCTTCGTTACACTTAAGGAGCTCTTTCCAGTGACAGCCTTTCCCACTGTCATCTCTCAAGACAGATACTGTAGAGCTTTCCAAGGACACTTAACCCGTTTTTCTCAATGTCTTGGTATGAGACTGTCCCATGAGCTCTTCTTAAAGGGTCCAGTGAGAGCGGACAGCAGGACAGGCTTGACAGACCTTTACGGCACTGCTATCCCCCATTCCTGTAGATTCTTTCTCTTTGTTCTATCACTTGTTTTTCAGAGGCTCAACTTGTTCAACACAGGCCACCATAATCTTTAGCTTCAAACAGTTAAGTGCACGGCAAAGCCGTTCTTAATTGCTTGAGTTGACAAAATGAATCCAGGATTTCTATTTCTTTCTATTAGTTCACGAGAACACACTGTCCTGGTCCTAAATGATCCAGCCTATAATAAAACCCACTTCTACACATATTCCCCAAGCTTCCATCAACACAAATCAGACACTGCTTTGGCGTTTAAACTATCTCCCGTGGCTTAGAATTTGTCCTTGTTCCCCTGTAGCATGTTGATTTGACTATTTCGCTACCTGTGTATAGACCTAAGACAAACTGGGGTGGGGCAGATCTTAAACCAAACCATGTCTATTTGCAGCAAATTCTAGGTGAAGTCATAAGAGGGTCTCTGAAAATGAACCATCAACATCCCCTTCCAAAAGGAAAGGAGACAACTTGGTAGATTGGAGGGATTTACTGGATTTTCATAGTCACCCAGATTTCCTCCTTCTGAGCTTCAGAGCGTCAGTCATGGGTTCACTTTCCCGAAAGACATCTCTCCTCACACCGCAGCCTGGGACCCTGTATAACTAAACTGACTGTGGCTTCAAGATGTCTCAGCATCACTATTACAAGAGGCAATATGTTATTTTAGGATAGCTGTAATTACATTTGTTCAACCATGTTTGAGCCCAGGCATTTCAAGTTCTGAGCTTGAAAATTCAAGCAGGATTTCCCACAGTCTTTTTTATTGTTCCTATCAAAATAATTCATGATGACAGTCATTTGGCTTCATAAAAAAATTTCTTCTCCATAGACATTTTACTCCAAGCACAAATGAATACAAATAGGCAAGTTCTTTCTTGAAGGATGTAAGCGAAGAGTTACCATCCACTATTGGTTACCAACAACCTTAAATGTAAGTAGACTAGAGTCCTTCATTGGAATGGTCATTTTCCAGAACTCTGATGATACAAAATGCTTCACAGGTCAGGGTTCCGAAATGACAACAGAAACATTTGGGGAGGGATGGGGTGCTTTGACAGATCACTGAAAGAACTAGAGGAGGAAAAAAATGGAAGAAAGTCATCATGTGCTTTCGAGATCACCATTAATTGGCAGAAAGTTAGCATACTACTCATGTGGCCCGGGCCAAGAACTCCAAAAAAGGCTGCCATGGAGTAAAATTTATTAAGTTCTCAGGCTGCTTCCCTTTGTTTCCTAGCCTGCGAATAGTTAGGTAAAGTCATTGAAACTTGAAAAAAAATGCATACACCCTGAATTATGAGAAAGAACAGTATATGTGCATTTCAATAGTCTCTTCCTGGAATAAGGTTACCTAAGATGCAGGTTTAAGTTTGTGTCCTTACAGAGGAGGAGGGAATCCCACTGTCTTGGATCCCAGCTGCCCTGGATTCTTTTATGTCAGTTTGATACAAATCTGAAAGGAAGGAGTCTCAATTGATAAAATGCGTCCATTAGATCAGGTTGTAGGCAAGCCTGTAGGGCATCCTTACTTTGTAATTGATGGAGGAGAGCCCAGCCCATTGTGGGTGGTGCCATCCCTAGGCAGGTGGTCCTGGGTTCTATAGGAAAGCAGACTGAGCATGCTATGATGAGCAAGCCAATAAGCAACACTCCTCTGTGGCCTCTGCATTGGTTTGAGCCTCCAGATTCCAGCCCTAATTTCCCTCAGTGATGGACTAGTACCTGGAAATGTAAGTAAACATAAGCCCTTTCCTCTTCAATTTGATTTTGGTCATGATGTTCCAACACAGCAATAATAACCCTAATTAAAAAACTAACTGTGTGCAGAAGGGTTCTCTGCTAGACCTGAACTGCATAAAAGAAAATAAAACTTAGATTTCTGAGTTAATCTATTATTAATATGATAAAATAAAATAAGCTAGCTATTTCAAGAGATTGGCATTTTAAAAAATGCATTGCTACGTTGTAAAAGGAAATTGAGTCTATAAATAAAAAATAAACTATTCTTGTTCAGGTTTTAGAATTTCTGGTTCATAGAAATTTAAAAGACTTGGGGTGTGGCTCTTTCTTTGCTACTGCCTTTCTAGGTAATTAATGGAACATCACTCTCTTCAATATGTCTCAGCTTTATAAGGTATCAAAATAGATGGCTCTAAATCCTTCCCATTTCCAAGAAAAAAAAATGACTCCGTGCAGTCTGTAATGTGGGTGCTAACACACATCTAGCTTGAGTTTGGTAACCTCATCTCAGGAATGTCGGACAGTGTCCCACTGATTCGATTAAGGTGAAATGATTCCTACTGCTCTCATTTCCTAACCCAAACATCCAGAGATGAAGCCTACAGAAAGCACTTTAGCTGGATGGTGTGTGGCTTGGACAAAGATGCATGAGTGGACATTTTGTCCACGTTCACAGCAGCTCCCATGTATGAGAAACTACTGCGTGCTTCATTCGTCGGACTCATTAATGGCATTTGAAAATATAACTAGAGGGCATAAGATATTTAAATAGTCTGCTCCCAGACACTTCAGACCAGATGCCCCACAAGCCAGCAGCAGGCAGGAGCATCAGGGGCCATTACTATGGCACGAGAAAAAAGCACTTTGCACTTGGCTTAGACAGACTCAAGCATTTGGGGACCAGTGTGAGAATTTTAAAGAACGATTTTTGGTAAGCAGAAGTAAATGCATTTATCAAGGTTGATAAATACATCGATTTTGAATTCAAATCAGAGGGACCTGCCTGGAAGTGTCCTTGTACTTGGATTGGAGGGGTGCATCATATATATATATGATTCTATGTCTGCTCACATGCCCCCAATCCAGTCAGATTTCAATATAAATAGAAAAGCTACAAAGGACCTCTCAGTGATGTCATGATCCAAGACCCTTTAAACATCTTGAATCTGCCAGCCATTTCCCCAACTTTCTGTCATCAAGAAGTGGGACTGAAAAGGCTCTTCCTTCAGGATGCTAGGCGTTTGGTTTTGGATTTAGTAGTTGGAAAACACATGTCTTATCCTGAATGGATTCTTCAGAGAATTAATGACAAGGTTAAGGATTCCTTCTACTTCGGTTAGGAGAATGTTAACTCAGGTACACTTACTTATTCTATACCACACATCATTTCTTACATTTGATTCTCTTTGGATTTGGCTTATACTGAATTTCCATTTCAGAGCACCTCTGTTAGGCCAATTTTCAATCCACAGTGTGGGAAATGAAGCCATTTGACCTGCTCTGGGGAAAGAGTGGGTGAGAGGTTTGCACAAAGCTGAAGGTAATCCAAGGTGCAGAATTCAGAGGTAAAAGCAAAATGAAGAAGTAAAAAAAAAATGTGGTTGACAATCAAAAAGCATCTGTTTTGTTTTAATAAGAATGACCACCATACGCTTTTATGTTTTAATATTTGCATTGACTACTTAGTCTTTGATTGGTGGAACTGTTTGGAAAGGATTAAGAGGTTGGGCCTTGTTGGTGTGTGTCACTAGGTCAGACTTCAAAGTTTCCAAAGACTTGTACCATTTCCAGTCTCTCTCTCTCTCTCTCTCTCTCTCTCTCTCTCTCTCTCCTTGTAGTTTGAGACATGAGCCCTTAGCTGTTTCTACCGCCATAAAAAGATATTTGGAGCCTCTAGGATTCTTGTAGACAATTATCAGTATTTAATTGAAAATAAAAACCTAGTTATGAAGTGACTGAGGATAATATTACTAAAAACAGGAAAATAAAATACAACAGAAATGAAAGTGGTATAAATAATGAAGTCAACAGACAAAGACTGTAAAATCGCTGTGGGGCGGGGGTTGTAACTCAGGAGTAGAGAACTTGCCTAGCATGTGAAAGACCCTCCGTTCAGTCCCCAGCAGCAGCAGCAGCAACTACAAAACTTGACTGGTATGCTTTAAAAAAGCAGAGAAAGTTGTTTTTAAAGGCAGAATTTCTCAGACGACTATATTTTCTGTTATGTCCAATGACTGTGTTGAGTCTCTCATAGACACATGACTTAAATGTGTGGTTTCCAGATGGTGGGACTATTTTGAGTTCTGAAAACTCAGAAGGTGGGACTGAGAATGAGGAAGGAGGTTCCAGAGGGCAGTGTCTTGGTAGCATATCATCAGAGATGAGACTCCTTCCTGCCTGATCTCTGTGTCTTGTCCACCGAGGTGTGAACTTCTCTGCTCTGCTCTGCCATGCCCTCCCTACTAAAATAGGGTATGGCAGATATTCTAGAATTTCTGAAACTGTTAGCCAGACTGAATCCTTCCTTCTTGAAATTATGTTAGCATTTTGATCACAACAATGGGAAAAGTGGTCAATACACCAAATTGGTACCAGAAGTAGGGTTATTGCTATGACTAAACCTAACCACATGGTTCCTAAACTCTTGGAACTGGTTTACGGGGAAAATTTGGAAGAGTTTGGAATACAAGGTAGAGAAGTCCTGGCATGCTCAGAGCTTAATGAAGGATTCTAGTGGGATTTCAAAAGAGTGGACTAAGGCTAGAACATTAACCAAAAGATGGACAGTAAAGGCCAATCCATGTGGTGTCAAATGGGAACAAGGAATCTGTTAGGATTTGGACTAGGAGACATTCACGTTACACTCTGAAAAAGAATTGGACGTGTTTTGTCCATGTCTTAATTTATTTTGGAGAAGCTGAGTTTTTTTTTTTTAAATGGGCTAATTAATTTGGCAGTAGAAACTTTAAGAGAGACTAGTATTCAGGATGTGGTGTCATCATTGCTGGTTGATTTTAATGAGCTTTGTAGTGAAAACTGAAAACAAAAAGCATAGCAGGAGGATCTGAAAATTTTTGCTGCCTGGCAAGAAAAAGGAATGAATTAAAAATTGTGGTCAATAAAGAGACCAGTGCCATTAAAGAGAAGCCACATTCCTTTCCAGAGAACAGGCACCATTGGGTCAAAGGTATGAAATGACAAGGTCACGTGAAAGATTTTTCCTTGAGAGGAAAGAGCCACTAGGATACTCTGTTTGCAAAGGGCCCCATAGGGAAGTAGTTCCCCAAGTTCTACCACCCAGGTATTCACAGACTACTGCAACCAAAGTCCAGAATGACCATGCAAGTGGCAGACCTTGGCCTCATCCATGAGGTGCTCATTTTGTGGGCACACAGAATGCAGGAGTTACGAGGTTGTTGAGGCTTCTCAGGCCTTTAAGAATGTGTCTGAAGTAGGTGGTTTCTGCAGAGAGGCTCTTGGAGTGTGATGAATGAAGCTGTGAGCTTGGGGACCAAGCTACAAGGTATCTGTGGTATGGGAGAGATCGCAGAAATGTGGAGTATCTTCCAATAACAGGTGTAGGCTGCGATTCAAGCCAGCCCAAGAAAATGGCCAGGTGGACTGCAGATGGCAAAAGCATAAAAATCGAGCTACCCAAGCTTCGGGGAGCATACATAAAACACTGGATCTTGGACAAGGAGTGGTAGGATTTAATGGTAACCTCCGTGATTTTATGTCATAGGTTCTGTGATCATTTGAATAAGAATGGCTCCAATAGGCTCATATATTTGAATGCTTAGTCACCAGAGAGTGGAACTGTTTGAAAGGATTATAAGGATTAGAAGGTATGGACTTGTTGGAGTAGGTGCTGGCTTGTTGGAGCAAGTGTGTCATTAAGGGTAGACTGAGGTTTCAAAAGCTCATGCCAGGCCCAATCTCTCTGCCTGCTGCTTGCCTACCTATGGATCAGGACCTAGCTCTCAGCTAGATCTCAGCTACTTCTCTGTCCCCATGCCTGCCAAACACCCTGCCATGATGATAATGGGCTAAGTCTCTGAAACTGTGAATAAGCCCCCAATCAAATGCTTCCTCTTCTAAGAGTTGCCTTGGTCATGGTGTCTCTTCCCAGCAACAGAACACAGACTAAGACACGTCCCATCTCTCCTGTCTATGACCTAGTTTGGACACTGTGTACCACAATATACTAGAAGTATATATCTTTTTTATTTTGTAAACGTTAAATGTAAGTATCAGAAGAATTTTGGTAGCTTCTAGAATTTGTATTAATTGCATTTCTTATTATGGGCTAGCCATCAGCCCTTGGAGGCTATGTTATGGCTTGAATATATAGTGTCCTGTCTAGGCTCAGGATTTGAGTGCGTAGTCCCCAGATGGTATTGTTCTTTTGGGAGGACCTGGAAACACAGGCAGGGTGCTGACCTGGAAGCAGACAACTAGGGGGTGAAAGTGTGTGCATTTGCCCTTAGACACCAGAGGCCAACTTCAGGTGCCTTCCTCTATCCCTCTCAAGTTATTTATTTATTTATTCATTCATTCATTCATTTATTTATTTATTTATTTATTTATTTATTTATTTTTGAGGCACGGTCTCTCACTGACTCTGGAGTTCAGCCACTGGTTAGACTGGTTGGCCAGCTGAGCCCCTGTCCCAACCTACCAGTGCCAGAATTATAGGTATTTGCCACCATGTACAGTCTTCTACATGGGGAACGAATTTCCAAAGTCAAGACCTCATGCTGTACAGCAAGCACTTAACCTCCTGACCCACCTTTCTAGCCCTAGAGGCATTAGTTGCTCATTCACTCATGTTAAGCTGAATTTTAGGACACAGACTCTTTGTGAAATCAACCCATGTATAAATGTATGATCATATCCAGTTTTAGCAGTGAAGAGGCTTGAAGCTGGAAACAAGAACCAGATAAAATTCAGACTGACGCTTTCCGGCTCTGACTCCCGGGCCCTAGAAACTTCTGCTAAGCACAGTAAGCCCCGCTTCCACTGTAAAGCATGATAAAGTCACCTTCACAACTATTTTCATAACAAAGACGAATGTTAACGTATAGCCAACACGACATGCAACAAACCGGAGGAAGACACGACTCTGGAGCCTGACATGCCACACCTTGTGTCTCACTGGGTCCAACACAGCCAAGTTCTCCTCAGTGCTGGAAAGGAATGCTGTTGATGTAATGGAGCAGCAGATGAAGAAGCTGCTGGCTTGCCTTCAGGAGCCATGTTGTAACAAAAACGAGCCTTCTCTGAGAGCATCGCATCCACACTCAGCCAAGAGAGACACACATCATGCCGAAGCCACTGTGCCAAGCTCGCATCTCTCAGTTCTCCGGCCACAGTTTCTCCACCTGCTCACAACAGCACAGTGCGCTTCCGTTTTCCCTACCTGTCTCCCAAAGACTCTGGAAGGGCAAACGCAGACCTGTGTTTCAGAAAACTTCACAAAGCCCACAGCAGCAAGATAAAATCCCCCAGATTAGTGTGTCACCTCTATGCTTGCTTTACATGGCCAACATTTACATTAATGCAACATCTGTACCTAATGTCCTTACAGCCCAGGGCCACCTTAGAAACACTGAGTCTAATGCCACTGTAAAATCCTACCTGTCATAAAGAGCTGCTCACACAGGGAGCTCACTTGTTCCCAGTGTAACCCTGTCAATGCTGTACTTAAGACATTTTGATTACTTAATGATCTGAAGTCTGCTTCTTTTTTTAAAATTTATTTTCTTTTTACATGCCAATCCCAGTCCCCCTCCCTCCTCTCCTTCTACTCCACCCTTTCCCCTACCCCACTTCCCATCCACAGAGAGCTTAAGGCCTCCCCTGACAAGTCAACTAGTCTTGTCCCACCCCCTCGTTGAGGCAGGACCAAGGTCCTCCCCCCACATACATAAAGAATGGGCCCCACAAAGTCAGCACATGCATTAGAGTTCGATCCTGGTCCCACTGTCAGTGGCCCCATATACTGCCCAAGCCACACCACTGTCACCTGTATTCAGGGGGCTCAGTTCAGTCCCATGCAGGTTCCCCAGTTGTCAGTCAGGAGTCAGTGTTCTTCCGGCAGTTCGGGTCAGCTGATTCTGTGGGTTTCCCCATCATGGTCTTACCAGAACCTGAAAACAGCCTAGATCCCCCTCAACCAAAGAATGGATAAAGAAAATGTGGCACATTTACACAATGGAGTGCTACTCAGCGGTAAAAACAACGACATCTTGAAATTTGTAGGCAAATGGACAGAACTACAAAAAAACAAAAAAAAATCCTGAGTTGGGTAACCCAGACTCAGAAAAACAAATATAGCAGGTACTCACTCATAAATGGATACCAGACATACAGACATAAAGCAAAGGATAACCAGCCTACAGTTCACAACCCCAAAGAAACTAGAACCGTCTTCTAGAAACAGATGGAAGCAGATGCTGAGATTCACCAGTGGGCCAAGCTCCAGGCGAAGAGAGGGATGAGCATGAACCTGAACAAATGTTTGAAGACCATGATGTTCCCCTGATTCTTGTTTTACTGACTCCAGCAACGTCTCCTGCAGACACAGGGCAGGCAGTCCTCCATACGACACCACAGATACATGAAAGCAGCCATCATACCCCCGTCTAGTCACAAGACCAGGCCTCATGTACCATTCTGGGTACTTGCCACTGTGTATGCAAAATTTATCAGTGTCCCCATTACAGAGTGGCAGAACCCAGCCTGCCTGTAGATCAAATTCCTCTCTGGGGTAGTCTTTTCTATCCCAGGAAACAGTTCCCTATGTCCTGTAGTAAGACAGGGTAAGTAGTTCTGCATTCGTATTCATTGTGTTGACGCAAGACACAGGTCATAAGCATCTACTACCTTAATGCCACAAAAGGGATAAATGCAAATGATTTCTGCCCACCTGTATCTATCTGTCTCACTCTCTTAACAATCCCTTTATGAAGTTTCATGTTTTGACAAAGTTTTGCCAGTGTTGTCTCTTGTGGCACATGGTGTGATGCCCGAGCTAAGAACCACAATGAAAAGTTGACAAGATCTCGCCACCTTTACTTTAAAGTTTGTAATGTAAAGGTTTAAATGTGAGGTTTGTTTTGAGAGTGAACTTCACTGTGTTCTCTGTGGAAATTTAGTGTTAGAAGCATCTGTGCGTCTCTTTTTTTTTATTGGTATGTATTAATTATACCAAGTTTTTTCCTCCCTCCCTTCCTCTTGTCCTTCTTCCTTTCCTCCTCTCACACAGACTCTCATGAATCCCCGGGTTGGCCTTGAACTTTTAAGTCTCTGAGGACAACCAGAATTCTTGATCCACCTCAAGAAGGTGGAGACCTTCTGAGTACTGGGATTACAGACGTCACACCCAGCTCAAGTAAAGGCGTTGATTGTCTTATTTCTTCATGTGCATCCGAGGTCCTCAGATGGCTTTGCCCTCCTGCGGCCCTGTATTACTCTCTTTCCCTTTTCCCCTTCCTTTCTCATCTCCCCTTCAGTCTCATGCCTTTCCACTTCTTGGTAGCTTTTGCAAATGAGAGAAAACGTGTTCAGACCTGACGGAATCAAATGGATGGAACTGATGACCATCATGCTGGGCTACCGAGGCCCCTAAAGAAATCCACTTTTTAACATTAACCAGCAGTCACTGTTTGAAATCTCTCCAAGCCTCCTGTTCAGGACTGTACATGCATGCCATCCCTGGAATTTAAGACACTAACTTACATTTCTGAATGACAGGAACCGACAATCTTCTCAAAAACAAACAAACAAACTAGTTCTCAAAAACAAACAAACAACTATAACATGGTACACCACACCAACTAACCTAACCCTAGTTAAATACTGAGAACAGATTAAGGGCATTTCACCAATAGCCCTAACAGACTGACAATTGGAGTTCCCTGAGTTCCCGCAGCTCCATGCTCCTTAGAAGACCAGTGGCTGAGAGGTTCCTTCCTCTTTTTGCAACCTGTTCTAAGTGTTCTCTGGGATTTACAGCAACAAGGACGGGCGCAGACCAGGCTGGAGTACACTGTGATGTCTGTTTATGGTTTTTGCTAAGAGTCGCCAAGTTTAAAACTGAGGTGTTGGGAAGGCTATTCATAGTCATAGAGGAAGACAAGGAAGGAGGCTGAGCAGGCTTCTAATGAGGCCCCTTAATGTAAGCAGACGTGGAAAGAACATTGAGATATAGTACCAGAGTGTGTGCAAACGAGCAAGCTAGTTTTCCTGAAGGCTGAGAGGTGTATAAGGCCACGATGATTATGTCCATAATGAACAGTTTATTTGTGAAACACCGTTTCTGTTCACTGTTAGTGGTGCAATCAACTCGACTTTCCCAAAAGACTTGACCTAGAAAAAACAGGCCAACACGTTAGTCAGAAATATAGCTTTATTATCATAATATTTCATAATCTAAAAACTTCCTTTTTTTCATCCTGGGAACAGAAATATTCTAACTTCTATACAATTAACTGGCCCTGCAGAATACTGGAATACAGCATCCAAGCCAGCCACACTTACAGATAAGAATCTGTTTTCGTTTGAGGGAGGGGGTTGAGAGAAAAGAACAGTTCAACAGATCCTTTCTCCTTCCAAAATAAATAATAAAATTCAATTTCTACTTTAGTGAAAACTTGAGTATGGTTTCTCAAAAACTTTGGTGATTTATTCAGAGAGCCACTGCCTCAACTCTAAGGTTGATTGCCTCAGGGGACAAAAAAAAAATCTGGAAATAACACATAAATGGAACTTGGCCATGGTGTGAGCGAATGAACGATCTGTTCTGTAAGCCAGTTCCCACACTTCCGCAGCAGATTTATGTCTCTAGGAAGTCTACTGAAGTTAGTACATTTCCTTGTATGGGGGTCAGAATCCAGTTGAAACTTAAAAGAATTTTTTTAAATTTAGTAATTAAATCTCAAAACTATTTATCTTGTGTAACGTCTACAGAGTAGATACATTATGGTGCGTTTCAAAGATGAATGTGTATCACTGTTAAAGAGGGCTGCCATTCCTTCTAGGCATGTTAAAAAAAATCACCAAGAATGAATTCGTTTAAATAAAATGGGAAACAAATCTGGCTATACTAGCTTCAAAACCAAGCTGTCCTTGTGGAGCACACACTACAGGACAGGGGGCATGCAATACAATTACCCAGTTACATTTTCAGTGTGGAGAAAGCTAAAATGCAATCAATCATGACATAAACATCGATACTAAATAACTATGGGGGAGATTTCTTCCCCAAATAAATGATAACCTCACAGTTTCCACAATGTCAGCCTCAACAGTGATATCTACAGCTGTGTTCTTTCCCTACTTGGTATCTGCCCTGGCACCACACAGAAGATCTGCCCCCAGAAGTCAGAAGTCAATGGGGACTCAGACATCAGTCTTTCCATAAGGACAGGCTCAAAATATCTGATAATGATGAGCTCTCCTTTTCAGTTCATTGGCATCCTAAGTAACTGCTTTAGTATCTATGTTTTAATGTAATGCTACTCAGATGCTTGTTGCAACAACAATAATTCTACTAGTGTTAATTAGGTTACAGTTTTAACTGGTAAAGCAAAAGAATTCGATTTACAGAAACAAAGCTATATAGTTTTAAAGCCACCCACCACAAACACACACTTTTTCCATGAATATTTAAAAATAAATTATTAATATACTTGACATATATATTGTGTATGTATTATATATTTATATAATTATGGACAACATTATCCCAGTTTTAGGAAGGATGTCAGCATGTGTACACTCTAGAGACCTGATGGTATTGTGCAATTTAAGGAAAAATATGAAAATTCCTTCGAGAAGAAAATTTAAAGAGAGGAGATTCTTGAGAGTTCTTTTATAGGGACAATACCATTTGGGGAGGATGGTGTCAAAGGTCAGATCCCACATGCATCCTCTTTTTCCCTAAAATTACAATAGAATGCGCCACACAATGAACACCCTAGGTGTGTGGCTGACAGGTAGGAAAGTGGACATTAGTCCTGGAAGCTACAGGAGGTGAAGAGAGCTTCTGGGTGGGAAAAGAAGACAGCAAAGAGAAGGGCATGCTCGCTCACAGCAGACAGCAAGCCAGAGGTCCTTCCGGGAAAGCAGGTAGTAGCGAAGGCTGGGCGTCCCTGCAGCATGCCTAGGATGCTCCTGGCACACTGAATGAGCTCTCCTTGGGCATTTCAAGCACTTGGGCACCACATCAGTGATGCTGCTGACCCCAAGGGTTTTAGCTGCCATCTAGACAGAGGCTGGCAGACAGCTCTGAGGGTGTGGCGTGCTTAGCCAAAGAGGCAGGTAGGGTGCGCCCAAATCGGAACGAATATGCTCTGAAGGACCCCAGATCTGAATCAAACAAACCTAAAGGCCATCTGGCAAAGTGAGAGCCGAGATCTAACTGAACCCCCCGCCGGTGAGCCACCCAGGAGATTAAAGTCTTGATTAACCAGAACCCTCAAGGGTAACCGGAACTTTTCTTATAGAGACTTTCAAATGGACCAAAGTTGTGTCTAAACGCTAACAAACAAGAACAGAAACCTCTTATTTCACTGCTCTCACCAGATTTACACTCCCTAGCTGGGTGTGGTGGCACACACCTGCAATCCCAGCACTTGGGAGGCAGAGGCAGGAGGATTACTGCAAGTTCAAAGCCAGCCTGGTATATATCAAGTTCCAAGCCAGCCAGGGCTATATAACAGAACAAGGCCCTGTCTCTAAACACCAATAATAATATATATTATTTTAAAAAGGAAGAAGAACTTCACAGTCACATTCCTTGCCTCATAATTCAGAGAGCAGTAGACACCAGAGCCCGGCATCTTGAGTGGCCATAGTACTAATGACCACTGCATAGAAGCCCAGGTGGAAACTGGGCTAATTATTTGAGAAGTTACAGGTTCATGTTCAGCAGAACTACAGGACAAAAGAACTTCAAGTTTTGCTTTATTATTTCTTAGTTTTTGCCTTGCTTGCACCTAAAGTAGATTGAAATACAATCTTGGTTCACAGAGACCCCCCCTTTGTTAAGTTCTGGTTAATCAGGGTGTCCCTATGTGTTCCTTGTTCTGCTATGTCATCCTATGGCAATGTGCCCAAAAGGAAAACCCTGTTGGCCCCTGGAACATCATTCCCCAAGCCCTGAGGTGATGCTTCTGAACCACCCATGCTCTAGATGATATTCACGATGGCTGTAGGCTTTTTCTTCGCCATTTTGGGCCTGAAGTTGCCTTTCCGGCTTAGGCCCAGATGCTCCCCCTTCTTAGCTGGTCTGAAGAATTCTCTCGGAGACTCAGCCTGTTCGTGAATGGCCTTGGCAGGCTGCACCCCGGCTCTTTCATCCTTGACTTTCTTCAGGTAGCTCCTCCCCCTTAGATGGAAATGGGCCCTCAGCTCTGGGTGGTTGCACACAGAATGTGGGTGCCCTCGGATTCTAGAAGGGTGGAGGAGAAGGACACACAGAGAGAGACTTCTTTATACCTTAAAAGCAACATAACTAGCCACTGCTGTCCACCATGGCGAACCATGCTCCCACTGAGATAAGTCACAGATACTGGTATTTTAATTCCCCATAGTCCCTGTGACTGAGTGACGCTAAATCCCAGGGAGATATTTCTATATTACTAACTCTACGATTAATGACGAAACAGGCACAGAAAATGTAAATGACTTCCAGAATGCTGTGCAGACCTGCAGTTTGCAAACTCGTAATCTCATAAAGCTTTAGGTGACCACCAGGAGACTCAGCAAAAGATGGTGTGTATATATTTAAAGTATGTGATTTATAAGAATAGTGCAATAGAGTAGTAATATACTATATTCACATAAAAATGTTATATATGTGATATATATGTATATATAATACATTAGTAAGAAAAAGATACAGTAGCTAAGTCCTGGGGGCATCACTCCAGCGTCACTATGGCATCACTCTCTGAGCAGCTACTAGCTATTTAAAAGTGTCACTGGCCTGCAGGTAAATGTTCAGGTAAGCCTTTAA
This sequence comes from Bramus lutescens, assembly GCA_001685075.1. Taxonomy (NCBI): domain Eukaryota; kingdom Metazoa; phylum Chordata; class Mammalia; order Rodentia; family Cricetidae; genus Bramus; species Bramus lutescens. The sequence goes on along the minus strand of LOEQ01000259.1, from coordinate 172,743 downwards.
AACTCCATGTGGATAGCTACCTTATCAAACACAGCTGGCTTGAGAAATCCACTCATCGACATCCAATGCAATAGGAAAGCATACAGTGTAAACATTATCCCACGGCCCAAGTATAAACAAAGACATACGTACAGACATCTGGGCTTCCTATTCGATGAGATGTCTGTGACCTGATGGGAAACAAAGGAGAGAAAGCATTAGTTCACTTAAAGGCTGGGTGTGGTGCATGTGGTGGGGGGCTAGTGAGTGGAATAGCCAGTGGGGGAGTGCTCTCAGCCCAGCATGGGCCCACAGCAGCTAGAGAAAGACACCGGATGTCTTCCTGTGTTAATCTCCACCCTATTCTGTCAAGACAGGGTCTCTCACTGTACCTGGAACGTATTGTTTTCACCTAAGCTGGTGCCCAGTAAGTCCCAGAGATCTGCAGGCCTCCTGAACTATCACCTCCGCAGTACTAGGGTTCCAGGCACACAGAGCCATGCTCCACTTCTTATGTCTGCCCTGGGGATCTGAACTCAAGCCCTCTTAACTGCACAGCAAACACTTCCACTACTGACTCATCTCAGCTCCCGGACAGCGTTTTAAACTCTGTCTTCTTTAAGACACTCTCTTCTCATTAAGGAAATCTGTAACTAGGTAGTAGCATTACCTAGGGAGCCATCCATTGCATCCAAGAACAAGAGTGTCCCAGATTAACTTACCTAGTAAGCCTCTGTGGACACCTATCTCAGTTTTCTAAGATGTGTGTATCAGAATATCTCAAAACTTTCCAAAAAATAAAAATAAAAACTAAAACTAAAAAAGCTCCCCAGTAAATCCAGGTCAGAAAAAAAGTCTTTAAAACCCGGCACAACGGGCCATTATTTCTCAGGATCTGGTTATATTTGCAGCTGATTTAGTACAGCTGTAGCTAGTCACAAAGAACCAATGGAGAGGAAATGAGCGTCAAATGTTATTTCCTAAATATATCATTTCTAAACTGAGAACATATGAAGACCAACCCCACAAATGTCTCCAAGGCCATCTACCATTGAGATGATGTCCGTTCCTAATAGCCCATGCAATCCAATCTCTGCCTGCGCTCTGTGGCTGGGCTCAGAGTGCCTTCTTTGGCAGCATGAATGGATGATTATCATATTGTGACCCAGATGTCATCATTCTGCATATGGGGAAGCCCAGGATATTGCCAGCCCTAGGTTCCCAACCTCCCTCAAGCTGTTCTCACTAGGATAAAGCTGTGCCACGTCTTTAGGCAGATTCAAAAAAGAGAATGATGAAGAAACTATGGGAGGAAGGCCTCCTTGGAATTCAAAACAGGGGGATTATGACATGTTTAGTAACAGTGGAGGATTTGGTCACCCATTCCCTCACCTTCTCAGGTGATCCTCCAGCAGTTTGTTCCTGATCCCCCTGTTCTCCTTAATGTGGGATGCCCCTCTGTATGCTATGAATATGTTTTATTACCATTGGTTAATAAAGAAGCTCCTTTGGCCTATGGCAGGGAAGAATATAGCTAGGCAGGAAAACTAAACTGAATGCAGAGAGAAAGAAGATGGGGCCAGGGAGACACCACGTAGCTAGCTACAAAAGGAGAAAGATGCCAGAACCTTACCGGTAAGCTACAGCCTCATGGTGATACACAGATTAATAGAAATGGGTTAATTTAAGATATAAGAGCTAGCTAGGAATACACCTGAGCCGTTGGCCAAACAGTGTTGGGATTGATATCGTTCCCGTGTGGTTATTCGGGTCCGAGTGACTGGGAAACGACATTCCCTGATCCTCCAGCAGCACCCACTGACCTCCTCAGCTCTCTCCAGGATGCTCCCCTAAGCTAGCACCTCTGTACTCCTTTGCTGCTCCCTCCCAGCCACCACCTCTCGCCTCCAATCATAACAGCCTCCTAGCATCTTTCATTCTGATGCCCTTCCATGCTGGAAGACTCCCCATAGCTTCCTGGTGCACTGGGAACGGATTTAAACTCCCCGACACCACACACACACACACACACACACACACAGACAGACACACACAGTGACTGGCAACTTTGCCTCCTACCACTCAACCATGCCAAGCTCGCTCCTTCCTAGCACCATACCACAGTGTCCTTGCCTAGAGCATCCTGCTTCTGACTTTCATTAGAGCTGTATCCTCACATTATCCAGGCCACGGTGCAGGGTAGAGCTCTCCCGCCCCAAAGCATCTCTCCGACCCAAGCACTTCAAACCTTTGCAGCAGTCACCACCATGCAAGAGTGCCACTGTTGATTTGTTCACTGTCCCCGCCACATAAGAGAAAAAGGACCTTGTTGGTCTTGCTCATGGCATTGGCACCTCATGAGCACTGTGCCCTCAATAAATAGATGTTAAATGAATTACTGCTAGTCCTCAATTAGCAGCCTGGAGCCAACGAATGCAGTATTTAAAACAAGATTATTCAAGCTGTTTCCCAGTCCTCTGTCTGAGTGGTTCTGAGAACGGATTTTGGCAGATGGGATATCAGGTCACTTCGCATCTGATTTGACAGCATTTTTTTTTTTTAGAGCACAAAGATAAAGTATCTGAGTAAGCATACTGTATTTTTAGAAATCAGTCAGGTGAAAAAGAACATAAATGCTCAAGGGGGTTCAGGGAAAAATGCAGGGTGCCAAACATTGTTTCAGAAAAAGCACAAAAGGCGAGAGGAAGGAAGCTTCCCCTACCACAGGAGGACACAATGCTAATAGTCACCTTCTAGAAGAGGCAAGCCACTTAGCATGATAAGGACTGCCCTTCTCTCAGGAGTGCTTCCGGGGAAGAGGAAGAGGAGTGGGTAGTGGGGGAGAAGTGGGGGAGTCCACAGTGTGCCGTCTGTAATGAGGGGTGAGAGCAGGACTGGGGGGCCAATTTTCCTAATCACTCTGGAGGAGGGACATGGAGGTGCCAGGAGGAAGGGATGAGAAGGGAGAGAGTCAGGTAGGATGTCTGCTTGTCCTGAGTGCCACCAAGTAAGTAACTATTCTGGGTGACTCCAGAAGCCTGGGTCAGATGGGTGCTCTGTGACCTGCGAAATTGTGCCAAATATCTGATTCAACCTTTTTCCTGAGCGCATCCAAGTTATTGCATCTCCATGGCTGCTTTACCTTCCTTACAGAGGTTGCGCATTAAACTAATAGTAGCTGGCTGCTAAGGCCATAGCCTGGGGGGAATTCTGTTTCCCCAGACAAGGGCTCTGTCGCAGCCACTAAAGGTAGTTCTTCCTAATCTCTGTCTACTTAAAAACTCAGTTTGAAGGGTTAGGGTGAAAACCTGTGAACTCAGAGTTAGACTAGCAACTGGCTCACTTTCTCTCTTTGCTGGTGTTCCCAGAAGCAAGCCATTCCCTTCCACAAAGCCACAACAACAAGCTAAGCTCCTCCCTGCTACTTCCTGTCAACCAGTTGCTAACCCTGCCACGCTCAGTCCAGATTAATTTTATTTAATTACTGCAACTGCGACACATCTTTACATAGTTAACCAAAGCAACAGGAACAAATGTAACACATCTTCATATAGTTAAAGTAATATTATACAGCATAAACAAATGTGACACATCTTTGCCCAGTTAAAATAATATTCCACAACGCTCCATAGTCGCAGAGTGCGGGAGAGCAGAGTTCTCTTTCTATATTAAAGGGAGAATTCCTCATTTTATAATTTTTTAGGCAGATACATATGACTACAATAAGAGAGAGAGAGAAAGCCAATTGTAGGGTCTATAGACTGCCCAACTTGACCCTAGAAAAGGCTGAGAAGAAAAAAGAAAAGAGGATGAACTACCAATACATGTGCCTAATCCCTTCTGAAATAATCCCTTACTCTGGGTCTTTCCGAAGTCAGAGCTCCAGTCCACAACAATTAGGCCGTTTCTCTCACTACAGCCTGATCATGCTAGTCACACAGCTCTCATGCCTAAATTGCTCATTACAATCTCAACTGCACTTAATAGCATTTGGATTAGCCAATGCTTCCTTAGGCTAAGCCAGCTGGCTTAAAGGAGACCATGTGGTTGAACCATAAAAGAGACAAACATAAATACTTAATTGCCTACTATGTATGAATGAATCCATTTGCGTACATTGTGTAAATATATATTTATAAAATATATATGTATGTATACTATGTGACTTTGCATATGTTTAACGTGTGTGTATATATCTGTGTAAGTATAAATATGTTGCATGTGCACATACAGTTTTGCATATGTAGATTTGACCAGAAGAGAAGGGATATTATTCAACTTTTAATTACAAGATTAACTTATGTGAAATAATTATTGCTATGCCTCTCAAAAGACTCGATTTTCAAGCTGGGAAAACAAGCCGAGCCAAGGGCATGAGCACAGGAATATAAAAAGGAGGAGGCTTGAGGATGTTGGAGGGGATCTGGTTTTCTATTGTTTTATATTTTATTTTATTTTGTTTTATTTATCTTTCCATTTTTCAAAGGTTGAACTGTCCAGCAGGCGGATCTGAGCCTCCACTTGCCCTGCCCAGAGAGTGATCAGACATCCCATTGCCCTTCAGAAGCCGGGAGTCTTGATCAAGTCTCTTAACTACTCCCGGATCCCTAACACCTACGGGGACTTCTTAAGCCTCTGAAGGCCCTGTGTGACATAGTATAGCAAAACCTATCACCTGCCATGGATTGTTTTTGAATAGCCACTCAAAGCAAGTTTTACCCATGAGTACTGTTGACGAGCATCTTCCTCCCTTGTCAAGAAAGTTGAGTGTATACGGCTGGATCTTGATTTCCTGAAATGATAATCCTCAGACTAACACCTTGAAGAAATACCTTCTGGTCTACCTGGAAACTAAGACTGAAACTTGGATATTTCCAGCTTTGTTATTTTACAAGTATAAAAAATATGTTTAACAATTTAGCTTGGAATGGAAAAGAGGAGGAGGTAATTGTGCCCCAGACTTAGCTTTCTCCATGGAGCCCTGGTACCAGTCAGGCAGAGGCACGACCTGGCCCAGGACTTAAATTGACACCTAGGAAGCCCTTGTGAATCCCACAACTCCCATCTCTTCTATTTTAGTTCCTTCTGGATCCATTCCCACTGGACTCAGGGGGCTGCAGCTGAAGGATGGCTGGGTTGGACTCACCACGTGCTCGCTAGCGTCCCGGCTGAAGCCAGAGGCCTGCTGGCTTTGATAGTACTCCAACTGCTTTTCCGCCAATTCTACCCGCTGCAGTAGGTTCTCAATGAAGTCCTGGAGCCTTGCTTTTCCTTGAACCTCCTTCTCGGCAGCTGCTTCCAGGAAATGGTTGAATGTGACAACTTCTCTGTAAGGACAAAACACAAAGAGACATCGGAAGTCATTCATCCATTGCCTACTGACGGACACCTACGTCAGTGCTGAGGGCCATGGCAAGGACAAAAGGAATGAGATGACATCTTAACAGAGGGAGACAGTCACAGAATGTCAAAATAAGTGCCTATGTCCGAAGGTAGGTTAACAACATTGAAACTAGGTACAAGGTGACAAAGTGACTCGGGGTTGGGGCAATGTTTCAGAAAGCAAAGTCAAAATCAACCTTTTAGGTGGAGACACCTGAAGGAAGTCCTGAGGAAGAAGCCACAGAGATACCTGGGAATTGTAAACCAGATGCATGCAGATGGATCTGAGCCAGTGCCAGGATATGTGTGTAAAGAAAGAGACTCAGAGGCTCATAGGTGACCATGAAGACCCCAGACTTAGGAAAAATGGCATGAGAGACTACTGAGCACCGAGACCCACCCCTTTTCCCTAGAGGATGGTAGGGGGTGTCTGGATAGGGAAGATGGAAGGTTAGCGCCAAGGCAGTAGCTCAGTCACTAGAGTGCTGTCCTCGCATGCACAAAGCACTGGGTTACGCCCAGAACCACACAAACTGGGTACCGCAGTGCCTGCCCGTAAGCCCAGCATTTGGAAGATGGAGAAAGGAGGGCTAGAAGTTCAAGGTCATCCTCAACTACCTAGTGAGTTCAGGGCCAGCCTGGGCTACATGAGACTCTGCCTCAAAACTAAAACAAGAAAAGGCGGGAGGTGACAACCACATGGGGAAGAGGCTAACAGTAATGCATTTATAACGTCTTTAGTAATTATACACCAGACCATAAAACACTTGCTCAAGGTACCCAACAGAACAAGGGACCTCAAGGTAAGAAAACAAAATGTTCATGATCTGGCTTTCTGGCTTCTGATTCCACAGAGTAGTTATTCTTTTAGAAACAGCCACTTGTTTAGTTTTGGCATCATATCATCTGCGGTTGTCTGGAAATATTAAAATGCCCCTCGGCTGTCTCACTGGGTCTCTGTGTGATCCCACACATCTTTCACCTATTTCCACCCAAACAATAAAATGTAGAACTACAAAAGTCTAGCTGTGCTCGGAGAAGCTAGATATTAGAAGTATTCACAGGGTGGGTGAGAAGGCTGGGTGGGTAGGAGAGCTTGCAGCAGGAGCCTGCAGCCTGAGTTTGGTCTCTAGAACCCACAAAAAAAAGGAGAACCACAGCTTCCAAAGGTTGTCCTTTGACCTTCATGCCACCATCCACACACACAATAATACTGAATAAAATGTTAAAAGTAAAGCAATGTTTGTGCAACATTTAAAACAATATCCCTCTTCTTACTAAAGGGAAATTGTCTGGATGGAAATAGTTATTGTTTCATAAAACCTGTGGTTTGTGCTAACAGTTCATACATTTTGTGCAGTGGCTAAGGCAGACATTACAAGGGTAGATCCTGAAATATCTAACAACCAAGGTTTATTGGCTAAGAAGAAGAACATGACATAATCTCACACAACAGTGAAGCCTGGTCATGGTTTTAATTTAGGTTATTGCCCTGCTGAGTCAGAACGCTGTGTGAAGAAGCTCTGGAAGGCCAGATGCAAAGACTAGGACCAGCCTTAGAGGAATTCAGTCAGGGTGCAGGGGGAAACAATCTCCTAAACCACCCCTACGTCACTTCCTGTCCTATCATTGACTTATCACTTTAAAAAAAAAAGAGTAAGCTAGTATTAAATCTAAGATCTTATTAAAATGCCTATTAAAAGCAACATTTTACTCTCGAAGGGGAAAATGCCAGTTACAGTAAAAGAAATTGCCATGGAAGCTTATTTCTATGTAGAGCGATTTGCAGCCCGGGACTCTTGATTCAGCCCCTCAGAGGCATTTTGAAACCAACACAGCGAAAGGCACAGGGGGAAAATCCTTTCTATGCAGCCAGAACTTTAGCGAGGAAGAAAACTGCTTACTCATGCATTCGCTCATTTATAGGACAGCCATAAACTTTGCAGCCTGAAGAACATTATTTTTATTTATTTCTGAATTTATTTGTTTAGTGTGTGTGTGTGCACGTGCACATGCGCAGGCATGCACGCACATGCACACTCTCACAAGCATGCATGTACATGCTACAGTGTATATGTGGAGGTCAGAAGACAATGCACAGCAGTGAGTTCTGCCTGTCACGTGAATTCTAAGGTTCAAACTCGGGCATCCAGAATTGGTAACAAATACCCTTAACTTGCTGAGTCAACTCAACAACCCAAACATGTTTATTTATGTTATTCGAGGTTGAAGCCCCCAGATTACTTCTCCGAAGATGAGTTAAAAGCAGCTAACCTTGGAGAAATCAAAATGGCCTGTCATGTGATCGGCACACTTTGATGCAAACTTAGAAAGTGACAGAGGTGGTGAGGAATGGCTCAGTGAGTAACATTAGCTGTGGGTGGTGGCTCCCAGTTATAATGCCAGCGCTGGAGAGGTGGAGACAGACAGAGGCCAGTGGATCTATAGGGATGGTTCGTCCGCCATCCTAGGCCACGTAGTGAGTCCAAGACCAATGAGAGACTCTGCCTCAAATAAAACAAGGTCGATGACACCTTAGGAACTACACCCAAGGCTGAACACACAGGCACAGACACAGACACAGACACACACAGACACACACACAGAGACACACACACACACACTTGGTAGGGTGGGGGGTCTGACAGAGTGAACAATAATGTATTATGATATTCACAATTTGCATTGACTGAACTGAACTTTTTAAAGGAGGGGCAATGTATGGCCCCATCACCTATTACAGCTTGGCATCAAAACCGTCTCTTTCTTTCTTTCTTCATCCCAGCACCAGCCAGAGTCTCGCCTTGTGACATGCTGTTCTCTCAGTCAGAATCTCGTCCTAGTTCCCTCTCTGAAGGCTCTCCCTGGAGGACCCATTCCCAGACAACCCCCCAGCGCAGTGATGGAGGGCTGTGGACTCCCACAAGAACCTTTAGCCGGTCAGGGAACACACCACAGGAGACCAGTTGTGGGACTTACCCACTTCATAATAAAAATCACTGAGTTGGGGGGCTGGAGAGGTGGCTCAGCGGTTAAGAGCACTGCCTGCTCTTCCAAAGGTCCGGAGTTCAATTCCCAGCAACCACATGGTGGCTCAAAACCATCTGTAAAGAGATCTGGTGCCCTCTTCTGGCCTGCAGGCACATATGCATTCANGCCTGCTCTTCCAAAGGTCCGGAGTTCAATTCCCAGCAACCACATGGTGGCTCAAAACCATCTGTAAAGAGATCTGGTGCCCTCTTCTGGCCTGCAGGCACATATGCATTCAGAATACTGAAAATACTGTATACATAATAAATAAATCTTAAAAAAAATTACTGAGTTGGGGGGCATTTTAGTTACTCGCCTTGCTGTGATTATCTTTTAAAAAGTTATGAAAGCACGTTAATGCAGAAAACACTTATTTTGGCTCAGAGACTCTGGGGGTGCCAACCCTTGATGGGGGACTCACCGTGTCAGGAGCTTGGCGCAGCTGGTCCATGGCATCTTGTAGTTAGGAAACGCAGAGGGATTCGTACTGGTCTTCAGCTTACTCTCTCCTTTTCACTCAGTTCAGGACCCCAGCCTATAGAATGCTACTGCCCACATTTGGATCTTTCCACTCATCGACCCTAATTGATATAATCCCTCACAGATGTGCCCAGAGATTTGTTTCCATGGTGATTCTAAATCCCATAAGGCTGACCATCAAGATTAACCGCCGTAAAAGAGACACCATGTGGAGTCCATGGGAGTCCAGGAGATAACAGAGACTTCACAGATCCTTAATGAAGGACAAGTATACAACCACAGCTCTAGCTGAGCATCACAGCCAACAGAAAGACCCTTGGGTTCCTTTGTTCTTTTCGAGATCAGTCTTGGGGCATATGCCAAAAAACAAACCACGGACACCTCCTAGAGGAGTAGGGTGGGATCTACAATGGGTTCCCGTCTTCTACTCTTAAAAAGTACTTTTTGGCTGGCTGGCTTCCCCTTCCCAAAGGAAGCCTCGATCACATCATTTAAGTGTCATTTTACATGACTGATCTATGAATCCTTTTGAGAGTATATAAAATGATAAAAATACCTCCATCTAAAAATAGCCCCACTAGTGATCACATAGCACCTCAGATGGTCTGTAATGTCAGCTATGGGGCAAACTGAGGAGCAAGAGTCCCCCCTTCCAGGCACCAGGAATCGAGCTGCAAGATTGGAAGCCAGAGCATAGCCTCGCACTCCACAGGGAGTCACCCGATCTTGAAACCGGCTACTCTCTGGTTTTGTGGCCTTTTGCCCCACCTTTCTTTTTCTTTTTTTCTTAATTTTTTTTCTTGCTTTTGGATAAACAAGTATGTTCTTCATTAAGTTGGGGGAGCTATCTCAGGGAGTAAAATGCCTGCTGCGAGCATGAGGACCTGAGCTCAGATGCCCCCAACCCACGTAAAAGCTGACTTAGTAGCACATCTGCAACATCAGTGCTGAGCAGAAGAGTAGAGACAGATGAATCCCTAGAGCTCACTGGCCAGTCAGCCTAGCAGGATTGATGAGTGTTCTACCCCAAGGCCCCACCCCCCGGAAGGTGCCTGGCTCCAGACTCTGCCCCCAAGAAAGGGCTTCCATCCAAACAAAGAGTTCCAGGTTCATGGAGAGACCCTGTCTTAAAAGGCAAGGTAGAGAATGCTAAGGGAAGACACCCAACATTGGCCTCTAGACTCACATGCACACATATAACTACATATATCCACTGAAACATGTACATCTCTCTCTCTCTCTCTCTCT
>LOEQ01000259.1:136313-151724 GCA_001685075.1 Bramus lutescens | reverse complement strand
CGGCCCCGGGCGGCCACCCCTGGGTCCACCCCATCTGGGCTCCTCTAACGGAGATCCTGGGCCTTTCCCTCAATCCACCTCAGGATTCCGCTGACATCATGGGGAGGGATCCAGGATGGTCCCCCGGGAGGGAGGCGGGGATGCATGCCAGCCTTGCCCAGCTGAGATGCTGCAGGCCTAGGAAAGTGCTTCCCAGTATCAGGGGCCAGGGAAAGTGGGCGTGAAGATGGAGCCACGCTGGCCAACCCTTGCAAAGGGCTGCCAGCAGGAAGGCCCTGGTATTTATGTTAGAACTTCATGCAGGCGACCTGGCAAGCAGGGACCACATGACTACCCTACTCCAGCCCTGGAAGGGAGTGTCCTGGGGCTAAGTTAAACAGAAGTGAAACTAGTAAAAGTGCAGAAGTTAACAAACACTTAAATTCAGCACCCTGAGGTCTGCTGCATTCTAAAGGCAAACCTCAACTCCGGTCTCTCAGTGGAAGGGAGATTTAGCCTCCTGAGAAGTGTCATTTCTTAACTGAAGTCTCAGCGTGGGCGTGTGTGTGTGTGACACACACACACACACACACACACACACACCGTGTGCGTGTGTGTGTGTGTGTAGGGGTTTTGAGGGACTGGAGAGATGGCTCAGCAGTTCAGAGCACATACTAGTCTTGCAAAGAACCTACACTGATGAAATCAGCTACTGTTGTCAATATTATTTCATTGATATTTACTAACAATTTCATGAGAGGAACCTTCGTGCCTGGAAAATTCAGAAAAGCAGAACCAGGGAGTCACTCCCATGAAATTGGTGTTGGCAGCTGTGCTGGGGCATGTTCTCCTGGAAAATATTATTCTTCACTGAGGTTACCATTTTAGACCACTCTCTGAAGTATATTTATTGCAATGGTTTATTAAGCTAAAAATAGAAAAGAGTTTCCGTCTGAGGGTGCACCCAAGAGAGAGTCAGGGTGTATGGCTCACTTTAAGCAAGCAGGAAACTCACTCAGGCTGCCTTTGGCACAGGATGTAAAGTGTGATCTGGGGGATAGAGGGGACACAAAAGTCTAGGGCTCAGTCCTTTCCCATCATTGAGGCAACTTGGTCTCCTGGTCCTGAATATCTCCACTTCAAGTGAAAGCGTGGAGATTTTCTGGGGCCTTTTCCTCAATAATGGCATAAATAGTATCAAATTCTTCATTAAACCATAATTTACATATAACAATACAATTTCCATATTAAATAACACCATAGTTAAATGATTTGATACAGTTTTAAATAGAAGCAAAAGGTAAAATCTTTACAATTAAAAAAAAACCTCCCCTAAGAACAATTTTTGAAAAGAAAATCACCTCTAAGGATGTCAATATGACAGGCGTCAGTGACAGGCCATGGCTACTTCATGTTGTACTAAGGACGGTGACATTAAAATAAAGTCAACTTCCACAACCCCCTGCCTCAAGAGAACAGTGCGTGCTGGATCTTTTGGAATGCATATACCATGCTTGCTACTTCAATACACAGAGAGTTGGATTTACAAATCCACAGTGGGGAAAAAAATTGTGACAGAGATAAAACTTCAAAAACCATAAACAAAACAACTTCATATCTGCTTGCATGACTGATGTCCTAATCACCCAGTATTGCCCTCTTTTGGGCCCTTTCCTGGAAAGTACACTAGACCCTCCCACACTTATGTTTGTAAGTGTGTATACATTATGGACTGGGACTTGCTTATGAGGAAGAATACCTGGTTTATTTCTGAGTGTGGATCACTTTGCTTAAGATACTTTCCAGGTCCATCCATTTTCCTGCAAAAGTCATGATCTTGTTTTCTTTACAGCTGAGCAATAGCCCATACATTCTCTGTATGCTTCGCTGGTTAATAGACATCCAGGCTGGTTCCGTGTCCTTGCTGTCATGAATAGAGCAGCAATACACAGGACATGCAAATGTCTTTCTGGTGGGATGCAGGATGCTTTGGTGTATGCCTAGGAGTCATATAGCTGGACCATATCGTGGTTCTATTTGGCTGTACTAGTCAGCACCTTGGACTTGGATCAGCAGTGACCCAAGGCTCCTCTTTTTCCACATCCTCTCCAATATCTGTTGGGTATCTGGATGGTAGCCTTTCTGACTGGGGTTGGCATGGTATCTCAAGGCAGTTTTAGTTTGCTTTTTCCTGAAGACTAGAGATGTTGAACACTTCTTGAAATACTTAAAAACACAGAGAGGTTGTGCATAGGCTTGAATGAGACATTACGGGAGATGTGGCTTTGGTTCATAGGCACAAAGGGCCTTACAGTTTAACCCAGTGTTTTCTGAAGGGCCTGTATTGGTGTAGTGCTTTGCCCCTAGCAATTGGAGCATCTGACCTTTGTTAGGAACATGTGTTGTTGGTGATGTGTCGTACACATAGAAATCTGTGTTGCTAGTGATGCAGGGATGTGAAACCGTGAGTATGGATCCCCAGCCATCTGCAAAGGTTTGACAAACCTTCCTGGTAATTCTGATGATAAGTCATTTCCCACACAGCAAGACTTTGGCTAGGAAAATCCACTATTGTCATTTCTCAAGGAAGGGGCAAGGGAAGCTGGTCCACATGGCCTTAAACATTCACGTTAGTGGCTCAGATCTCTGCTGGTCTAGCTTCCACTGCAACGACGGGCCTGTATTTTTTTTCCTTCCACGGTGTCACAGTATACCTACTGTGTGACAGCACAACTGACTGATATTCTTTAAACTTCAAAGGCATAACTGTAATCTGGCTTTAAAGCCTCCATTGGCATAATCCTCTAGAAAACACTATTTCTGTCACATTCTGTTGTCATGGCAACCACCAAGCAACACCCTGGAAAGTGTCTCCAATGCAGCAGCAGTCTGTTAGCCTGGGTGAATTTGCAGGGAGTAGGCCATTCATAAAGGCTAGAAATAGACCTCTTTTAGCAAGCTGAACCTCCTCCCCCCAAGCACCCAGAATGGCTATTATGAGGTACTTGTGCTTTTTGGTGGGGTCAAACACGAGACAGACAAGAAGATGGGTTAATGCTCCATGTTGTAGGCCTCCATAGAACAGTGCTTGGGCTAAACGTAGAGGCCCCAGATCTAATATCTGCTGTGCCCCTTAGTTAGCGGTGGGAGTTTTGCTTTAATCTGGGCAACCTCCCTGGGCTTCCGTGTTCTCATTGGCAAAAGGCAAGAGTTAGATGGACTGAAGTATTTCCCGTGCCATTCTCCTCGTAGGTGGCTCTTGTCACTCATTTTATCCCAGTGAGAGCCTGGATGAGTGGCCAAAGACAGAGAACAAAGCAGGTGATAGTGTTAGTGCGGTGCTCTGTTGATAGACAAGTTGGCTCAGCTCACCAGACATTGCTTCTTAGGGCCACAGCTCCATGTGTTGAAACCTTCAAACATGCCAAGGACGGCTCTCAGTGGTTTTCGCTTTCTGTACCACATGGCTCTCCTAACAAGGCTGGAAGAAAGGGATGACCGCTATCTTTCTTTCAAAATGAGCCAATTTATTCAGAGACGAGGAAATAACTCACTTTTACAAAGCTGGTGCCTTAGATAGCGAGGATTTGAACCCGTGTTCCTTAAATTAAGCATCTAATGTGGGGCTGGAGAGATGGCTCATCGGCTAACAGCACTCTTGCAGAGGTCTGAGTTCAGCTCCCAACACCCTACTCTTGTTGGGCTGCTCATGCCACCTGTAACTCCAGCTCCAGGGGATGCTACCCCCTCTTTCTAGAACCTGCAGGCACCTGCGCACACATCTTCCCCCACATTCACACTCCCTACCCACACACCTACCCATACCAGCACCCTCACCCACTCCCCCACCCACATACACATACACAGAGAGGGAGAGAGGGAGAGAGAGAGAGAGAGAGAGAGAGAGAGAGAGCCCAGACTGTTCCATCATATGTGCTACGCCTAGATCCTCTCCTAGCTTCCTAAGGACATTAGAAACATAGTCACTGGGTGTAGTGATAAGGTGAGCCCTGACTTTGCTTTCTTTCTCCCAGCCTTCTGTTCTGTCTATTCTACCCACCTAAGGGCTGACCTATCAAAAGGGGCCAAGGCAGTTTCTTTATTAACCAATGAAAATAACACATANGAGAGAGAGAGAGAGAGAGAGAGAGAGAGAGAGCCCAGACTGTTCCATCATATGTGCTACGCCTAGATCCTCTCCTAGCTTCCTAAGGACATTAGAAACATAGTCACTGGGTGTAGTGATAAGGTGAGCCCTGACTTTGCTTTCTTTCTCCCAGCCTTCTGTTCTGTCTATTCTACCCACCTAAGGGCTGACCTATCAAAAGGGGCCAAGGCAGTTTCTTTATTAACCAATGAAAATAACACATAGACAGATGACGCTCCTCCATCAACTGGGCATGCAACACGTGGTTGGTGCCCTAGAAAAGTCCTCTTGCTCACAGATCTTCAAGCCCCTTCCTTTCTTAGCAGTTTGTAACCCAAAGACAAAACCTTTGAGACATACTCTCTAAGCAAGAGGGTTGCGGGAAAAGCTAGAGAACTTGTTGCTATGGCATGAAGTATAGCCAAGAGGATACTGTTCAAAGGTGGGGATGGTTAAATGCTGAGCTTGAATTATGCAATGATGTGGAGCATCCATTACCGAACTGATGCCCTGTCAAAATGAAACCCGCTTTCTAGAACCTAAAACACAGAGGCAATTTTATTCCTATGTTAAGTGAAAATTACCTGTGTTCTTAGACGCAGAGCATTTTGCCATAGGTAAGAGAGAATTGAATTTGAAAATAAATATACATAAACTTTTCCTTAGCACAGAAATGAAGCAAGTGGAACACATTAAAATGTGATTAACTCATACCCCAGGAGTACGGTCTGAGATGAATCACTTTAACCTTATATATATAATATGTATACATATATATTAACTTTTATTGTTATATTTATTCTGACTAAAAAGGCAAAAGAATCTCCCCTGGTACCCTTGTCAGTGCCAACCTGGTTTCCTAGCTTGTGCAATGCAATGCATTTTAACAGGCATAATACACTAAAAATTAATTTAAGATATAATTTTTTAGAATGTTATTATTGTGGTGGTGTTCTTCAGTCTCTATTTTCTAATACAATTCTACCCTAAAACAAAATTTTCCATTACTTTAACCTTTATTAAAAACGAGCGTCTTGTGTCCTAATTGTAAGTACCAATGAGCTTACACAACTAGACAGAGCCATATAAGCATCAAACAGATTACAAAATACAGCCGTTGTCTGGAGGTGCACACCACAGTGCCAACACTCAGGAGATTAAATTCATCATGAATTCGAGGACTGTCTGGGCTACATAGCAATTTACACATCAGCCTGGCCTACAAAGCAAAACCAAGTCTGAGATACCACACAGTTTTTGTGGTGCTGGGAATCAAACTCAGGGCATGATAGACAAGCAATCAACCAACTGCGCTACATCCCCAGCCCTTCAGAGCCATGTTTAAGACATCGTGTGTGTGTGTGTGTGTGTGTGTGTGTGCAGGGTCTCATGGCAACACAGGTGAGGTCATGACACACCATTGTGAAGGATAGAGGATAGTTTTGGGGAGTCGATGGTCTCTTGATCACTAAGTCATCTACCTGGCTCCTAAGACATCTTCGTCTGGGATCATCAGGTTAGTTTATGTGTCCTTTAGAAACTTGCTTCATTTTTGCCATTTAGATCTAAAATCCATCTGTTATTAAATCTTGAGCAATACTGTTTGGAAATGGTATTTTTAAAATTTTTATGGTCATTTTTTGTTAGAATTAACTTATCCAGCATTTTTTATTGACAATACTTCTTTCCTCCAATACATCATAGGCTTTCTCATAAGCCAGTGACTGTTTCTGTGTAGGCTTTCTGATTCATTGGTTAGTTCACCTAACTTTGCGCTGTTCCCGATGCTCGCTTTAGAAAGAGTTATGTTCTCATCATCAATCTGCCAGCTTTGATTTTCCCCTCTAATTGCTTTGGATATTCTTGGCCCTTCGCATTTCTACATGAATTTTAGAATCAAATGTTACTTATTGCCCTCCCCATTCCTTATGGAATTTTATTGGATTAATATAAACTTATAGGTTAATTACTTAGTTAATTTATAATTAATGAAAAATAATAGGTAATTTATAGTTAATTAAAAGTATTAACATCTTCATCCACCAGAACTGGATGGTGAGACTCTGCTGCTAAACATTCCAGCTACCACACACTTTGGATGCAGGATACAGACAAACCGGACCAGAAGCTTCTTCCCTGCTTGCTAACAAACATAAAGCCAGAAGGGGCTTCATGGGTTATTTGGGGAAGAAAGGCATCAACATCCTTATTATAGTAGCTTGAAAGAGAAATGCCCCTGTAGTCTCAGACATCTGAACACAATCCCCAGCTGATGGCACTGTTTGAGGAGGTTTAGGTGGTAGGGCCTTGCTGAAGGAAGTAAGCCACTGGGGATGGATTTAGAGAATAAAATACGTAGCTTACTGCAAGATGTGCTCACTGGTGTTCTGATTGTTCGGGGGCTAACCAACCTTTTCTGATTGGATTTGAGACCTTCGCCGCTGGAAGGTATACATTCTTGGTACTGTAAACTCGCTCGAATGCCTTTGGTTGGAGAGATCAGTAGCGGAGTCAAATGTACTTCTGACGGTACTCTAAATGGACATGGATCCAAACTGCCCTCTGCCT
The DNA here is from genome assembly GCA_001685075.1 of Bramus lutescens. Classification (NCBI taxonomy): domain Eukaryota; kingdom Metazoa; phylum Chordata; class Mammalia; order Rodentia; family Cricetidae; genus Bramus; species Bramus lutescens. The sequence continues at coordinate 145,030 of LOEQ01000259.1, read as the reverse complement.
TCTTAATATTTATGCTTATACCCTTGACTCACGCTCCTTTTAGCCTTGTCCAGAAAAGCTTTCTTTTATAGTGGGAGGCAGTACATGCAGAGATTTGAAACTTCAAAGTTCTGAGAATACATGACTATCGAACGCTCAGTCCTAACTGGGGACATCTCTATCTTCCCCTCCAGGCCTCCAGAAACATCACAGAAGTAGGGATGGAGCCAGATGATGGATGGGGAGGGATGCTATAAAAAGCTGCCTTCTAGATATAAACACACTGCATACGTGGCTCCGTCGTAAGACCCCATATACTCAAAACACTTGAAAGTCGAGGAAATACAAGTTGGGAAGAAGGGATCAGCAAAGGTAGAAGGGGCCAACAGAGGGGAATCTGGGGGACTGAAATCACAATGTGTCATACACATGCATGAAATTGCACAAAAAATAAACAAAAATATCGAAATTTTTATAATTTTTTAACTCTCCAAGAATTAAAATTGTGCATTCCACGCATGACATGGTTGTGCACACTGTTAATTTGGCAGCCAGAGGTAGGCAGATCTCTGAGCCTGGGGCCAGCTTGATCTACATAGTGCATTTTAGGCCAGCCAAGGCTATGTAGTGAGACCCTGTCTCAAACAAACAAATAAACAAACAAAAATTTGCATTTGTTATTGCCAGCATTGCAGTGAAGCCGAGTTTTGTAGAATTAACAAAATATAATTTTTACTTTGATATCATAAATCGTATCATTTAAAAATCTAACTTTCTGGATTGGAACTGTACCTCAGTGGTAGACTGTATATAGTATGTGTGAGGACCTAATTTGGTTAGAAATCCCCAGTATGGGTAGAAAAATAAGTGAATAAAATACAGTTTTCTGTTTGTATCTGGATGGTATAAAAAATATAAATTAAGAGCTGGAGATATAACTTCCTATTTAGTTTCTGCTTCAACTTGTCCCAGCTTAGAGTCATCTGAGGGAATGAGTAAGTGGAGGACATGTCCAAATCAGATTGGCCTGTGGACCTGTGAGCATGACTGACAGCCCAGTCCAGTGTGGGAGGTCCTGAACTGTGTAAGAAAGATAGCTGGACATGAGCCCGGAAGAGAGCCAGTAGCAGTGTTCTGCATGGCTCCTGCCTTCAGATTCCTGCTTGAGTTCCTGTCTTGGCTTCCCTCGATGAAGGATAGTCCTAACCTCTAAGATGCAGTAACACTTTCCTCCTCTGATTTCTGTTCAATCCAAACGGCTTATCACAACCCACAACCGCAAGGAAACTGGAACAGATGGCTAAGAGGTCAGAGCATGTATGTGCTGTCCTTGCAGAGAATCTAAGTTCAGTTCCCAGGGCCCACGTCAGGTGGTTTGCAACTGCTTCTAACTGCACCTCCATGGAATCTGTTGCCCTCTTCTGGACTCTGTGGGCACCAGGACTTGCACACAATACCCACACATAGACACATAATATTTTAATAATAAAATACATATTATTAAAAATAATGACCTTGTATTCAGTCACATTGTAGATTTAAATATTAGCTCAAATAGTTTGTATGTTATTCCATATTTTCTTACCAGAAGGATGATGTCTGTGAATAATGGCAGCATGGTTTCTTCCAAATAATTAAGGAAAAGGGGAGTGCAGGGAAGGACAAATTTTGTCTGACTCTATTTCTACCCACACTAAGATTTTCCTACACAACCTGTCTCTCGTCTTCATATTTAAACATTAACTCAATCTTACGTCCCTAGAATGACCTCAACTTATCTATCATTAGGTTTGCTTGTCTAGGATGTCATTAAAGATTCTTACATCTGTGATTAGGAGAGATGATAATGCTCTCTGTTTACTGAAGCTGCATTTGTCTCATAAAAGGTGTAGGAGAAAAACAATTTTCTCTCTATTTTTTTTCTAACGAACAATCTTGTACAAGTCTTGGGTTACTCCTTATGTAATTCTTTTAAAGAATTTACCAGTAAACCAGTCTGATCTTGGACTTTCTATACTGGCTGGTTTTGCGTTTCAACTCGACACAAGCTGGAGTCTTCATAGAGGAAGGAGCCTCAGCTTAGGAAAGGCCTCCATGAGATCCAGTTGTAAGACATTCTCTCAATTAGTGATCAGTGGGGGAGGGCCCAGTCCATGGTGGGCAGTGCCATCCCTGAGCTGGTGGTCCTGGTTTCTATAAGAAAGCAAGCTGGGCTAGTCAGGGGAACAAGTCAGTAAACAGCTCCCCTCCATGGCCTCTGCATTAGCTCCTGCCTACAGGATCCTGGCCTGTTTAAGTTCCTGTCCCGACCTCCTTCAGAGAGTTCCAGGTGAAAAGCAAGCGCTTTTAATACATACAAAAGTATTCTCTTTCTACTTCTCATCCTTTGTTAACTTGCATTTTTCAACTAAGCAGTGATGGTACATGCCTTTACTCTGTAAGTTCGAGGCCAGCCTGGTCTACAAGAGCTAGTTCCATGACAGGCAAAGCTACAGAGAAACCCTGTCTAAAAAAAAAAACCTTGCATTTTTCTAGGTATTTTTTTCCATTTCACCCCACCAGGCAAATTAATTCATGCTAAATTTTTCATATCTTCCTATCATTCTTAGGTTTCTTTGATTTTATTATTATTTATTTGTGTTTGTGTGTGCATGTGTGTTTATGTATCATGTGTGGGGGAGTGCACATCAACAGCAGTGACATAGTAACCACCACACTAAGCATTTAGGGACAAATTGATGCGGAAACCTGAATAGAAGTTGAAAGTTTTCAGTGAATGTGAGAGCTGTTGAAGAAAATTGCTGGGGCCTGGGTGGTGGCGGCTGATGATACAGGGTAAAAAATTACAGTGGAGAAACTGTTATTGGGAGTGAGGAAAGAAAAAGAAGACATCTATTGCAGAGTAGTGGGAAGGCTAATGTATTGTTGCCCCGGGTAGCATAGAAAATGTAAAACACAGCCATTAAATGGAGTAAGATTTCTAAGAGAAGTTTAAGCCAGGGAGTGAAATGTGTTGCTTGGCTTCTACCTGCTACTCATGGTGAAACAGACAAGTACAGAGAGAAACTAGAAGAACTGAAATGGATTCAAATCCAGGGTGTGCTAGTTTTGAAATCAAAAGCAGTTCTGAGTCCAAGAGTTTACAGATGGCAAACAATGTTGAGGTTAAGAAATAACTTTCAAGCACATATCAATCTAGGGCACTCAGGGAAAACATGATCTAACAATGAAGCAGGTGGTGGAATTGTAAGACTCTCTGTGAAGAATTGGGGAAAATGGAAAGCAATGCCTCAGGGAATTGTTCAGTGGGAGAAAAAAAGTTGTGCAAGAATCTGAAAGTTCTACCACCTCACCAAACTCGGAAGACAGCTCGGACTGAGAGGATCTTCCAAGAAAGCCATTGATGAGTACAGTGTCAGTTCTGAAACTCTAGTGAGGCTCAGGCAAAAATATTAACAGAATCACACTCGCTGAAATTGTACTTGGGCAGAAAGGGATCCAGACAACAGGAAATGCAGAAGGTTTTTGATTTCATAGAGTGATCCAAGACAGCATGGATCCAAGGATCTAGAGAGTGGACCAAAGATAGAACAATACCAATATGATACAGAGTAGACCGAAAAGCATGGGACCAGGAATCCAGAGAATGGTTCAAAGATGTCACAGAAACTTAAATCCAGAGAGTAGACCAAAGACGGCATGGAATCGAGAGTCCAGAGAGTGGAGAAGAGCCAGAGGGACCATAGGCATTCTGATCAACAGAAATGATTCTAAAAGCTGTATTAGAGGAATCAAGACCTCACAGCCAGGAACTCCACCTGTCCCTGCATCCTATGATGTTTAAAAAGTCTGAGATGGGTTGGATTTAAAATTAAATTTTCAGTTACAGACATATAATAGTATTACAGAGCGACTCCTTAGTCATAGAAGATAATAACAGGGAGTTGCTATTCTGGACATGGCAAAAATGTGAGAAATCATTTGTCTCAGGGTTTCCATTGTTGTTATAAAATGCCATAAGCAAAACCAACGTGGGGAGGAAGGTGTGCAGCTTACAACTCACCGGTCTCCATCACTGAGGGAAATGAGGACAGGAACTCAGCGCAGGAACTGAATCAGGGGCCACACTGTTTGTCCTCCGTGGCTTGCTCAGTTTTTCTTACAGCACCCTGGACCACCTGCCCAAGGTGTACCGCTCACAATCGCCAAAACAGCCCCCTACCAATCCTCACTAAGAAAATGCACTACAGTCTTGCCTACGCAACAAGGTCATGAAGGGCTTTCCTCAGTTCACACTCCTGCCTCTCAGATGCTGCTTGCTTGTGTCAGGTTGACATGAAACTAGTCAGCACGTTGGTGTTTACAGATGTTTACAGTGGGGCCATACTGTGAGAGGGAGAGATGGAGAGGCTTAACCGGTCTCCAGCTTCCAGTCTGGGGGCTCTTTCCAGAAAAGAGAACCCTGAGTTAATCTTAACACTGGGTTAATGAGACAGGATGCTGGGAGTGGAGAAGGCTGAGGCCGCTGTGATGCAAAGAGCAAAGGTCCAGAAAGGAGCTGACAGAACACAAAGAGTTAACAATTATGCTGAGTGGCATGTGAGACTAGGTGAATGGGGGGGGGCACATTGTACAAAAAAATGGAAAAATCTGGTTGTTAAAAATTTCAGAATCCCCAGAACTCATATAAGACTGGATGATATTTTTCGCTTAAGACTTCCAGAATGGAGTAAAAAAAAATCCATTTAAATGCTCAGGGAATTCATTACGAACATCAAAATTATTAACTCTCAGGAGTGAGGTTAAGGCAACCTCAGAGTACAGATTACTGCAAGCCACTCTATTAAAGTGTTAGAGATCAAACTAGCCAAGCTGACTAGCAAACAATTTAAACATGTGGTTGAACAAATTGAAACAAGTTTTAAACACAAGAAAGTGTATTAATTATTATTTGCTCATATGATAAAACGGCATAACCAAGGCAATTTAGGGAAGAGTTGATTTTGGTTTACAGTTCCAGAGGGAGAGTCCGTAACAGCAAAGGAAGAATGCCCACAGGCCGCTGAAGCCAGAAGCTGAGAGACCACAGCTTCAGCCACAGGGAGGAAGCAAGCGGTGGGAACAAACTGGAGGCAAGGTTTTAAAGCCAGCTCCCAGGAATGTACTTCCTCCTTCAAGGCCACATCTCTTAAAGGTTCCATAACCTCTCTTAAACATCACCACCAAGTAGGGCCAAGTGTTCAAATACCTGAGCCAATGGGGGACGTTTTATTCAAACCGCTACAAAAAGAAAACCACCCAGATGCTTAAGAAATTAACCCCCATGGTATTCAGCATTCATTGAAACACTTACTAGACATAAGAAGAGTGAGAAAAATGTGACAATCAAGAGAAATAGCAGAAACAGATTTAGAAACACAAGAGATGGTAGGGTTGGTGTTTTAAAGACTCCGAAGCCTTAAGACTAAACAGTCAAGGACTTAATGCAGCTATAATGGGGGAAAATACAGACATTATAAAATAAGCCAAATATAACCCTTGTTCCTGAAATGTTCAATACGTAAAATATAAACTCGCCGAATAAAGCTATTCTACAGTTAAACGCAACAATAAAAAGAGATCAGTGAACATAAAGGCCTAGTTATGTAAAATACACAGATATAATGCAGGGGCAAGAATTAAGAACACTCAGTGGTTTCAGAGACCTGTGAGATAGATAACACTAGTTATTGCCTTGTTGGAGTCCCAGAAGGGAGTGGAAACAAAGAAAGAAGAAATACAAAGTAAAGTGACTAAAATTTTCAAATTCAGCAAAATCTACAAACGCACGTGTCTAGGTTACGTTCAATTTCTAGAGTAAAGTCTGAATCAGATAGCATAAAGATAAACCCATGGAGGATAAGCACAGCCCTGTACCATAAATGCATATTATTTCACAGTCAAATTCACCCTTCAATGTGCTCATGAGGCTTGGTAGAATTCTTTATAAGCCTGTTCCCCATGCAATAAACACAGTGTGAGGCTTCATCCACCGTGTGTGCTGAATAAAAAGTCCAGATGAAGCGGGTGGCTTGTCTCCTCGGTCCAGTGTCTGGTATTTTGGTGCTTTGGGCTGCAGCCTCTCTGTGTGTCAGGGGAGCACATGCAAAAGCATCCTGAGCTCTACGTGGCCTGCAAGTAACAGCACACTGTCCCTTAGGGACCTGGCAGTCCAGTTCCAGTGCAGGCTGGAATGCCACCTCTCTGACAGAGCTCCTTTAGCAAATCTGTCTTTTATTGAGTGTGTCCACCCCCAGCCTTCCATGTCATTTCAAGTTCTCCTTATGAGATGAGTCACTATGTCCTCGTTGCTTTTAAAATTCTCTTTTTTGACTGATTAACATTGACGGATTGGGTGTGGGATCTTTAAATGGATCCTGCTTGGGATTTGTTGAGCGTCACACTTTGTTGCTTAATGGTTTTTGTCAACTTTGAGACATTTCTGTTCTTAGTTTCTTGACGACATGCGTTCTCTCCCACTCCTCAGCCCTGGGAATCCCACCACATGCCCCTGGTGGTAACTCACAGGCTTCTGAGACTATTCGCTTCTCTGTATTATTTTTATTTTTGGGTCTGCCCAAATAGATATACTTCGTTGGTTTCACGGCTCACCATCTTTATTTTTTAAGATTAATTTGCTTTTAAATTGTGTTTGTGTGGGGTGCCCCCAGAGGCCAGAAGAGGGCATCAGATCCTGTGGAGCTGGAGGTACAGGTAATTGTGGGCTGCCCTATTTAGATGCTGAGAACTAAATGTGAATCCTCTGCAAGAGCAACACATACTCTTAGCTACTGAGCCATCCCTCCAGCCCCTAACCAATGCCTTGCAAACTGCTATAATTTCAGCATATCTGATCTTTGCTCTCCGATGCACTGAAAACATTGGCTTGACAAAAATCTCACCTGTGAAACATTCTTAGTTTTTTTTCTACTGTTTTCAATATGTAAGTGATGTCATTGCTTCCACTGTGTGCTCAGTTTCCCCATCTTTGTCTCCTTTGGCTATATTAACTTTCATCTGTTTGTGCTACCCAGTGCTACCCGGAATAAGGACTGCATTTTCAGCATCCTCCCAGCTGAGTGTGGCTATTCGGTTCCCATCCGAATGGAAATGGAAACTGTATGAACAGCATCCTTGTTTCCTCTCTGAACGGAAGGGATCTGCGATCCTCTCCTTTCACCTCTTCTTTCTGTTCAAAGTATACACACAGACATGAGCTATCCTCAGCCAGGTGCTGCCGGGATGAAGGCAGGTAATTCCTTCAAGGAGGAGGAATACAGGCTGAGAAATCAAAACAGGAACCAATCGCTACATTTAAACATAGTTTGGCACATTAATAGCCTTTGCCTACTGGTTTGTAACTTGTTGCTATGGGAACAAATCAAGTCCTTTTGCTTCCATGTTGTCTGTCTCTGCTGTAGCAGAGCTAAGCCCTCGCAAGTGAGTTCTCGTGGCTCCCTATGAAGTCTCCTGTGGCTACCACAACAGATTGGCACAGATTGGGTGACTAAAGTCACAGAAATGAATTTTTTCCTTAGTTCTGGAAGCCAAAGTTAAGGTATCCACAAGGCTCCAGAGGATCCTATGCTCTCTTTTGGCCCCGACAGAAACCCACACACATGTCCACACACACATGCACTTCACTTAAATCTTGAAAACATCTTTCTACACTGAGAAAGGTAATAATTCACCCTTATTAACTAGTCCAGATGAAAAGGCTGCGGAGCGCTGTTCTTTAGCATGGTGTGCTGACAACTCTCACACAGCGTCAGCCAACCATCATTTATTTCTTGCTTGTCTTCCTTCAAGAAATACTAATCAGTATTCAAATTACTCCTTCATGGTGAATAAGAGCAACACAGAGCTTATCAGCATACTTCCTGGGTGGTGGAGGTCCAGGTAATCTGTGGAGCAGATTGGACAGTGAGGAAGTGACTAACACGGTTAAGTGGCATGCTCGTATAAGCAAGGCTAGCAGAAGTCACTGAGTGGGAAACTTGTAAGACAGCAAAAGTACTTTCCCTCTGTTTCAGCGGTTCTCAACTTGTGGGTTGCGAACTCTCTGGGGTGGGTCAAATGGCCCTTTCACAGGGAGGCCTATCAGATATCCTGCATATCAGATATTTACATTATGGTTCATAACAGTAGCAAATTAAAGTCATAAAGTAGCAACAAAAATAATTGCATGGTGAGGAGTTGCTACAACATGAGGAACTATATTAAAGGGTAATGGCATCAGGAAGGTGAGAACCATTGGTCTGTTTTAAAAGCAAATTCAGATATCAAATAATTTATTTTTAGTAGTTTTATGACATTTATTTTGTGTGCATGTGGGGGTGCACATGTCATAGCATGCATGTGGAGGTTAAGAGACAACTCGCAGAGATTGGTTATAATTTGCTGCCAGTGGGCCCCAGGGATTGAACTTAGGTTGTCAGGGTTAGTGACAAGTGTCTTTACAGAATGAGACATCTCATTTACCTGATTTTCTAGTTTCCTATTTATATACTTTTTATTTTCCCTCTTGTTTACTCAGACTGATAGTCTATACCAGACTGTTCTTAAAACAAGAAAAACAACAACAAATTGTCATGAGAAGGAAATTCAGTATAAATGAATGGGGGAGAATATAGACTAACAGGAAAATATACACATCTATCTATCTATCTATCTATCTATCTATCTATCTATCTATCTAT
>LOEQ01000259.1:93796-119736 GCA_001685075.1 Bramus lutescens | reverse complement strand
AACAATGAGGACCCTAAGAGAGACATACGTGGATCTAATCTACATGGGAAATAGTAAATGACAAGATCTCCTGAGTAAATTGGGAGCATGGGGACCATGGGAGAGGATTGAAGGGGAGGGGAGGGGAGGGGAGAGGTAGGGAGGGGAGCAAAGAAAAATGTATACACAAATAAAATCAATTAAAATAAGAACTTTCTTGATCTCTTACTGGCTCAGAATTCATCAAGTAAGCGAGGCTGCCTGCCCAGTGAGCCCCAGTACCCTCCTGTCCCTGCCTCCACATGCTAGGATTACAAGTATTTCTGAGGACCGAACTCAGGGACCCATGTTTACATGGCAAGCACTCTATCTACTAAACCATCGCATCAGTGCAGTGGAGAACTCTGAAATCCCCCACTGCTGTGGAAGCCAGAGCAGGGGAAAGGCTCCTTTTATGCATGGTGCTAAACCACGGCGCTCTATTCATTGCACTGCATAGGAAGCTACAGTGTTTTCTCTACTGACCATGTTGCTGACTGTCCATTTAATTCAATGGAATGAAGAATATTCTTGTCTTCCAAAATAATGGCTTGGCTTCATCTATAAAGGGTTGAAATTTCCTAATAAAAGGAAATGCAACGAATACATTTTAAATAAGCTGTGTGTGTGCCCTTTCATAGATTTCTATGTTAGAATTCAGAGACAGCCCATTATTCCTTCAAATGAGTTTCCTGGTCATGTAAACAGGATTCCATTGCTCTTATTATCTGTCACAAGGAGTGCTTTCAAATCAGTATACCACAGCATTAGTATTTAAGGCATTGATGTTTTCTTATACCTCCGCCGTCAAACTTTGAAACAAGCGAATCCTTAGCGGAAGACTACATCTGTACTATTTCCAATTTTTTTATAATTCATTTAATTTTTCTCCCAATCTAATTCCTGAAAGAGTAACTAAAGCATGCTAAGTGACTTCTCTCCTCCGTATAATTTCTTGAATCTAATGAGTAATACCCGGCACCAAAAATGCTAAGCCACAGACCTGAAATCTCCTAGTGTTTATCCAACAAATATCAACTTTTCTCTCGAGTTCAAGTTTGGAGTTTCGTAGACACAAGAATTCCCACAGCAGCTGTGGATGCTGTTTTAAAATAGTGGGAAAGTCAAGATAGGGAGATCAGGATCCTCTTCAAGTCCGTCCTAGTTTCTATTGTTGTGATGAAACTCTGTGGCCAAAAGCAACTACTGGGAAAGTGTTTATTTCCACTCACAGTGTCTAGTCCATTGTGAAGGAAAGTCAGGACAAGGACCTGGAGGTAGAAATGAAGCAGAGCCCACAGAAGAATGCTGCTTACTGCTTGCTCCCTATAACTGGCTCAGTCTGCTTTCTTACACAAGCCAGGACCACCTTTCCCAGGGTTAGCATGACCCACAGCCTTCTGGGCCCTCCCGCGCCAATCAAGAAAATGACCTACAGATGTACCTATAGGCTGTTCTAATTGAGGCGTTTTCTCGGTTGAGGGTTCCTCTTCCTAGATGACCTTTGCTTGTGTCAATTTGGCAAAAGCAAAACAAATAAAACTACCCAGTGTAGGTCTATAGTGAAAGATGTTTTCTAAGATGAAATTCAAGATGTCATCTGTCAGGGCTGGGGAGATGGCTCATGGTTAAATACAACTGCCAAGGTGCTGTTGATCAAGACGGGTGTGTTCCAAGTTTGCATGAACACCAGGACAGAATTTTAGAATAATTTAAGTTTTAAAAATATGAAGAGGTTACTTGGCAAAGCACTTTGATGACACGGTCAAAAAAGTTAAGATGAAGAATAAATCAAAATTTATTAAATGAAAGGCATTCAAAGAAAAAGTGATGCTTTTGGATAGGTCCAGATGAACCGCCATCTGACTTGTATTTTGAACCTCTCACCATGGGAACTTCCCTGGGAGAAACCTTTGATCATATTTAATCTACCTTGGTAGCTTCTGTCCCCTTACTCCCTCTTTATGACCACACTGTATATTTCATAAATACAGTATATGGGCACAATGAAGGCACAATAAGCCAGATTCAACATACCACACCTACCTACAAACATCCTAGCATCTGGGTCACTGAAAGTCAATGAATATCAGAAGCCTTATCTAAGAAAAGAAAGTCAAAACAATTTGAGTTTTAGTTTTAATGATTTGACTGTTACCAAACTATATCTCAGAGAAGCAAGCAAGGTAACCCAGAAATGACTACGAAGTCACTTTTGAACTTTAACAGCAGGGATTCCTGGGGATTCACTGACAGGAAATAGCAGGATGTCACCATCACCAAGATGCTGTTCACTTCGGGATGTGCTCCCAACATGACCATATCCGTGACTCTCAGTGGCTGCACTCAGGAGATCTCTTCCAGTAATAATTAGAAAACCAGGCCAGTTGTCACTTCATTACACAATTCATCAAAATAAAACACTGTGTTTTTAGGTCTATGTCACATGGATTAGACAAATTTGTGCCAAGAACTTGTAAGGTAGAAACTTGAGAGCAGGGGTGATGGCTCAGTTGTTAAGAGCGCTTGCTGCTCTTGCAGAGGACCCAGGTTTGTTTCCCAGCACCTACGTGGGAGAACAGTCTGTAACTCTAGTTCGAAGCCATCTGACACCCTCTTCTGGACTCTGTGGTCACCTGCATGTGCATACATAAACATACATGTACACACACATACATATGCATACATTAAATAAATGAATGAAAATAATTAGATTCTAAATATGAAAAGAATGTAGGAATTCATTAAAAGGGCAGCCTTTCACTATTTCCCAAACTGCCTGCAGTGTATTTAGAGAACTCATGGATAGACACTGGTAGAGCGGGCACTAGGATTAACCAAGTGCATAGAGTCCACTTCTCCCTCTCATTTTGCCTGACGTATACTAATTACTGTCACCACTTCCTGCCACTCGGTTGTCATCCTTCCTATTCTCAAAGGTTTTGTACCAACTTTCTGTTACCCTAGATTGACTTTGATGTATCCATTACCGTGTCCACAGTGAAAGTCAAGCTATTTAAGCAAGGGGGAAAGTATTAGTAGATGGAGGAAGACCTTATACAGGGATAATGGCTGGATCATTGGATTCTTATTTAATCATTATTTAATTTTCTTGGAGTTAAGTTTCTGGCCCTTGCATCCAATCATCTGTAGTACAATGCTTTATTTTTAAATTTATATTTTTATTACAAGTATAAAACTATTTCAAAAGCAATCTTATACAAATTAGACACTGTCGTCATATAAATACATAGTTGTACACGTTCATTTTCACAATAAGGGGTGATTTTTTTTACATTCATATATGTGGACCAAAGCATTAATGTAGGCTGAGTAGAGCCATTAACACATGTAGTGAGAAAATATTTGAGCTATTTAACTCACAGCCTGAGCTTTGGTGTAATTTCAAAGTAGAATTACTTCATATTTCATAGGGTTCTTCACATTATCCTGTTTTTAATCTTGGAGTTTAAAATATTTTGAGTTTAAGAGCAACATGTTCTTTTACCCACTACACATTCTCTAAGTGTATGCCATTCTAGTGGCCACTTTTTCTCTTTGAAAAGATAATTCTAAGGGCCAGAGAGAGAGCTGAGTGGGTAAAGTGTTTACCACCAAGTCTGATGACCTGAGTTCGATCCCCAGGGACAACACAGTAAAAGAAGAGAACTAACTCTCTTGGACTGTCTTCTGGCTTCCACATGCACACCATGTCATTTGTACACACACACACACACACACACACACACACATGCATACACATGCATGCACACATACACATACACATGAATATATAACCACACATGCATATACACACAACACACATGCACAATCACACCACACATACACATGCATATATACACCAACACATGCATACACATACCACACACACATGCACACACACATGAAAAAAACTAGATGGTTTTACAAAGAAAGCATTGAACTGAAAGCTGTTCTCTGAAGACTGAAATACTAGGACTTAAGCATTTTATTTTTTAAAAAAATCTTGACTGATCCTAGGAAAAAATGTATTTCTTTGGTGTATTTTAAGTGACTTGCTTTTAATGACTTGAATCATTTGAAAATTACATAACCTTTTCGTGTTTCCTAAATAATGCTGTTTTATTTTTCAAAAGACAGGACAGATGGCTGCTATTTTCCCTTTTAATTATAGCTGTGTATGTGAGAGGCACATTTACTGCCTTTCACACCAATCTTATAAAAATTGCAGATAATTTTGTAAGTACCACAATTTCTCAATTTTCATAATGGTTTTACCAGCAGACATTTACTGGGCTAGCTGAACTAATCTGGAATAAGCAGTATATGAAATGAGACTTACATTACCCCAATATATATACCCCAATCTTAATTTCATTAAGAATATCAACTTCTGACTATTTTAGTTTAGTCAACATAATTTTGTGGAAGAAGTAAGGTTAGTTCTAATTACACTTTGGGGCATAGTTTTTCCACCTATGATGTATTTCAACTCCTATGCTGAAATATAATTAAAAATTAGGGGCTGAAGGGATGACTTGGCAGTTAATAACATACACTGACCTCGTGAAAGATCTGAATTCCATTCCCAGTACCCATAGTTAATAACTCACAACCACCTGTGACTCCACTTTCAAGGCACCAAACCCTTTTCTGAACTCCATGAGGACCTGTAAGGCTTGCACATAACTCTCCACAGCACTACACACACACACACACACACACACACACACATAAAAACAAAAGTGAGGTGTTTTGTGAAATTATTAAAATTGATGTTAGTTGATTAGTACCTAAAATCTGAAGAATAGCAAAATATGTCAATAAACTGAAAAGGCGGGGGAGGGGGAGGCCGGAGTGAGTCAAAGCTAAGATTAACCATGCCTCAAGAGTTCTTTGACCTCAGGTCCACTGACACTTCAAAGGTGTAAGGCTGATCCTTTGGGCTGGGAAATTCCTTAGGCCCTGTGGCATTTCCTTAAGGCCGAAGTCTTAGGGAGTTGTCTTGAGCACTGTGGGACCTTCGGTAGCTAATTTGGTTTCCTCTCTAGACATCAATAACACCTCTCCCTTCTGCAGCCACCAAAAATGCCTCTTGACATTGTCCTGAGGGACAAACATGATTCCAATGGAAGACTATTACTTGCGATTTTAATACCAATATTTAAGAAATTCCAAGTATAGGCGGTTTGGAGACTTTCTAAGTTAGGGTTTCTATTATTGCAATGAAAGACCATGACCAAAAAGCCAGTAGGGGAGTGTTGCAGAATAGCTGTTTAACTATGCAAAGATGTGTTGCATTTGTTTAACTATGTAAAGATGCTTTGCATTTATTTATGCTGCAGAATATTTGTTTAACTATGTAAAGATGTGTTGCTGTTTTACTTTGCCTGCCTAAGACACCTGATGGGTCTAACCAGAAGCTGAACGGCCTATAGCAAGCGAGGAAGTATAGGTAGGACTTCCAGGTAGGGAGAGTAGGAGGAAGAATTCAGGGTTGGAAGGAAAAAAGAAAAAGAGACACCAGGGAGATACCCGGGACATTCCAGGAGCCAGTCAGACAGACATGGAGGAAGCAGGAAAGTAAGACATGCAGAATAAAAGAAAGGTAAAAAGTCCCTAGGCAAAATGTAGATGAATGGAAACAGGTTAATATAGTTAAGAGTTAGTGGGGGATAGCCTAAGCTAAAGCCAAGCATTCATGACTAATAAGAAGGCTCCATGTCATTATTTGGGAGATGTTGGTGGCCCAAAGAAAATGCCATCTACAGGAGAGAAGAGGGTTTATTTGGCTTACACTTCCAGATCATAGTCTATTATTGGAGGAAGTCAAAACAGGAACTCAAGCAGGTCTGGAACCTAGAGGCAAGAGCTGATGCAGAGGCCATGGAGAGACGCTGTTTACTGGCTTGCTCATCCTGCTTTCTTCTAGAACCCAGGACCACCAGCCCAGGGATGGCACCACCCACAACGGCCTGGGGCCTCCCCCATTGATCACTAGTTGAATGCTTTACAGCTGGATCTCATGGAAGCATTTCCTCAACTGAAGCTCCTTCCTCTATGATAACTCTGCATTGTGTTGTGTCAAGCTGACACACAAACCAGCCAGTACGACAGACCCCCTTGTCAACTTGACACGAACACATCACTATTAAGTCACAACCCTTCCTTTCTTCTTCATCCTCAAGACCTCACATTACAGATCATGATTTTAAAAGTCCCACGGGCTTTACTAATTTAAACACATTAAAATAGCAGTCCTCAAAATAGCCAATCTCTTTTAAAAGAAGTTCAAGACTTTCATCTGTGGGTTCCTTTAACAACAATAAAGATGAATTTTTTTTTTCAAGAGAGAAGAACCAGGGCACTGTCACTATCTGAACCAAGCAAAACCAAATTTCAACAGTATAAATAACTCAATGTTCAATTATCTAGGGCTCTCCCATGATTTTCTGGGCTCCTCCAAGGATCTTGGGTCACTTCTCCAGTTCCACCCTTTGTAGCACACACAGCTTTTCTTCTCTGCTCCGACTTGCTCCACTCCACTGCTGCTGCTGATCTTGGTGATCGTCCCATGGTACTGGCATCTCCAAAAATCTGGAGTCTTCTGTTGCAACTGGGCTGCACTTTCACCAATAGCCTCTCAGAAGCTCTCCTCATGGTACCAAGCCTCAGTTTCTTTATATGACCCCTTCAGTCTTGGGCCTTCAACTGCCACCGAGGCTGCACTTTCACCAATGACCTCTCCTGGTCTCTCACACTACTAAGTCTCAGCTGCTCTCCACGACTCCTTCATGTCTTTAAAACCAATACCACCTGGGTGACTCTTACATTACCAAGTCCAGCTGCCAGCACGAGGCATGACCTTGACCACCTCTGGAACACAGTTTTTCTGTGCTCTCAGGAAACACATCCCAGAAGATTTGACCTCAGCAATGCTGGTCTCTCCTTAATCATCACTAATTTCTCAGCTCCAGCTGACCAGCAACAATTGTTCCAGTAACCCAAAGACTTCACTTCAGCAGTTCCGGTGTCTTGTTCATAACAGCTGTTTTTTCAGCCCTAGCTCACCAGAACCACAGAATCTTAAATCAAACCAGCAAAAGGCCCTGACAGAGTCTTTAAACTTCCCAAGCCAGGCCTCTATCCTCTGTATCGCTCTCAATATCCTTATCTTCCAAGTTCCCACAGAACATCCCACAGAGAGCTCTTAGCACTCAATGGCTCCTCTAGCCCAAAGTTCCAAAGTCCTTCCACCGTCCTTCCAAGCACATGGCCAGTTCTGTCACAAACAATACTACACTGACACCAATTTTTCTTAACTGGGGTTTCTGTTGCTGTGACAAAACACTGTGACCAAAAAGCAAGTTGGGGAGGAAAGGGTTTATTTGGTTTACACATCTACATTGCTGTTCACCACTGAAGAAATCAGAATAGGAACTCAAACAAGGTAGGATCCTGGAGGGGAGCTGCATACTGGCTTACTTCCCCTGGCTGCCCAGTTTGCTTTCTTACAGAACCCAGGACCACAAGACCAGGGATGTCACCACCCATAATGAGCTAGGCCGGCCCCCTTGATCACTAATTGAGAAAACGCCTTACAGCTGAATCTCATGGAGGCATTTCCTCAACTGAGGCCCTTTCTTCAATGAAGACTCTGACGTGTGTCAAGTTGGCACACAAAACCAGCCAATACAGAGACACAATCAAAAATGTCTCGACCCAGAGCTGTACTAAGATCCAATTACCTGTTTGGTTTTATTTTTCCTAGAAAGACGTTATTCCATTGAAATGTGTGAGTTGTATTTTCACCCTGAAATGCATGAAGGATAAAATGATGTTGCATGAGAAGTATGCACTCCCTCACCAGGTAGCTGATGGTAGGATATTATTGGGATTATGGGAGTGAGGTAATGTCTTTTATAAAAAACATTTGTCTATCTGAGAGCCCACTGAAGCACTTCAGAGGGAGGGATATGCTCTTCAGGATAAACTGCGAGGGCTGGGGGAAGGAGTGAAAGAAGATTGGATGTGGGTGGATAGTGTTGAAATCACATGACAGGTGTGAGAAGCCATTAAATTATTCTCTTTAGATCATTGTAGCTGTCACAATAGCACATGACAAAATACTTCTCCATGCCTTTCGAGCATGTTTAGGCTTTATCCCCTTTTTAACAGCTTAGCTCTTAAAGAAAAAGCGATTTAAGTTACTAATTATTAAGTATACAGAGACAACTACAATGCATTTTCATATCCATTGAATAGATCTATTGATTAACTTATAACACTGTTTACTAAGCCCCTATCTTCTTCTATTAAGGTGGCAGAGTGAGAGCTATTCCATCAACAAATATTTCACTTAAATTTCACCTTTTAGATATTTTCCAAGTGATTTTGAAATTGTCTTTAAAAACCCAATTTGGAGCCAGGCATGGTTGTCTATCACTGTAATCCCACCCCTCAGGAGATAAAGACAGAAAGATTATAAAGTCGAACAAACCAACCCAGGTTGGAGAACTATCTGCCTATTACCACATATATAGGTTAACTTAAAAGTCCCAAAGTTAAGGAGTCAAGTTACCCCTTCAATCATTATTGAATTAAATAAAGAAAAGAACATTCTGGCATTGCAAGATGTCTAGTTGAAAGAACAAAACAATAGTTTCCTTTTCTAATTTGAATAAGTCTGAATTTGGTTAACAATTTCTAATGCTGTTTCAGAAATGTGCACGTCTCAACTATTCTACGATTGCCTTTACAACCATAATATACAAATACCATTTTAGTGTCCATTATTTTTAATCGACGTAATCTCTGTAGTCTGAATGTTGATGGCCACCATCCCCACTCACATCTAATAGTCAATGAATTGAGTTGATCTCATTAAGGTGAGACCTTTGGGGAAGTGAATGATGGCTCCATCTTTGTGGACAGAGTTAACATCCTTATAAAATAAATAAAAAAGGAGATGCTTTCTGTTGTCAGCATCTGAGAACAGAGAGAAAGCACACCTCATAGAAAACATCCTCAATAGACACCAAGTCTGCTTACAACTTGGCCATGGACCTCCAGGCCTCCAGCTGCAAAAGATAACTATGTATAACTTTTAAATTCCTTGAGTTTTTCTTTATAGCAGACATACAGACTAATGTTGAAATTGGTGTCAAGAGTGGGATGTTTCTCTATTACCTTCAAAAAAACGTGACAACCACTTTGCCACTGGGTGGAGGCAGGATGAATTTGCCTGTGTGTTGGAGGAGGCCACGTCTTTGTTCCCAGCTGCTTAGCCCCGAAATAATCACACAGAAACTGTATTAATTAAATCACTGCTTGGCCCATCAGTTCTAGCTTCTTATTGGCTAACTCTTACATATTAATTTAACCCATTCCTGGTAATCTGTGTATCACCACAAGGCTGTGGCTTACCAGGAAAAGTTCCCCATCTATCTCTGGCAGGGATACATGACTTCTCTCTGGCTCTGCCCTTCTTTCTCCCAGCATTCAGTCCAGTCCTCCCTGCCTAGCGCTGCTCCTCTCTGCCCTGCTCTGCTATAGGCTCAAAGCAGTTCCTTATTCACGGTAATCACAGCATACAGACGGAAATCCCACATCACCCGTGTATGCTGGAAAACATTTCCGTGCTGACAGGAACCCGCTGTTAGAGATTACCCACCCGAGTGACTGCGGTCAGAACGTGGCTGGAAGTACCGAGGATGGCTGCCATTCTGGTGAGTTCTCAGACACGAAAGGAAGGCCGTGTTTGTTGGAGAGTGGCAATGACCTTGACTGAATGCAGTGTGCTAGCACTCTGGGGAAGCCAGAGCTTGGATGGCAAGACAGGCTGGTTGACAGAGATCTGCTCCATGCCACCCCATTCGATTCTATTTGAAAATGCAACACAGCTGGCAATAGAATCAGATAGATCTGCTTGCAGCTCCAGTCAGGATATGTGAGTTGTAACTGGGTTATTTGGGCAAGTTTCCTTCTGTGGATTTCCCTGCTTTGTATTGCAAGGATTACATTAAATAAAACATACAAAGCACTAGCTGTTGTCCTCTCTTCCAAGTATCTACTTCTTCCTTCATATCATACAGCTATGAAAGAGATTATTATATTTGGAAATGATACTATTATAAAAGTAAAAATATTTATTTTCTTAAAAAATTTGAGTATATTGTCTGTGTTCCACATGTGTGTGGTATCCAATGGAAGCCAGAAGAGGATGTTAGATCCCTTGGAACTGGAGTTACAAATGGTTGTGAGCTGCTATGCGGGTGCTGGGAACTAAACTCAGGTCCTCTGAAAGAACAGTCAGTGTTCTTAAGCATTGAGCGATCTCTCCAGATCCCCCTGTCCAGAGATTTCAATTTTATTATTTTTGTTTTGTTTTGTTTGCAGTGATGTCTCATGTAGTCCAGGCTAGCTTCAACTTCACCATGTAGCAAAGAATAACCTTAGTTACATGATCCCCCCACCGGTCTCCACCCCCTGAGGGCTGGGATTTCAAACACGCAGGACCACCCCAGCACTGAGTTCTAATTTTCAATGCAGAGACTACTGAAAGAGTAAAGAAGACACTCAAAGAGATGAGCCGCTTCCAGCTTGTTTGTACTATTGTCAGAAAAATAACTAAACTATGATAGGTGTGTAAACTACCACGCTGAAACCATTGGGGAAAAATAAGACTGACTTTTCGGTAGCAGAAGTGAAGGAAGAATAGACCCCAATCAAGTTCAGTAATAATCTGTACATTAAGAAAGTAACTGGATGGTGGACTTTTTCAAAACGAATTGTGTCTCTAGGATAATGATACTGCTTATCTTTGTTCTGAAGTTATTTTTGCCTTTTTCTCCCCCATTTTAACATCCACTTATAACTTAGCAATTGCTACATGAAGTGGTAAATTACACGGATGCATGAACATAGTTTTCACAGGAGAGGTCTAACCCTTTGTCACAGGCCCAGCATCCCTTCAATATGCTGAAGGTTCAAAGGTCTTTCTCTTGTTCCAATGTATCCCCCACTGTAATGCACTAGATCCCAAGACTCACTTGGATCCTGTGCTAAGGAAAAACAGCAAAGATTCTTGATCTCCCAGATTCTAGCTTAAATTAATGGGAGCTTTGTGTGCCAAATGTTAAGTCAAAACAAACAAGCAAACAAAGGGCCAAGATGATTAAGCGATCAAAGATTAATGTCCTCCATGTTAAGCTTTTAATTAAACATTTTGAAAATTAGTTTCCCATAACCAGTAGTGCAATGAGAGGATGTTTATACTATAAAGTCAAATACGATTAATTTCAGAATAAATCCATTTAAAAATATGTTAGAACTAATAAAATTACCCCAGAACTATCGGGTTAGTGTGCAGTAATTAAAGAGAAAATGAGTATGCAAAAATCTATGGGATAAAAACATGATTTATTACATCCAGGAGGGTTAACAACTTGCAAGAGAATAATTTCTTTAAAGAGTTTCAGTTTATTAGAAAATGGAAGTGTGAAATGACTTGGATTCATTTCATATTGATCTATTTTAGGAAAAAAAAGCAGACCGGTTATTAGGGAGTCAAATGAGAGAGAGCCAAGAGAAAGAATCTGTCTAATTGATCATTAATTAATGTCTACTGTTTTTTCTTGCTAGATATTTGCAATAAATTATTAATATTGAAATGGTTTCAATAATTTTACAAGTGTTTGACATAGGTTATCTTAATGATCCATGAAAGACACCTTGCTACCATTCTGGAATGAATAACTTTATTCTTATAAGCATAAATATCTTGGCCATAACAACAGATTCAAACGTGTTACCTCATTTTTTAAACAAATTGCTCTGGTATCAGACTGTGTTCCTAGAGCAACACAATCTTTTGATATTCATCTTATTAGCTTGAAGTCTACAGTGTAACCACAGGAAGAAACAGTGGCTCTCAAAATCATTTAGTTCAACATGTAGGATTTCACACAGTTTATAGGAGAATGGAGTTGGGGGTAGGGAACTGAAAGGCTTTCTATTATACTTTACATCTGAAAAATTAAAGCCTTGCAATTGAGCAGATGAAAGCCTGTCTGGTTATTCTTTGAACAATGCCCCTTTTCTACTCAAAGCTGAGGATGAATTCAGCGGTGCTGAGCCTGGCTGGCTTTGGAGAAACAGATGCGACTATTGTTCAAGATCTGTCTTAAAAGTGACTGCTTTGCTTGGGTCCCCAACGTTGTTGTCACTGTCAGGATGGAATAATAAAAAACATACTGTGTCAGAGGACAAGAGAATATATTTGTTCTTTGATGGGCGATGCTTTACCGTAGTAGTCACAGACAATGTCACCTGTGACTCTCCTGACCCCTGGGTTCTAGCAGATCAAAAAAAAATGTCCTATAAACTGACAGGTATGAAAGGCCAAAACACAAGTGACACAGCAGTTGCCACACATGGGGCATCTTTTCTTTATCACTCTTTCCTTCTTATTTAACTGCCTGACCTCCAAGAGGGAAAAGAAGCCACAGTAAAAGCTTTCCATACAGCTTCCCTTACAGCTGAGAGGAAAACAGAAGGCCACGGTCCTAGGGAGGTAATGCTCCTGGGGGAGGCCAATACCAATCCAGACCCACCAGGTGATGCTGCCATGCAGGGACCACTTCAGCACATGTCCTGAAATGTTCTCTTATGAGATACAGTGATGGCGCTAGAAGATGCCATAGGCCTCATCAAGTACTCCTGATAGACAACAGAGCTACCAATTTACAGTATTTGTGAAGATCATTAGGAGACAATGATGTGCCCCAGTAGCGTACTAAGAGTGCCTAATAACACTTTCAAACAGAAACCAGGGGGAAGGTTACTACATACACAGAATATTTTAAATTATGTGGGACATGCTTCTTATGTGTAGTTCTGCATATTTTGAAATATTCTGTGTGGAGAAGCATGTGATAGTGGTCAGAGACATGACGTTGAAGGTAAGGCACTGATCTCCAAGCCTTAGGATGTGCAGTGGATCTACGAAACCCACATAATGGAAATGAAGAACTGACTCCCAACTCCCACAAGTTGTTTTCTGGTCTCCACATGCACATTGTAGCCTGCACACACACACACAAACACACACACACACACACACAAAGTATGAAAAAAGTACTTTAAAAAATTACCTTGAACTAAGACTCCTGTAAACAAAAGCCAGCCAAGCTCACTTCAAGAAAAACACTGTACTTTGGGAAGGAAGTCATTTAGCAGGGAAATCTCTTGACCTTTTTCATATACTATTTCTTTAATATTTATCTGATGGTATGGTAACGTTGTAAATGCATGTATTGGCTCAACACTTTCAAATGTCCATCAAGGGTATGGTTACCATGGAGTTTCCACATTAGGAAGGACCCCTTAGGCTTGCTGGGGGTGAGGGAGCTCTGCCAGTCTGCACAACAGCAAATGGAACTCTAATGCTGAGATACTGTCAGGACACGAAGCAATAAAGGGCACTATCTGATAACTATGTTCTTCAGCTTGCAGAGACATCATTTCCAAAGGTCAGAATCGGGACCACAAGGGATGAAAAATTCCATGTCGCTATTAGATGCCATTTTAGTCTTGGATTACTTAGTTCAACTGGAAATTTAAAAGTGTCTGTTAGTAACGAATGGTCACCTTTCTCTATGCAACCAAGAAAGACTTTGAAAAAATGAAATCATCACATTCACGGCAGAGTAAATTGGCAGAAAGGAATCAGAGCAGAGATCAGCTAAAAAGCAGATTTTTGTCTGCATTAAAACATCACTTAAACAGCTAACCGGGGCCTAACCACAGGGGGAAGTTTTAAGAGTTCAGACTTTAACCCGGAGGGGAGATAATGCTGTGTTTCCTACTTTCAGTTGTGTGTCATCCCCCAATTCCTACTTCACCCCCAAGTCCCCATCCCCCAAACCTCTTCCACACCACACACCACACACCACACACCCCTGCCTATGGTAGATGAGTGGATTCAACTCTCTGGGTTTTGAAGTAGCAAGAACCATTTTGCAATTCAAAAGAATATGATTCCTTTGAGGCAGTGACTTTGAAAGCTGGGCCTTCTTTTTAATTCCATTGGCCATTAGGAATTAGGCATGATGAGCCACTGAGTAGTCTGCCACAGTGACCCCAATGAAACTAAAAAGAAAGAGAGATTTCTTTTGGTGGGAAGGGTTTTGTAACCTGAAAATTTCTTTTTATCTTTCTGTTAAAAATTATATTAATTATTCTACATTGTTATTTAATATGTAAGTTGTACTGTTCTTTAAAAAATAAAATACAGCTTTCAGGATTTAAAAATAAATATAGACCATAAGTTTAAGAGAAAATACTTAACAGCTTATTTGAACACAACTGGCTGGTGAAGTTGATAGACAGCTCAAAACCACAATTTGAATCTTTTAGACTTCCGAACGCAAAACTAGAAAGGAAAGAGATGGGTAATCCATTCCAGGTGTTTAATAAGAGGAGGCACATGTCTTCTGGTATGTAATTATCCATCATTTATTATTCTTATCCTTACTGTGGTGCCCATCAGCACAGCACCTCCGAGCACTAACATAGAGCCCTGCCCGACCTGTTTGGACATTCATGTCACAGCAAATGAAGAGCCAAAAACAACGTCACAAGGCCCAGTGTTTCCTCTTGCTGACAGTCGAAGTGATGGGCTTATAGTCCTTGCCACCAAGGCAAAGCCTGCTAACCAGCCTCCTAAATTATTACAAAAAGTCATGGCATGTTCGCCCGTTCTTACATTGGTCACAAAATAACCAAAAAGGCATGTTCCAAGACTTTGTTTTGCCTTTTCTAATTAGGAGGTCTCACTGAGAGACAAGGAGCAACCTTCCAGGGGCTCCGAAAGGAAAGGTACTTGGAGCATGAAGTAGTTTAGCAAGCTTGCCTGGAGAAATTGAGGTAGGTAAGCCAGATCCGTGTTCACTTTGCCGTCACGAAGCATAAGAAGCTAATATTTTCTACACTGAAATAAACTCTTGTTTTCTAAAATAGTCTCTGGTTTTATTTTTATTGGTCAAATGGTTAACTTATATTGGAATTTTGAAAGCTTTGAGACGTCTTTGAAGCAGTCGGGCTGTAAGAGAGGGCATGTGTGGTCATAGAGATGTTTCATACGGCAGCAGCTCCACTTGGTGCTGAATATTTCAAGCCCTTCATTCCACAGTTATCTCACTTAGATAATGAGTCTTGTAGCTTCTCTGGTGTTTTCTTTGTGAGGCTGGCATTAAAGATATGAAGTCCACAATTCCAAGTGGCAGGAGGCACTCTAGGCAAGTATTTACACATGCTTTACGCTTCTCAAACACCTTCACCCAGACAGCACACCCAAAACAAGCCAGGCGAGCAGCCAGGAGGGCTTTTAGTTCTACATTGTAGGTTAATAAACTGGGCTTTAGAGATGCGAAATGGTCCATCAAATGGCTGTTAGGTAGCTGAGCTAACACTACACTGAAATCCTTCCTCTCCCCCTTTGGGTTATCTGACTGTTACTTTCAACTGTTAACTTTACACAATGTAGTGCCGCATAGGAAGGAAATCCGGGAATTGTCTAGATCAGGATAGCCTGTGGGCATGTCTGTGGGGGATTTTCTAGATTACCATCATTGATTTGGGGGGGAGGCTCTGCCTAAAAGTGGACAGCGCCATTCCCTGGTTTGGGGTCCTGAAGGATAGAAGAAGACAGCTGAGCACTAAGTGTTCATGCATTCGTCTCTCTTTGCTCTTCTCCAGGAATGTGTGGTGACTAGCTGCCTTGACTTCTCCATAATAATCCTCTGTAATCAGGGACTATGGGCGAACACAAGTCCTCTCTCCCTTAAGTTGCTTTTTGCCAAAGTAGATCTCAGAAACAGAAATGAAACCAGGGCAGGATTTGCATCCCTTGGGATGAGGCAGGTAATGTTGTTGCATCAAAAGCCCTCAGATCCATAAGCTCGAAGCACAGTGTATGTTCTCATACATGCACTCTGAGATGACTCTAGTCATTTAGTCTGCCACTCTGAAACCTGAGATAGCCCACCTTGCCTGTCACTGAAAAACAGACAAAGAAAACTGCAACAGCCAGCCCACGCCTGCCTGCTTTTAAACCTGTTTTTGCAGCCTCTTCTGCCCATAATTCATCTGCTAAAATCTCACAGGATACCCCCTCCAGAAGCAAAGCAAATGGGAATCATTTTAAAATGTTGCTGATTATATGATAGGCAGAAAACACCCACTCTCTTTTCCCTCCTCTGGGTTATGGGCATTTGCAAACTGCAAAAGAAAATCCAGTTCCGTGGAGGGTGAATAGGAAGCTCACATTCAGGATCTTGAGTGACACACTGTAACTGCTACCTTGGGAAGATTTGTGTTTCTTGTATGGAGGTGTTCTGAGCCCCAAACCTGTTAACTAAACCAGGAAAGCCACCTGGCCCTGTGTGTTCAGTACCCAGCAGGGATGGGTTTATGGAACAGCTTAGGCACTATTCCCATGTAGAAAGGAGAAATCTGGGCTGTCGCTCTGAAATCTCATAAAGGATAGGTTGTAGCGGTCTTCTGTCCCCGATGGGAAAGGAATTTTCCTTGAGCTGAGTCGAGAGGGACTCTGTAGTCCTTTATTCTTCAAGGCCCTTGGTTCTACCTGCTGGAAGATGCTTCCTTTTCTGTTTTGCTCTAAATGGATCTTTGCTACTCTGTGTTCCCTGATGTGTGTGTGTTTATGCATGTGTGTATGTGTGCGTGTGAGAGACAGAGATAGTGTATACATGTGCATGCATGTGGGTGTGAGACAGAGGTAGTGTGTGCATGTGTAAAAGTCAGAGACAGTGTGCATGCATGTGTGTGTGTGTGTGTGTGTGTGTGTGTGTTCAGGTGTCTGAAGAAGGTGTCAGATCCCCTGAAACTGAAGTAGCAAGCAGGTGTGCACCACCTGACATGGGTGCTGAGAACTGCAAGAGCAGCACACACACTTAACCACTAAATTTATGGGCGGTCGTGACATTTTTATATTTGGCTAAGAACGTTAGCTAATTGACCTCTGGCACACAGGTTTGTGGCTCCCAGTAAAAGTATATGCCTATCTTTCCCATAAGCAGGTGTGGACAGATAAATAGAACACACAACCAATAGTGAAAAACCCAAAGGAACAAGTCACTGTAGATAAACGCCAGAGGAAGTGACATCATATTAACACCCTCAGTAACCACAGCTACCAGGATGACAGATATATGTTGTAGGAGGTTGCTTGTTTGTTCCTGGCTACAAAGACTCAAAATAATCACACATAAACTATTAATTAAATCACTGCATGGCCTATTAGCTCTAGCTTCTTATTGGCTAGCACTTACATCTTAATTTAACCCATTTCTACTAATCTGTGTATTGGCATATGGCTGTGACTTACTGGCAAGGTTCAGGTATATTTGTTCCCAGTGGCAGCTACATGGTGTCTCCCAACTCTGCCTTTTTTCTCCCAGCATTCAGTTTAATTTTCCCTGCCTACCTCTGTTCTGCCCTACGCAGGCCAATGCAGATTCTTTATTAACCAATTGGATTCACAGCATAGAGGGGAATCCCACATCACCTCCCTTTTCTGTCTAAATGAAAAAGAAGATTTTAATTTTAACATAGTAAAATTACATATAACAAAACAGGTATCAAGTAAGAATTATAGTTACAATATTTATATCTACTTTATCTCTTATCATAACTAAGGAAAACTATGCCTATTCTTCAAGCTCCTGAGCCATTTCATTAACTCTCCAATCAGTGTCTGTTTTGCTCCCTCCAACCTGAGGAGTTGAGTCAAAGTCTTACATAAAAGAGCACAGGGCCCAGAATAGCTAAGACATTCTAGGGGAGTAAAAGATGGTGTGTATCTACAAAAAGAATATTTCTAGAAGCAGATGAGAGAGAGAGGATTTATCCTTTGCCTACTTCATAATAGCCATGCAGCTTAAGAGCATGTTACCCAAACAAGGTGGTAAGGATGTCCTGGAAAGCTAGGGGGAGATTGCTGTGGGGAGCAGGATGGGAGAAGAATTTGAGGAAGCAGGTTTGGTTCTATTACAGGGGCCTTCTGCTACCCACAGGTGTAACCAGCTGTAGTGGGAGGCGATGATACGTTGAAATCAGCAGTTTCCAAAACATTTTGCAAATATTAATAATAGAGTGAAAAAAACCATACCCTTACTAACTTTTAGGTATTGGCCATGTATTAAACATATGCTTTAGTGGTGACAAAGGATACCATTCCTGGCACAGTGAAAATAAGTCCTATTAAAATTGTCAGCATCATTTGTAATAAATGTAGTTAATAAAAGGTGGTACTATCATTCATTCAAAAACAAAAGCTTTATCTCTGTGCCCAATATTTTACATTCTCTTTCCTCCTAAAATATGTGCTTTACCCCACTCCCCCAAAATGTATGCTAATGTAAAATGCATTAAGAACAAGACAATTTTATTGCTCACCTTGCTATATTTTCCTGCAATGTATTTGCATAAATTGAAACCTTACACACCTTCCCACTTTTATGGAATTGACAAATCCCTTCTCTTTTGATTATTTATGCCTCACTGAGTCAATATTACTTATGCTAGAATGCAGCAGGGTTCCACTTCAATTCCGCATCTGGGTTTCATTCTTATAAACATAAGCATTAAACTCCTGGTTCATTGCTATAGCAACATCAGCACCAATGACCTTAATCATTCTTTCAGCTCCAGATGTCTTTTTATAGCCTGGTGCGATGCAATAAGATCTTCCTTTGGTTGGATGGGAAACGGTGATTTTGAAAGTCTAGATTAACGGAAGGTCCAGGAAGTATAGAGCTGCTTTCAGGACAATGACTACGAGCTGAGGAACTTGATAATGAGTCCCTTAACACTGTTAGGTCATTACATACATGAGGGAAGAGCACTGATTCAAACCATACCCCTGGCTGGGTTGAGAGCTCCATGAAGAGCACCCTAGTTGTAATGTCCCTTGATGTCTCAGGAGGGTGTGTAAGGTGAGTCACGCCAGCAGTAATAACTTCAGGATGTTGTAGCTGTTTTTGTTTGTTTGTTTGTTTTACTCTTTGCTCTTTGGAGGCCTGCCACCAAGCTCCCAAATAAATATATGGAGACTTAGTTTTACTTAAGAATGCCTGGCCTTAGCTTGGCTTGTTTCTAGCCAGCTTTTCTTATATTTTTGATGGCAAACCTAGGCGTTAATGTCTGAGCAATCTCTCCAGCCCCTGTCAGCTTTCCTTAAATTTATTCCATCTACCTCTGGGTTCTGGGGTTTTATCTTTCTATATTCCTTTCTTTCCTTCTTGCTCTGTGACTAGTGTGGCTGGGTGACTGGCCCCTGGAGTCCTCTCTCCTCCTCTTTTGCTCCTCCCTTTCTCCTCCCTATTTATTCTCTATCCTGCCTAGCTAGTGCCTGTTCAGCTCTTTATTAAACCAATCAGCTGTTTTAGACAGGCAAAGCAACACAGCTTCACAGAGTTAAAGAAATACAACATAAAGGAATGCAGCTAATCTTTATGTTGTTAAATATTCCACAGCATAAAAGAATGTAGCATACCTTTAACTAATATTCTACAACAATATGTCTTAACTTTGCCCCCGGATGGAGAGAACTCATCCTCTTGTGACCTCCTGTGGACAGTCACTTCCCCAGTGTGCCAAAGCTGTGGCATACTTATCCAGCTGTTTTGCACCAAGTATTACAGCATAGTGCCCGGGCTTTCAGATTAAAAAGAAAGTATTGGAAATAGATCGAATGCCAAGACAAACTTTGATAGTCCCAAGACTGTCTCATGATTTTGCCAAGTGAATACTTTGGCCAATTCCACTTGTTATCACTAAATTTCACACAGATACTTCATGAGGTAGGACAGAAGGGTAGGGAAATTATGGGGATGAAACAAAAAAGAACTCCCATCCTAGGGTCTGTGAAGCCTGCCACAAGCAGAGGCAGGAATTCTGCACAATCAACATATTCCATGATGATTGCTAATGTAGAAATAATATTCCTTTCATATATAGGCAAGTGATATTAAAGTAACAGTGGGCCAGGCTTTTGGCTTAAACATGTACAACCTTGGGTAGCAATTAATTCATTTCTTTTCCAATGTGGACTTCCAACCTCAGACAAAACTCTTTACTTACTGTTCAGACATCCTACCTTCCTGCACCCGGTGGGTTAGACTTCTATCTCATCAACTGTACTTCTATCACAATAATTTACAACCTGTGGCTCCCGACTCCTTTGGGGCTCAAACAACCCTTTCACAGGGGTCGCCTAAGATCATCGGACATTACAGATATTTACTTTATGATTCATAACAGTAGCAAAATTATAATTATGAAGCAGCAATGAGACTAATTCTATGGTTGGGGGGTTCACCACAACATGAGGAACTGTATTAAAGGATCGCAGCACTGGGAAGGTTGAGAACCACTAGGTGTCCCTTGAAAACTGTTCAGTAAGCACAATTAGGTTGTTAGCAAACCCTTAAATATAACTTTCAGGGCCTGGTGAAATCATTCAACAGGTAAAGATTCTTGCCTTGCAAATCTGGGGCCTCAGTTTGGTCCCTGGAAACCACCCAAGGGTAGAAAGAGAGAACCAATTCCACACAGTAACCAACCATTATGTGATTGGAATTAAAACTTATTCATTAAAGCTGGGCGGTGGTGGCACACACTTTTAATCCCAGCACAGGGGAGGCAGAGGCAGGCAGATCTCTGTGGGTTCAAGGCCAGCCTTGTCAACAAGAGCTAGCTCCAGGACAGGCTCCAAAGCTACAAAGAAATCCTGTCCCAAAAGATAAACAACAACAACAAAGGACTCATTCATTAGACGGAACCCATGTCTGACACTGCTGCTCAGGTGGTCAAGGATCTGAGACCGATCCAGACAATGGACCTAGGAGAAACCAAATACTACTGTTCTACTAAAGGAACCTAGCAATACAATGACTTCTAATGACACTCTGCTGTACTTAGAGATCAGTGCCTCACTCAGCCTTCATCAGAGAAACTTCATCTTTCAGTAGACGTAAATAAATACAGAGACTCACAGTTGGACAATGTGCATACAGTGAGAGAACTTGGAACACTCAGTCCAAAATGAGGTTTCTCCATTAAATCTCTCCCCTCAGGGCTCAGGGAACTTTGCAAAAGAGAAGATAGAAATATTGTAAGAGCCAGAGAGGATGGAGAACACCGAGGAAACATGGCCTTCTAGACAGAACGGGGCCGCTGCACATATGAACTCGCAGAGACTGTGACATGAGTAACTAGCTACCTGAGTTCCTGCCTTGGCTTATCCAAAAATGATGGACTATAATCGGGAGCTATAATCTGAATAAACTCTATTCCTCCTCAACGTTGCCCTTTTTTGTTAGGGTATGCAGTGTTATTTGTGTCACCTCGTTCCATTTCTAGTTCACGCTCTCTGCTTCCTCTTTGCAGTTGAAGCCGTCAACTCTCAGCTTCCTGCTCCAGCCATCTGCTGCCATGCATACCCCGCCATTCTAGGCTTACTCTCTAGAACTAGAGCCAACACACATTCCTCTGGAAGTCCTTCGGGTCACGGTGTTCTGTCACAGCAGCAGGAGTAACTGAACGCACCATGGTTACGCTCCAGTTACCTATGTTCTCCTATGAAGCCCTATCTCCTGATGATTTCACCGTTTTATGGTGTGACCTCAAATTAACCAATGGACTGGAACATTGATGAGGAGAGAGTGCTCCCAGTCTAATCCAAACACTGCTGCCAACCCCAGTCTTCAGCATTCGAGCCTTTGAGAGGCTCTTCAGACACATACCCTCCAAAGAAAGCATCCTCTTCTGTGAGAAATGTAGACTTTTATCACGTGGGTTTCAACGAACAATACAGCTTCAGTTCTCTTGTGGCTGCAATGCAAAAATATTATATCCAGTGCAGCCTTCTGAAATTAGCTTCCTTCATTCTGAGAAAAAACAGTTTACCCAGATAGCACACGGCTGCGGTACATTCCTTTCTAGAGATGTATGTCGTCTGGGTAGAGCGCTATAATTTATTCACACTCCTGAAATAAACACTTGTGTTATTTTGGTATCTTTCTATTACAAGCACAATGTTGCCAGTATGGATTTGCAAGTATATTTTAAAAGGAAAGGATATATACCTATGGATGAAGAATTTATATATGGACACACATATGTTTGTACACACATACATTTTCGACTTTATATTTTTACATTTCCCCTAAAGTGATTAGGCACATTTACATTGTCTCTGCCAATGTATCGTATTGACAGATTCCCACCTTCCAAACCTCAGCATTATTGAATTAATATCGATCAACTTACTAAGCATAAAGTCTTATCCCCCTCAATCTTTCATCTGCAGTTGATAGACTAATAATAGACCTAAGTAATACTTATATTTTATTTCTGTATCGATTCAATGCTATACTCTATGTCTGACATGCAATTTGGGTATTTTCCAGCTGGATTTTTGTGACTGTGTTGATTTTCAGTACTGGGGATAGAACCAAGGGTCTTGTGTTTCTTGGGTACTTTCCCACTGAGCTAATATTCCCAGTCCCTTTCTTTTTATTTTGACCAGCTGGCTAAATTGTCCAGGTGGCCTCAGACTTTTAATCCTTCCTCAGCTTTCAGAACAGCTGATATGATAGGCAGGCACCATCTCCACCTCCTTCACACATATTCTCAATATTGTCAGTGGTAGGTGACATATGTTGAATATTTCCAAATATATATGTTTTTTTTTCCTAATCCACTCTTAGAGTTCTTTGGGTCTGAAATGGTTGACTTGAGGTACTTGTGTGTCCTTCCTTCATGAGTCATGGCCCGTGTTTGTGGAATGAGAAAGTTATAGGGTACCTTCGAAGCCTTATCTCAACTGGCTGTCACCATATCTACTTTAAAGACAAGATAGCTATTAGCAGTTCTGTTTTACAGGTAAGGAAACTGAGCAGTTTTCCCAGAACTGCAGGGCTAAGTCCTCAGACTCAGCATCCTATATCCTTTGTAAGATTAGATGATGCTTCTGCTGTTTGTAGATTATGGATTTTTCATTAAAAAAAAAACCACTCTGCTTCGCATCGTTACCTCTCTCTCTCTCTCCCATAATTTCTTCTCTCTTCCTTCTTCTCCATCCTTCCTCCTTTCCTTCTCTTTTGTATATAATACACACAGATCTCCTCTTTACAGTTAATTATAATTCCATCAGTTACAAAATGAACAGATAAGTTAAGAATGCCCCAAGACAATTTTCTCTAAATCTAAAAAAGCATTTATTTATTTATTAGTTAGCTTGTTTATTGTGAGGATAAGGTGGACTTTTGTAAGCAGCAACCTGTGTGTGGTCGGAGGACGACTTATGGGAATCAGATCTGTCCTTGTATCCTGTAAGTCTTAGGGAATGGACTCAGGTTTTCAGGCTTGGCAACCAGCTCCTTTACTGTCAGGCTATCTCACTGACTCTCCAAGATAATTTTCAAATTGGAATTTTTTGAAGGTCTTGAATGAAATAAAGATTACCAAGAGTTGCCTGTTCTGTAATAAACTANGAAAAAGCAATGAGTCTGGGTACAGGGGGACATGTTTGAATCCCAGCACTCTAGAGGCATAGGAAGAGGTGTATCAGTAAATTCCAGGGCAGCGAACGTTAAGAAGAAGAATATAGGAAAATATACTTTTAACACCACTTATTGTCTTATTTGATCACTTTGTTTCTATCACTTTCCATTTAATTATGAATTAACCTCCATTTGTTGCAGTTAATATAAATAATGTCCATATTGTAATTAGTACTGAAATGATCCCATTATTCAACCTCCAGCTGAAGCAAACCTGGGAAGGTGGGTGGGTATCTGACATCTCTGGGGGAGCCAGAAGAAAGAGAGTTGAAGGATGCCTCGGTTTAGCTCTAAAATAGAAAAAAAGTACTTATTATCTTCTAGTTGTAAAATGAATACATTGCTAGATAAATAAATTCTCATGTTAATAGAACTACTTCTTGTGTACTCTAATTTTATTTTTGACAGCCTCTCTTGTAACCCACACTAGCTTCAACTCACTTTGTAGCCAACGATAACTTGAGACTTTTGATTGTCTTGCCCCTACCTCTGGAGTACAAGGATTACCCGCATGTGTCACCATGCCCAGTTTACGGTGTGCTGGGGAATGAACTCAGGACCTTGTCCAGACTAGGCAAGCATCTTGCCAACTAGGGCACATCCTCAGCCACCACTCTTTAACCTTCTGGTGTTTTGAAGGCTGGTTCTATTTTTGTATGCATTACAGACATCAAAGAGAACTATGTTTGATGAAGCTAGCAGTAGCAAGAAAGGACCTGGGGATAAAGAAGGAAACAGAAATCCTATTCTAAGCTACTCTAATCACCAGCTAGAGGGTAAGCCCTTAAGCACTTCCGGGACACATCCCTTGATGACTAAGAAGGGGATAGGCCCACATCATCTCTTCTACAAAGAGAAAGATCTTCAACAGCCACTCTCCATAGTCTACAGCAAGTACTAAACATGGCCTTTTCTAGACTTCTTCCTAGGATTATCACACCTACAGTACTCATCCACCAGCATTTCCACATCAGTGTTCAGTTTGAAACTGGTCATCTTTTTGTTTTTCTCAAGTTGCTGCCCTTGGCACATATTTTGATCCATGTCTGAGAGTTGTATGTGTTACAAAGCAAACGCTGGCATGTGCCTGAAGATGTTCTCTGTATATGCTTCTTTTGTGAGTCAGGTATTATGCCTGGCTCCTGCAGCTCACGGTAGTTGGGGATAATTACACCCCAAAGTGGTGCCACGAGGGAGCTGAGCGTTAGGGCAAGGGGCACCCAATGACAGTGGAATTCAGACCTGGGTTTGGAGGGAACTGGATGAGTTGGGTGTTGGTAATTCTGAGTTTCACATACTTTACAATTGTGGGTCATTGCAGGCTGCTAATATGAGAGCCACGCCTTCCTAACTGGGCAGCTTCTGGAATCACCTAGTCCTGAGGACCTCAACCAGGCAATTATCCACTTGAGAGGAAGGTAGCACACACACACACACACACACACAACCTTCCACTATATGAATCCTGGGGTTTCAAACATAGGTCAAGAGGTTTGGCATGAGGCACCTTTACTTGCTGAGCATCTCACTGGTCCATGCTTTATTTTTAAGCTGTACATCTTTCAATTATTTGCTTTAACAAAGAGGCTTGTGAGTAAGATGACCAAATAATTTAAAGTCCACAAAGGGTTAACATATGTGGAACAATAGGACAACAAACCCAATAGGGGAAGTTCTAGGTAAATAAATATACAGGGTCAGGCTGTACACAGAGGGAAGAGTGCCCAAGGCCATTTATGAGGTGAGGTAGGAGGGCTAATTTGGCAGAGTCTTCCCTCAGGAGGAAAATGCCCAAAGCCCTAAACATTTCCTGCACAAGATAAGCTAAGGGATGCTTTTAAACCCTTTACAAGGGTGTGTACATCCTTCAATTAAAAGTAGTGTTTGAGCTGGACAGTTTAATGGTAGACCAGTTGCCTGTCATGCTTGGGGCCCCTAGTTCAACCCTTCAGCATCTCCCCGTCCTGTCTTAAGGAAAGACTGTGCCAACAACCAGGCTTCTGGATATAGCTGTTGGCTGACACTTCAGAAGTGAAAAGACCCAGGGACAGAGCTCACAAAATGTCTGTCTGCTGCATTGTCTGTCTCCCTGCTTTACTAAGAGCATATCTCTGCGTGAAGACATGTTTGAGAGGCAGACCATGGGACCTTATGTGCCAGTGTGGTCTGTGGGGTTCAATCAGCCCACTCATTTAAAGATGCTGGAGAAAACTTACCTCAAACCTACAGGGAAAATCCCGGCCTGAGCCCCCTCCACCCCGCCTACCGGCT